>BSBK01001555.1:4965000-5565000 GCA_027943335.1 Chamaecyparis obtusa
GAAAAATATCTGCAAATGATAACACATTGCTAACTAGCATCCTAGAACCACTAGACAATCAGAAAAAAGTAAATAAAACCTAGCAATGCACCAGATGCCCAAAAATAAGACCACAAGGTTGAAGCCTCACATGAAAGAGCTAATCTCCTAAGAAGAGAGATCTTGTGGTTTTGAGGGATACCCCGACCCATAACCCTGGTTTTTTTCATGTCTCCCAAAACCATAATTGTAGATAGATTGAAGAGAATGATCATCAAAAGACCAACTAAAATTGTGGGGTTTTAAAAGGCTCCCCAAACCACTATGGGTTTTGACTTGTCTCCCAGAACCAAACCTGAGATAAGACAAGGATGAATAATACATTCAAAAAATTAGAGATTTAAAACTAGAAAAAACTTCCATTGGATCCCAAACCAATATCCATCTCCACCACAATAGAAGATGACACCACCTTCATAGGAGAAGTAAAAAAAAACCTGAGAAGCATAAAATTCACCCCCATAGGGAAAAGGAGTCTGAAGAGATGGAAGAAATAAGGACCAAAATCATTAAAGTGTCCTTCCAAAATAAAATCAGCACCCTCAAACTTCCTCACCTCAACAAAGGGGACACCAACATCCATTAAGAGAAGCCACCTGAAGGCCAAACGCTAGTAGCAGGGATAAACATCTTAAGAAGGAAGGGGCCCTATAGGAGATAGGGAAGATCAAAGATGCTAAAATTTTATAAGAACCCTATGTTAAAAAATAATAAATCACTAACTTCCCCATCTCAATAATTAGAAGCCCAAAAACCCACAAAAGATCACCTCCCACACTAGAGCACTTAACACCACCAACCAGAGAGGCCACCTCCAAATAAAGAAGAATCACAAAGAACATGAAGATAAGAAATAAATCAAAAGGGCTAAAATCATCAAAGCCCCCTTTCTTAAGAAAATCAGCACCAACCAACTTCTTAACCTCTACAAAAATGAAACCCCCTTCCCACCAAGAGAAGCTTCTTGACAAATCCCCTTTGTGATAGTAAATATTACTATCTCTTGTACCTTCAACTCTCATGAAAACCCTACTGATTTTGACATTGATGCCCCCTCTTGATTGTGATTATCATTAATGGATCATTTTAATAATATATCATTGTCTTTAAGCATACAAATTTCAATAGCCAATGACTATTTTTAGTCTTTCTATCACTACTCATAGTAATCATCTTTCCCTGATAGCTCAATTATTGAAATAGGACTGAATTTCAAGATTTTAAACATCACTCTTTATGTAGCCATCACTATTTTGACATTACTTTATTGTCATTATCTTTTTACTTTATACATTTGTAGGTTGAATGTCCATGAATACTTCTTATTGTTAATGGTCTAAACCTTTTTCACTGTACATTTTCTAATTTTATTTTATCATGAATGAAGGTTTCCCTTTGGTGCATTGAGACAATTTTTTTAATATTAGAAATTAGAATACATTATTGTCTTTATTATTTTATATTGAAGAAGGATTTGATACTCACACGGGGTCATTATTCTATGCATTTTAGGAGCACTATATTTGTATTCTTTGTTTTTCATAGACTACCCCTCTGATACATATGATGATTATAGATGGATGTAATGCATTATATGAGTAAATTGTGAATGTAATGGTAATGTATATACAAGGATTTGCTATCCTGAGATTTAACACAATTTATCCTATCTCCTTGGAAGCATTTTGGAGAAACATAGAAACCTATATGAAGGAGTCAAACATGAAGTTTCTCAACTGTGGGGGTTTTTTATTACAAGGAAATGATGAATCCATTGTCTTTATTTATGCTTTCATTTCCATATGAATTATTCCATTTTTTAATTCATTATTGTAGTCATTCCCACTTCTTGTGTGGGAGTATTTTATTTGATATTTATGAATAATAAAAACACATTTTAAAATATGCAATGTTGTATGGTTCTTATTTATTGTAAACTATTGCATCTATCTATGATTCTTTTAGGACATGTTTATCTTAGAAAAAGACACATTAATAAGAGGCATGTACCATTAAAATTATAAAACTTAACTAGCTCCACTTGATTGAGCCAGGAAATAAAAATCAGTAACAACTATACATGGTGCCTATTCAATATTTATGCTCCTAACACTTAGGTTGGCAAGATGCTTGTGTGGGAGGAAGTCTCTTCCATTATTCTTGAGGACTAGGATTCTCTCTATATGGTGGCAGGAGACTTCAACTCTCCTCTAATCCCATCATAAAACTGGGAGGTTTAATGGACTATAATGAAAGTATGAATGATCTTTCAAACCTCATCAACAAGAATGACCTCTTTGATCTGGAACTACAAGGTAATCCTTTTACATGGTCCAATACTATAAATGGATTCCATTTAATTCAAGTTAGATTGGATAAATTTTTGGTTTCATCTCGATGTGACTTGGGGTGAAATGCCTCTCTCAAGGCCCTCTCTAGAACAGTCTTTGATCATAGCTTTATTATCCTCCAATGGGTGGATAAACCCTACTCTAGTCCCCTTCCTTTTACATACAAAATTAGGTGGACCTCCTATCTAGATTTTAAAAATTTTACCCATAAACTTGGTGGACATCCCTATGGATTTTAAAAATTATATCCATAAGTGGTGGACCACCCCTATCCAAGGATCTTATATGATCTTATATGTACAAAATCTTGACCTCATTAAAAAATAAGTGAGACAGTGGAAGAAGTCAAAATTTGAGGGCATATTTAAGTAGAAGAAGGAAATTAGCTCCAAATTATATTACATTTAGAATTTGATTGATTTTGGTAACTTTTACCAATACCTACATGAGGAGGAAGAAGGTTGAAGAAGGAAAAGGAAAGGAAATCCTAGAAAGGAAAAAATATTTTGGAAACAAAGTGTTGGGAAAGAGACACTGATAGATATTTATTGTATTTTATCATTGATGGAAACTATATCTATTTCATATGGTCTCCCAACATACTTTGTGTATATCGAAGAATAGGTTGAATATTTGTCTAAGTATGGTTAAGAAAGAAATAGTATACATGTTTGACAATATGATTGACATGGATATGTTTAGGTGAGATATGCGTAGAGAATGTAACATAGGACTATATAGAGAATATTTTATGATATACTATTCTTGTAGAAGATGATGTGATGTTTTGGATATTTTTTGATGGTCTAAGTATCGGGTTGGAAGAGGAGTATGTGAGATAGAGTTAGATAGTAGATGGATCAATTAGTGATACTGTTGGATCAGTGATTTGATTATTTTGATCATATATTTGGGTTAATTCAACATGCTACATGTTATCTACAACTTGGTATAGGTTCGCATGATGATTTGATAGGTATTTTTCTTGAGACATACACATTACTTATTTTGTCTTTGGAGTCGATAGTGGACATGTTATACATTGGTAATAGGTATATAAGATCAAGTTTGTGTAATGTTTATGATGTTGATATTGATGTGATGGTTAGATATTATTGTGTGAATATATGAAGCTACACAAGCATATGTGATACCCATTTTAGTTCATCATTTTGGATTATAGTCCAAACAAATTTGTAAGTAGTGATCTTTGTAAGGGTTGTAGCCCTATATTTTGTATTAAGTAGTGAGATCCAGGTGTGTACCTAATGCTATAATAATTCCTTATTGTACTATTGCCCCTAATAGGGTTATCTATATTTCTGTAGAGATATTTTTGGGTACCATCCCCACCATGGTTTTTCCCTTAACCAGGTTTTCATGCAAAAATCATGGTGACATGAGTTTTTGGACATGTTCTCTATTGTGTTCTTGTTTACTTTTAATTGTAATTGGGTTATGGTTATGCAATCAGATAATTAAGGCTAAAAAGAATCAAACACTAATTCATTGCCCCCCCTCTCAGTGTTCCTCAATTACAACACAAAGGTCAAGAATTCAATGGTTGAAGGAGGATGATAGGAACTTGACTTTTTTCCATAGGACTAGTAGAAGGCAAAAAAATATAAATAATTTATTAAATGTATAGTGGATGAATGTAATCAGGAGATTACAAAAGATGATAAAATTGGTGATCTCACCTCTCAATTTTTTTATTAATATGTATGCAGACAATGAGGGAAATCACTTCAGGGAAGTGAAAGACAAATTCCTAAGCCACCTCCAAACTACCATCAAGGAGGATGATAATAAGAAGCTCCTTGCTCCTATTATAGAAGAGGAAGTCAAAGGGGTAGCATTTTCTTTGGGTGTGTACAAGGATCCTGGGCCTGATGGGTTCCCCCTCGCCTTTTTCCAAGAATTATGGGAAATTGTTAGCTTTGATGTGGCAATGACCACAATAGATTTTCTTAGGAGTGGTAAGCTATTGAAGAAACTAAATAAAAATTACATTTCACTAGTCCCTAAAGTCCAAGACCCAAAATGCATGATAAATTCCAAGCCTATAAGTGTATGCAATACCATCTACAATATTTTCTCAAAGGTGTTGGTCAACTAGCTAAAACCCATTATGCATAAGTTTATCAATCCCAGCTTGAAAGGGTTTCTCTCAGGGAAACAAATTCTAGATGTTTTCATTTCCATCCATAAGATCATCCACTATATGGATAAAAGTTGGATCCAAGGTATGGCTTTTAAATCAGATATTTCTTAGGCTTACAATAAATCTAAATGGCACTTCTTGTATAGTGTGTTGTTTAAACTTTTATTTAGTGAAAAATTGATTAGGATTATTGAGGAATGTATAGAGATAGTTCACTAATTAGTTTTGGTGAATGGGGTCTCTTGGGATTTCTTCAAAGCTAATTATCAAATTAGGCAAGGTGACCCTCCATCACCCTAACTTTTATTATGGTTTTTGAAGTTCTTCATAGAAACTTCCATAATTTATTATGGTTTGGTAGAATTCAAGGATTTTGAGATGCCATCATGCTCCCCCCTCATTTGTACAATGATTTTTCAATGATACCTTTCTTTTTGCAAGATCCACATTGGTTGAAGCAAGGGAATGGAAATGAATTCTTTTGGATTATGCTAGATCCTTTGGTTAGTGCATTAATTATGAAAAAATACCCTATACATTTGCAATACTAAGTTGGACCTACAAGATAAGGTTAATGATACTCTTAGATGTCAATGTGCTACCCTTTATAGTACTAATTTGGACCTCCCTCGCACTATTAAATAGGTCACCTCTAGCTTTTGGAACACTATTCTAGAGAAAATTCAAATAAAATTATCTTGATGGAAAGGAAAATTATTTAGTTCAGGGAAACTCAAACTACTCTTAACCTCCCTCCAAGCTATCTTGGTATACTTCTTATCCCTCTTCAAAATATTAGGTACTATCACTAAGAAACTAGAGAGAATTCAAAGGAATTTACTTTAGACTAGTGTTGAAGAAAACAAAAATTGGCGCTTGTTAATTAGGATATAGTTTGTAAATTCAAAATTCACAGAGGCCTTGAGATTAATAAATTGACAAACATGAACAAAGATATAATTTGTCACCATTTATTGTTATACATTTTGGTGAGCCCAACTCTTCTTACATACTTTTGATATTGGTAGTTGGATTTTTTTTGCACGATCTCCTTCATATTGTATGAATCTAGACCTATTGATTTATTTCTTTCTAAATATAATATAGTATCTAGATCTATGATATATGCTTCTTATCTTCATAGTTTCATCAACTTGTGAATTCTTTATAATACATGTTTGAGTTTGATAGTGGAATTTTCTTTTCATAAAATACTTTCTTTGTTTGGATTGCATATTTATTTCAAATCCTATAATTTTTCATTACATTTATCTCGTTCCCTTGTGCATGAGTGTTACCACTTTGAGTCCTACTTAGAACATTTTGGTTAGGAGAATCCATAGACATATGGGTTCCTTTTATATTGAATCCTCACTCTTCCCTAGGAATCTTGATGAGACCAACATGCATATTAGTGACATCAATCCTATCATGGAGAATAACTCTTCTTATTCTTCTCATGATGAAGATGAGGCTTTAAGAGTTACTCCTATGCAAGTCCAAAAAATTTCTAATGACTTTGATACATTTGAATAATGGATTGGACAAGAAAACTCTAATCCTAACGTCATTTCCATTGTATAAGGTTTGAGGAAGTTAATTCATAATGATGAATATGGTGCTAACATCTTGCATAGTATCTCTCATCTCATTGATACCAATGTCAAACCTATTAGATATTGTACTCAAGATTTAGGTATTATTCCACCTACTAATAGTGTTGATACCTCTATGCATATTTCTAGCTCTATTCCTAGCATTTCCACTTATGCTCCACCTATCATAACATCTTCAATTTAAAAACTCAATCCTAAACATGTAAGCATTCCTAATCTTATTGCTCCTATTATTTCAAATGTTCCTTGTGTTTCATTACCTTCATCCATGCCTACTTACAATAGTGTCCCCTTTTCATATTCAACTATTCCTCTAATTTCTAACAATGTTCCAAACATTTCCAACTTCTCTCCTCCTACCATCCTTTCTATAGATTTTACCATTAATAGCTTGGATCAAACTGTGTCTTCCTTACAACAAAAAATTTCTTTAATGACTCGATCCAAGATCAACATCCCTACTTGTGACATTGCTAGTTCTTTGTCTTTGGATATCATTCAGGTTGTTATACCATAACACATAGAGATTCATCATCTTGAGACATAATGATAAGGGTGATCCTTTGACACATGTCCAAATGTTTCAAACATTGTGTAGTGATTTTTATCATAACCATAGGTTCATGGAAAATTTTTTTATTAAAACCTTTCGAAACAAAGCCTTGCAATGGTATTGTTCTTTGCCTCCTTATTCTATTGAATCCTTCGAAAATCTTGCTAATGATTTCATTTAACAATTTTAAAATAACATTGGTCCTAATATTTCTTTGACTAATTTAATGCATTGTAAACAAGGTGTTAGAAAAAAAGTGGCTAATTTTATTGGTAAATTTAAGTATTTGCATGCTCATATTTCTTATTCTATGTATGATGTTGATGTTCAATGCATTTTCATTGCTAATTTACAAAAATACATTAGAGAAAAGATTCTACTTTCTGAATTTTCTTCTTTCACTCAATTATGTGCAGTACTTCTAATTATCAGGTTCAAGTGAGTAAATTTGAGAGCACCACTCCAATGGCTTTGGTTGATAAGAGTGATGTTGCATATAACAATTTCAAAAAAAATTATAAACCAAAAAAATTCATCAAAATTAATAACTCATCCAACAATGTTGATGAACAAGTGGCAACAACATCCAAAGGTGTGGCTCCTTTGTCATATATCTTTAGATCTACTTGTAATTTTACTCATCTTTCTAAATATTTGCATAATGTGATCAAGGAAACAAATTTATAGCACCTCCTAATCAAAACTTGAAAATCTATACCAGCCCCTTTACATCTCATTCAACCAATACCATTGAGACTACCCAACCTTTTCCTTTCTCTTCCACTCATTTTGTTTACTATGATGATAAAGTTCACAAATACAATCATGTCATTAACCTTATTAATCAAGTAAAACCTAAGATTGATCTTGAGCCTTGCATTACCTTTAACCCTACTAAGACAATTAAAGAACCTAATGGTCCTCTCTATATTTCCGTAAAGGTTAATAGCCTTCATTATTGTGGTGTCCTTATTGATCCTACTTGTATGGTGAATGTGATAATGAAATAACATCTATTTAGTAGACAATTGCAATGTGATTTTTATGATAAATCTAATGTTATGATTGTACACACTAAAATGGTGCACTTCTATGAACCATTACATGCAAGGTTTCTCAAGAATGAGGCCTCACAAAGAGGCTCATAGCTCTCTATGCATGGAGTTGCAAGGGACTATGATAAATTTGCTCTCAGCTAGAGCTACAATCTTGTGACCTTGCTAATCAACCATACAACGAGAGATTCAAATGAAGACAAGGGCAACAATGCCAATATCTCCAAGAATCAAATATGCAATGCAATGTAAATCTAAATGAGAATGCAATCTAACCTATGAAAGGAAAGTACAATGCAACTAATCTATGAAAAGAAATAACAAGTGTTACAAAGCCTTCTTATTTAAGCTATGTGAGTTACTCTATTGCATAAAAGGAAACTAAGCTAATATGCCATGATCATGCAAACTAAGCAAAGGAAATATGCAACTAAATGATGTAATGAAATGAAGCAAGTCTTCAATATCTTCAAAAGGTCCAAATGTATCTAAAACCTGCAACATAACATTAGCATAAAAACATGGTATGCAAATGAAGGAGAGAGCTCTCCTTTTATAAGAAATGAGGTGAAATGGACCATTGAGATTAAGAGGCAAAAAGTCTTAATCAGCGGTGGAGCTTGAAAGAGGAGCAATCCATGTGCACAAGTATCCTCCAATAGGAAAATAAGAGTTGACTTTATGTCCATATGAGATAAAAAGTGCTTTTTTTCTTTTTTATAAAATAGGAATAATGCTTTATTTGTGCAACTTAGGATAAGAGGAAAGGTGGGGCTTTTTATTTAATCAAAAGGGGAGGAAATATTCCTTTTAATTAAATAAAGTCTTAGAATAAATGGTTAGCCCAAGGATTAAAATCCAATATATGATCAAAATTAAGATTTGATTAAGAAATTGATATTGTTGAAAATATTGATTATTGATAAAATTGATTCAGGATCAATAAATCGAATAAATGGGGCCCAAAGTCTAGGTGACCATTTTTGGGTGCATACATTTGCCCCTCTTTGACTAATGTGTGATCGATTTGGAAACACATGCAGTCAAAGAAGAATTGAAATGTGAGATCGATCTAGGATCATAAAACAACTCAAATATGAGGTCGATTCGGGATCATATCCGGACAAAGCATAAACAAAGGTCTTTGAACATGAGGTCGATTCGGGATCACATCCAAAGTAAAAGATAAGAATCTCAAATTTGAGCAAAAGCTCACAAAAGATGTCTGAATCAAGAGAATCAAGGAAATCAGGGATGAGAATCCCATAAATACTACCCCCTCGGAGTCGAAATCAAAATCATAGAGAGGAGAACAGTGAACTGATAAAGATTTGATCAAATCAGCATGAAATCCCAATCGAATATAAAGGTCAATAGGTTAACCATTAAAACATGCCCCAGCGTGACTGAGAAAGATGCAGTCAAATGTGAGAAAGGAGGAAATGGAATGAAGATGAATGAAAGACTAGAAGTTTGGAAGACATGGAAATGAAGAAATCAGGATGCCCCAACAAAGATCGAAGGATTAGGCCTCAAAAGATTTAGCCAACTACGCAGAAGAAGGGAAAAATTAAAATATGATTTTGACTATCAAGATGACCTCAGATTTCAATTTTGAGTCCGAAAATGGATCTAGGATGTCGAAATTAGCTAGGGGTGCAATTTTTATGCAATTCTGAAGTGTTCTAAAAATGAGGTCAAAAAGTCAAAAGGCTATAAAAGGAGTCAAAATATGATTTTCAAAAATCATTTGTCTTTTAGTGATTTGAGAATTTTGAGAGCTTGAGAGAGAGAAAATGGCCCAGCAAGCAGGAGTTCCTATCCACAGGCATCGATTCGAGCGCGCCCGATTGCACAATCGGCCACCACACTATCCTGCCCCGGTATGTTTTCAAAAAACTCGAGCTTTTTGAGTCATTTTTCGCATTTAATACCTTTTTAGCACTTTTTTAAATTTTTAAAATTTCAAAATTTTTTTGTTGAGTGAAATATCACGCGATACTTTAGAAGTATCGCACCCTTTGGGGAGAAGTGTCGCGCGATACTTCGCGGGTCCCCAAAGTATTGCGCGACCTTAGGCACCAGTATCGCATGATACTGGGTGAAAGATCGCACAATACCGGGTGAAGTATCACGCGGCCTAAGGTATATCACCCCACTATAGGGAGAAGTATCACGCGATACTTCTCCAAAAAAAAATATCGCCCAAGTTAGAAATTTGATATTTGACGTATTTTTGAGCAAAAATGACATGGGTCCAGACAATGTTACATTTTAGAGATGTTTTATACTGATTTTTAGACATCCATCATGATATGTGCTAACAACTAGTTTAGTTTTTTGGCTTGCAGGAGGTTTTTCTGATGCTGATCATCAAAGTGCCGAAGGTGACTAGGTTGCGGTGTGTCCGAGATCTGGATGATCCGGGCAATGCCGATATTAGGGCCATGGGATTTTGGTATTTGTTGAGATTCTCATATATCAGGGCTGACCATGGGTTGTTGACTGCTCTTGCCGAGAGATGGCATAGTGAGCACAACACCTTCCACCTGCCTACCGGAGAGGCATCCATTACTCTAGAGGATGTCTACAAGATCCTACGAGTGCCATGCCATGGTGAGCCTGTGAGTATAATCATGTTTTGAGATATAATCATAAATGTAATGTTTCCATATGATGAAAACTGACATGATTTGTTTGCTGGCACAGGTGTACTATGATCAGAATGCCACTGAGGGTCACCAACTGATCCAAGAGATGTTCCATGATGTGACAATCTGGGACAGGCATGTCAGCTGGGAGAGGCTGATAGATGACTTTGGTAGAGATTATCCAGTGCCATGCATAGTGGCGTCTATCATTTTGTAGATCCTGATGACTAACCGCAGTCAGAAGGGTTTCCCACTTGGATGGGCGAGATTACTGGTGGATTTGGTAGGTAGGCCTTGTCGGATGGCATGGGGTCCTGCCATACTGGCAGAGATGCATCATGAGCTGCATGAGATCGTATATAGGGACGGTCAGACATGGGCATGCGGTGTCATCCTAGCACAGGTGTGGGCTTGGGAGCACATTGCTGTGGTGCACCCCAGAGTTCAACCGAGGGAGAGGAGGTACCCCTTTATATACAGGTACCTAGGATTCATATCACATGCCCATACTGGGGATGTGACATATTATAGGAGGATCCTAGATGAGATAGCCTCTTTTACATGGAGACCATACAAGGAGGTGGAGGTCTGGGGAGATGCAGCCGATGAGCTGAGCTACATGATGTACACTCGGCCACTAGTAGGTCGATATGTCAAGATAGTGGAGAGATTTTGTATCACTCAGGTGTGGTGGCAGTTTGGGAGGTAGCAGCTGTATGCACCCAAAAATGGTCACCTAGACTTTGGGCCCCATTTATTTGATTTATCAATCCTGAATCATTTTGATCATTAATTAATATTTTCAACATTATCAATTTCTTGATCAAATCTTAATTTCAATCATATATTGGATTTTTATCCTTGGGCTAACCATTTATCCTACGTCTTTATTTAATTAAAAGGAATATTTCCTCCCCTTTTAATAAATAAAAAGCCCTCACTTTTCCTCTTATCCTAAGTTGCACAAATAAAATATTATTCTTATTTTATTAAAATGGAAAAAACACTTTTTGTCTTATATGGACATAAAGTAAACTCCTATTTTCCTATTGGAGGATACTTGTGCACATGGATTGCTCTTCTTTCAAGCTCCACCTTTGATTAAAACTTTTGCCTCTTAATCTCCATAGCCCATTTCCTCTCATTTCTTATAGAAGGAGAGCTCTCTTCTTCATTTTTCATATCTCATATTTTTTGCTAATGTTATGCTGCAAGTTTTAGGTGCATTTGGAGTTTGAAGACATTGAAGACTTGTTGCATTTCATTGTAGTTGCATATTTGCTTTCATAGTTTCATGATAATGGCATTCTTAGCTTAGTTTCCTTTTATGCAATAGAATAAGCTCACATAGTTTAAATAGGAGGCATTGTAACACTTGTTATTTCCTTTCATAGATTAGGTGCATTGTACTTTCATTTCTATAGCTTAGATTGCATTCTCATATAGCTTGCATTGCATCATATATTGGATTCTTGGAGATATTGGCATTGTTGCCCTTGTCTTCATTGTGAATCTCTCAGTGTGGTTGACTAGCAAGGTCACAAGTTTGTAGCTCTAGCTGAGAGCAATTTCCAACCTTGCAACTCCATGCATAGAGAGCTATGAGCCACTTTGTGAGGACTCATTCTTGAGCAACCTTGCATGTAATGGTTCATAGAAGTGCATATTTTAGTGTGTACATTTTTGGTGCCCACCGTGGGGCAGAGTAGATAGCTTTGTCCTTTCATTTGATGCATTTTTCATCATTTTCAGATTAATTTGCAGAAAAATCTACGTTCTCTGGTTTTCTATCTCAGATTATCGCGCGACACTTCGCAGAAGTATCGCGCGATATACTTTTTGTCTTGGCGCGATAGTTCACACGGAAAGAGTATCGCACTACTATATTGACTTCTGTAGCCTGACATCGGACGAAGTATCACCTGGCATTGTGCGAAGAATCGCGCAACTGAGAAATATCACGCGACTGAGAAGTATCGCCCGACTATAGGAAACTGTATCGCGCGATACTGTTGAAGTCTGAGAAATATCGCCTGGTCTGGCAGAGACTTGCGTTTTCAGTTTTCTTGTCCGAATTTGATTATTTTAGCTTGCTGTTTTGTTTTGCTTTGTCTAGATAGGTCTAACCTGCATCTTTTAGCCTAAATCTATCAGATTATTGCACATTTACATTTGGATTTTGATTTTGCTAACATTGTGGGTCTAACAAGTTGTGTTTGTAGGTGCTCTTCTTTGCTTGAAAATTGCTAAAAATGCATGTCAAAGAGGGCTACTAATAGTTTTTGTAGGGCTGCCCAAGCATAAAAAAAAAAAAAAAAATAAAATTATTTCTTGCTTGTTATTTACTTTCCTTTCATTTGTGGCATTCACTAATTGTATTAGGAATCTTAATACCTTGTGAAAGGGATCTTGAGGTGGTAGGAGAAGTATGCTCTTTACCTTTAGGTGAATCAGAAAATCTTGACCCATCTTAAAGTTTTGGAAGCAAGGGAGTAATTGAATCTCTTTGTTTGGTGTGTTTGGGAGAGATTCTTGAGATAGGGGAGTATGCTCTTCACCCTTGTGGTGAATCAAAAACCTTGAACCTCAAGATTTGATCCATTTTTGTTTAGTTTAGGAATCCTTTAGCGGGCCTGCTCTTGAGCAATCAAGAGGAATGACTCAAGTGGGGACAACCTTGTCATCATTTTCCTTGGTGGCAAGTGATTCCAACTCACTATAATCTCAAGGCTATCAAGGACACCAAAAACCTTGATAGACATAACACTTGTCTTCGTTTGATGTGAGTAGCTCATGGGATTGCGACCATGGGGAAAACATTGAACAAGAATGCTTAAGGTACTCTTGAGGCCGCAAGGTCTTAGTCCTTTATGAAGAGCAAGAGGGGTGTTGTGAACAGAAATCCTTATTAAGAACCATTAGATAGAAACCACCCTCTTTTAGCCGCTTATCTTCTTAGTGCAAGGATTGATCCAAGTGGTTTACCCTGATCACCTTAAGATACTCACCATATGTGTCCCTTTGGTTGTGTCATTTGACATTTCCATGACAAAGCCAACATCTCTTGTGGGTAACCACTTGGTGTGAGGTGAGGGGGCATCAAGTTGTGGGCTAAGTTGGTAAGTATTGAGCCTTGAATTTCTAGGATAGATTTGCTTGAAATGTTTTCGATTGTGTGATACCAGTGCAAATGTTCTTACATACAAACAATCGGTAGCATTCATAGGGTGTTGTTTCAATTTTGATATCACAAGTGTTTGTCTTGGCAAGGTTTCTTTTGCCATTGTTTCAAGTGTTTGAGACCATGTTCTGATCCCTTGCTGTTTGCAAACCTACTGAAATTCTGCTGATACCGTGAATGAAATTGAAAACATCAACCTTCAGACTAGAAATTTTGACCAAACAGACCCAAAAATACAAATTTCACACAATTCTGGTCAAGAGTTAAATAATTCTGCAATAGTATCGCGCCTTGTAAGGCGAAGTATCGCGCGATACTTCGCGCATGCTAGAAATATCGCCCCCTTTGAAGAGAAATATCGCGCAATAGTTCACCCCTAACGGACTATCGCCCAGCCTGCCTGGAGTATATCGCTCGCCAGTATTAAGAAGTATCGCCTGGCTTAGGGTGAAGTATCGCATGGGTATAGGTTTATCGGCCCAGTAGCCTGGAGTATATCGCCTGATTTATTTTTGCCGTGCTTAAATTTTGGTCAGTTTCAGTTGCTGTCAATTAGGCTAGGTCTTAGAGCAGGCTTCTCACCCTGACGTTTGAGATCTATCTTGACTCCAAATTTCTAGTTTTTAGTCCTCTGGGATAGCATCATTTGATTTACAAAATCACTTTGGAATAATTGTCAAGTTAGAAAGCCATTCTTGGTGCCAAGGTTCATCTTTAAAATTGTTAGCTATATTCTGGGAAAATTTTAGTTCTCTTATTGTCCAAATCACTTTCATTTTCATCTCAATTTCAATTATCTTCTGGCCTAGTCCAACCTCCTGATTCAAAAGTGCAAGGGTAGTCACCCTTTGATTTGAAGCACCTCTTTGACAGTGTTGGTAAAGCCCTCTTTTTTTCTTTTTCATTTCTCTTTGGACAATAGAGGACTTCGATTATCCTAGTTTGGTGTTGACACTTTGAAAGGTCACCTTATCATTGAGAATATCTCTCTTTCATGTTAGTTACGACAAGGTACCAAGTTAATCAAGGGAAGCGACCCCCTATTAACTTTAGCCAGTTACCACCTGTCAAGACTCGTCGACAACCTAAGGGAAAAGGACCCCTTTTTGACCAATCTCCCAAGAGTGAATCTGAGGTTTGTTTTAATCTGGGAGCTAATCCTAGTGAAGTGAGCACCTCTTTTATACCACTTTCATCAAGTATGGACATGAGTTACACTTTCACCCGACAACAAAGAGAAGCCATGAATCAAACTCTCGAGGATATCTTTCAACGACACAGAAGAGAGTATGGTGGTTCTTCTCATGCCAGTCCACCCGGGTCACCTCCTAACAACGCGAGGTATTTTGATGCTCATCAACAAGCCAAAACATAGCATAAGCAAGCTCACTCAGATTCAGGGTCACAACACGAAGACCAGAACAATGAATCTAGTGATCACCATATCAACGCGGCTAATGCAATAAGGCATTCAAGACAAACCTCCCCACTTAAAGACACCTCTTGATATGCAAATACAAGATTGAGAAGCATTGAGAGAGAGAAGCAAGCCTACTTAGATGAACAGGCTGCTAAAAAAGAAAAATTCTGACAACTAGAGGAAGAGGAACGTGCATTGTTGGATATACAGAAAAGAGTCACCCAAGAAGAAGAAGATAGACTCTATGCACAACAACTCCAAAGCTGATTTAACGGGAGGGGAGCCAATAGTGGGATCAACTCGCCCCCATCTACCCCTTCCCCTAGCCCTCGAAGAAGATCAAAGACACCCTCACGATCCCCAAGTCCTAGAGGAAGAAGGACTTCAAGATATGACCATCATAGGAGACAGTCATCTCATAGACATTCAAAGCAACCCTCCCAACAAGCACATCATGGCTCACAACATGGAGGCAGTTATGCTAAATTTGATCATATGGACTTCATGACTATGCAATAAGAACCATCCTTTCAAGCCTATGTGGAGCAATATGTGGAACAAAACAAAGACCAATTCTTGGAAAGTCTTATCAACAAAGGTGCTAAAGTTTCATATAATTTTGATGTTCACCAAAAGATCAAGAAATAGAATCCTTCAACTGATGAGGTGATCTTACAAATGCAAAAGGATATAGACAGGATGAAGGCTCCCAAGAGCACATTTCATTTGGACTCCATATGTCCTAACCCCATTGACAAAAGTGTGGTGATGGTAGAATTTCTTAAGAAAGTTGAATTCCCAACATACGACAAATATGATGGCACTGGTGACCCTCACGACCATGTTCGACAATTCTACATAATGAGCTTTTCCTTTCACCATGAAGACTCCTACTTGCTGAGATTATTCCCAAGGAGTTTAAAAGGTCAAGCCATGGAGTGGTTCACCAACCTTTCCCCTCCAGTAAAGACATTTAAAGAACTTGTCCAAAGATTTGTTCAGCATTTCGCTCATAATTTATCTAGGTCGGTCACCATGCTTGATTTGTGTAAACTTAAACAAAATCAAGGGGAATCTTTTGTCACATTTTTACAATGATGGAGGTGATTGTGTTCGAAATACCCACGGACAATCTCTAAAGAAGAGAGAATTGATATCATTGTGAACCATCTAATACCAAAACTCAGTTATGAAGTCAAGAAAATCTCATTTAATTCTTTTGATACTATGGTAGAGGTGGCATGTCGCATTGAGGATGTCCTAAAAGAACAAGGAATTTTGGCTAAACCAACAAATAATAACAATAGCCAAAATAACAATACTAATGGTAACAAGGACAAAAATAACTCCTATTGGAACAAAAACAAGCAAGTGGTCAATGACGGAGTTGTTGATTCATCTCAGGTCAAAAATGAAGGAGTTCTTAACCTCTCTCATGCAGTTCAAGCTATGAAATTGCAAACGTCTTCAACGCAACAAGACAAACCTAAGTATCAAAAGAGATCCAAAATGGAGAAAAGACAATTTACTAAATTGGGAGAATCCTATGCAGATGTTTTTAAGACATTAGTTGCTCATAATTTGGTGCACCCACAGGATCCTACAAAACATCGAATACCAGATCCTTTACCTCATTGGTGGGATGCTAAGGCTTTTTGCATTTTCCATAATGGGATTGGACACAACATAGAAAATTGTTTTAAACTCAAGCATCTTGTCCAAGACCTTATTGAGAAAGGACAATTACAAGTGGATGGGTTAACTACTAATGCAGACCATAAAGCCTTTAAAGAGCCCTTGCCTAAATATGAAAAAGGAGAGAATTCTAGCAGTAAGAATGGCAAGGCGGCTATTAATTATACATACACACATGCTGACAATGTGATTAACATGCTTGAAGTGGCTGACGATAACATCAACATGGTGAGAAAGAAAGATCCTTATGGACATAATGTGGACTCAACTCCTATGACTAATGAAAGACCCACTGTGGTGATAAGAGGTCCTCACTCACAAGGAATGCCCCAGTCCCTCAATGCTATCACTAGGGGTCAGGCCCAAGCACCCATTATCATCAAAGGTCCTAGCACTAGCAAGTCTAAACAGCCCGTGTCCAAAGGTGCTCCTCCCAAATCTGTCGTTGGTCCTGATTCCAATTATAATCTTATTGACCAGCTACAACGTACACCCGCTCAGATATCCATTTTTGAGCTTTTAGAATTATCTCCTAAGCACAAGCGCGTCCTCGAGGATGCTTTGCGAGTAGCCAATGTCCCTAATAACTTAGATATTGACCAATTCCAAAACATGGTCAACCATTTGGCTAGCCCTCATTACCTCACCTTCTCAGAAAAAGATGACAAATCCATTAGTCACCCACATAATTTGGCCTTACACATCAAGGTCATGATTCATAAAACTCATGTTAGGCGTGTACTGATAGATGGGGGTGCGGGGCTCAATATTTGTACCCTGAGTTTGCTGCTAGCTCTAGGGTATTCTGAGAACGTCATTGACACAAAGAAAAGGATCAAAATCAAAGCATATGACAAGGGAGAAAGAAGTTCTAAGGGATTGGCTGTTTTGCCTATTCGCATTGGTCCCGTAGAAAAAGATATATTATTACAAATTGTTGATGTTGGACCTCTAGCCTACAACATTTTGCTAGGTAGGCCATGGATTCATGAAATGCAGGCAGTCCCATCAACATATCACCAGTGTGTTAAGTTTCCCCATAACGGTGTAGAAATTTGCATCCCTGGAGACAGTGCTCTATCAGTTAATAACATTTCTGCTGCATTATACGTACCTTTGAATAGAGAAGCTGACAATCCTAGCAGTTCACTTGAACAATGCAAGCAGAAATTCAAGACCATGGACCTTGGGATGGGAGATTATAAGATTGATTCTTTTACAAAAATGCCAATCTCTCCTAGGTCTTATGGGAGACCATCCCCAAATGTGAAGCCTTCGTCATCAGCAATGACGTTATTTGGGAAATTTGTTGAGTCTTCGGTCCCCATTCAAGAAGAGAAAGAGGAAGTTGCTGTAAGGGCCTGGATATATCACGAGGAGAAATACAAACATAATGAGAATTTTGCTCCTTCACCTGAAACTTATGGGAAAGGGTATACACTGGTTAAAAATATGGGATATCCGAGATTTGGTCCCCTTAGTCATAGGCTGGATGCTAAAGCTGAGCCTCTTGATCATGCTCTTTTTGGATGAAAGAATAAGTCCACGGTCGGCTTAGGTTTTAAGAATAAGAAGAAGAAAGGTGTCCCTGTCCCAGCTGCGACGGACAGTGACAGTGATGCAGATTATATGCCTGATCTCTCCAACCAACAAGATGTGTCTGATGATTGGGTGCCCTCAACGAATCTCCTTTGGGGAGATTCCACAAATTTGATGCTTAATAGTCCTACTATCCCAGCTGCGACGGATAGTGACTGTATGACTGCTAGATCGACAAAGGAAAGTGTTACTGTCCTAGCTGCGATGGATAGTACCAATACTAGTACCAGAGAGGGGGAAACCCTTCCTAACCTTGAGGCTTCTACATCATGAGGCCTAAATGATGACTCAGAGATAGACTCCCATGAATATGAATGGGATTCACTTTCAGATGCAATAATTGATCTAGACGTGGATATTATCCATGCCTATAGTACCCAACCCGATGCGACTAACGATCCTAGTGTCAGACTAGAGGATTGCCCTCCTCAAATCACCTTAGTAGACGATGCTTCATTTGATAGGATGAGTCCTAAATCAGGTATCTTAGGAGAAGACTTGATGAACTCTGATTATATGGTCACCAGAGATGACACCTTTCGCATTAACAACATCGAACCCACCATTGACTTACCCCTTGTTCACTTTGACCTGATTGACTGGTCTCAGTGCCACCAAGAGCCCACATTCCTCACATTTCACAATGATTACAAAATTGCTTGCTATCTGAATGCTCTCAAACCCGTGGCTTCTTCCACTAGTGAACCAACAACCAGCATGACAGAGCCTGATATTAAGTACCTCAGTCTCAAAACAAAAGAGAAAAAGAAAAATAGGTCTAATGGCGAAAACCACATTGTGGCGGTGTCAAAACCAAAAATAGTAAAAAGAAATGACGCATCCAAAGGTGAAAACCTCTTTGAGGCACCTAAGGATGGGGTACTTAATAACTTGCCGAGTTATTTCCAGGATAGATCATCAATATTGATTGAACCAACAAAGCCGGTCAATTTAAACACAGAAGAAAATCCTCAGATAGTCCATCTTGCTCAGTCTTTATCAGAGGAAGAGACCAAGGCATATGTACAGTTTTTACAGAAAAAGAAAATTAATTTTGCATGGACCTACTTAGACATGCCAGGGCTTGACACGAATCTCATAATGCATCACTTATCTATAGCTCCAGGAGTCAAACCAGTAAAACAGAGATTAAGAAAAATGCATCCACATGTAGCTCTACTTGTCAAAGGAGAATTAGAAAAACTTTTGAAAGCTAGATTTATTAGAGCCATTCATTATGCAGAATGGATCTCAAACATAGTACCAGTCTCCAAACATGATGGGTCCATTTGTGTCTGCACAGATTTTAGAGATCTAAACAAAGCCTGCCCAAAGGATGATTTTCCACTTCCAAACATTGACATGATAGTGCACATGACGGCGGGCTATGACATATATTCCCTAATGGATGGTTTCTCAGGGTATAATCAAATCAAAATAGCTCCTGAAAACCAAGAGAAAATAGCATTCACATGTGCATGGGGAACCTACTGCTGGAACGTCATGCCATTTAGGTTAAAGAATGTAGGAGCAACCTACCAAAGAGCTATGACGACTATCTTTCATGATATGATGCACAAAAATATGGAAGATTATGTGGATGATACCCTGGCAAAATCAAGAAAAAGGGACACACACCTCAATGATCTGGAAGTAATTCTAGATCGTATGGAACAATTTCAACTCAGATTGAATCCAAAGAAGTGCGCATTTGGCGTCACCTCAGTCAAACTTTTAGGATTCATAATATCAGCAAAAGGTATCGAGGTTGACCCCGAAAAGGTCCAAGCAATCCTAGATATGCCACCTCCTCGAAATATCAGCCAAATGAGAAGTCTTCAGGGACATCTTCAATCAATTAGGAGGTTTATTTCTCAGCTCGTAGATAGAGCGCAACCCTTCAACAAGACATTGCATAAGGGTGCTTTTTATGTTTGGAACGAGGATTGTCAAAAGAGCCTAGATTAGATCAAACAATACTTGGCCAATCCTCCGATCCTAATGCCTCCTATTCCAGGGAAACCATTGATCCTATATATTTCAGCTACAGAAACTTCCCTAGGGGCATTATTGGCTCAAACAGATGATACTGGGAAAGAACGGGCCATCTACTATATCAGCCATACTCTAGTCTCTTATGAGATCAATTACAATAATATTGAGAAGTCTTGTCTCGCGGTGGTGTTTGCTTCTCAGAAGTTGCGCCACTACATGCTTGCTCATACCATACATTTGGTTGCCAAAATTGATCCCCTTAAATACTTGCTTAGTAAGGCTGCCCTGACGGGTAGACTTGCTAAATGGATGATGGTCCTCACTAAATTTGACATAGAGTATTTTGAAAGAAAGGCAATAAAAGGGCAAGCTATTGCCGACCAATTAGCTGATTTTCCAATCCAGGATAGTATGCCAGTCCAAGTGGAATTTCCAGACGAACACATCTTATATACCACTACTCGCACTTGGACAATGTTCTTTGATGGCTCCCGCATGCAAAATGGATCAGGTGCTGGAGTGTTATTTGTTTCTCCACATGGGTACAACATTCCGAAGTCTTACAAACTATTATTCCCATGTACCAATAATATTGCAGAATATGAAGCTTTAACTAATGGCTTGAGAATGGCTATAGAATGGAACATCACAGAATTACATATCTTTGGGGATTCTCAGTTAATCATCAACCAAGTCAATGAAGAGTATCAAACCAAGGATGACAAATTGATACCCTATAAAAAGATGGTTGATTCTTTGAGACGCTATTTCACCTTTGTGACGTTTCAACAAATCCCTAGGACAGAGAACAAAGCTGCAGACGCCATGGCCACATTAGCTTCACTTCTTCGATTGGAGACACATGAATCCAGATTTGAATTCCTAGTGGAAGAGCTACACCATCCCATCTTTGACTCATCTGAAAGCTGTGTCATTTGTGCCATTATCACACACGAGTCTTCCCGATATGGTGCTATCTATTCATATCTTTGTGATGGCATCATCCCTGACACATTCACTCACTCCAAACACCGAAACCTCATCCGTAATGCCTCTCGTCACACCCTCATCTCTGGTGATTTATATAGGAGGGGTTTAGATGGGATGCTCCTTAGGTGCTTGGAAAAGGAGGAATCCAACCAAGCATTAGCTGACATCCACAAGGGCATTTGTGGTGGACATTCTAATGGTCTTGCCATGGCCTGAAGGTTGCTTAGGGTAGGATATTATTGGCCCACAATGCAGATGGACGCAGTCACCTTTGCTAAGTCAAGTGAAAAATGTTAGAAACACAGCAACCTGATTCATGCTCCAGGTAGGGAGCTGATTCCTTCTGTTTCTCATTGGCCATTTCAGTGCTGAGCCTTTGATCTGGTTGGGCAGATTCATCCCAACACATCAGGTGGACATAAGTTCATTATTACTGCCACTGACTACTTCACAAAATGGGTGGAGGCTGTACCACTTTCTGTTGCTTCAGGAAGGACCATTTCTTTGTTCATCTTGAATCATATCATTTGCCGATTTGGAGTACCTTCTGAAATCATTACTAACAATGGAGGTCAATTTAAGAATAAGGACCTAAAGCACCTATGAAAAAAGTTTAAAATCAAGCAACACTAGTCCTCCATCTATTTTCCACAAGGAAACAGACAGGCAGAAGCTTCTAACAAAACCATTATTAAGATTCTTCATAGAACAGTGCACAAGAATGGTAGGGATTGGCACTTACAAATCAATCCAGCACTATGGGCTTATAGAACAAGCATTCGCACACCTACAGGAGCCACTCCTTTCTCTCTCACCTATGGCGCTAAAGCAATATTGCCTTTAGAAGTTGAGATACCATCCCTTAGAGTCTCACTCAAAGGTTTGATTACAGATGAGGATTACCGCGCCATGAGGTTACAGGAATTAGAACTTCTAGATGAGAAGCGTAAGGCTTCCTTTGATCATATGAGAGTGTATCAGAAGTGTATGTCCAAGGCATTCAACAAGAAGGTTCTCCCTAGAGAATTTCAAATAGGTGATCTTGTTTTGCGAGAGAACCCTAAGAACCAACAAAACAGAGAGCAAAAGGGCAAGTTTGAACCTAACTGGCTTGGACCATATGTCATCACAGCTGCTTTTGGTACTAGTGCGTATTTACTGTCAAATCCTGACGGAGAACAGCTCCCTGATCCCATCAACATTGTACACCTCAAGAAGTTTTATCCTTGATGCCTGGGGGCATCCTTTGTACATATCTTATTGATCCTGAAAAATTTCCAAAAAAAAATTGATACATGATGCTGAAAAAAATCCTAAAAAGCATATAAAGTCTTGAAAAAAAATACAAAAAAATCAAAATATTCAAAAAATCAAAAAAATAGAAAAAGTGCCTTGGTGAAAACCTAGCAATAGGCGCCTTGGTAGCAAAAAATCCAAAAAATGAAAAAATGAAAAAAGAATCCAAGTGGTGAAAACCTGGCAACAAGCACTACTTGAGGCCTTTGCACTCCTATTTGTTAGCATGCATCCTCGACACTGAGCCTTTCTCCATCATGCCTTGACCTTATTTGGCCTAGTCTGGAATTGGTCTTTTTCTTTGTCTAGGGGGCATGACTGTTAGCATTGGTCTTTTAGGTACTTTTGTCTCTTGGGGCATTTCACAACAGGTGTTTTTCAACACCACCCCAAACAGTGTTTTTCAACACTACCCTTGCGTCGAGTGTTTCTTAACACTTATTAGATGTCTTGCCTATAGTATAATACGATAGTGCTCATGTGCAGATGCGATACTCAGAGTCTGACTCTATGACTAACACACACGCACTTAAACAATCAACTCGGTGATGATATGATGACTTTATTTTTCTTTGTGTGCTGTCTATGAGGATTTCTTTGATGAGTGATCTCTCCCTGAGAAGTTTTCAATGATGCATAGCTAGAAGACTGAGGGAATGAGAACATGTTTTCTTTCTTTATCTGCTTGTGGGCATATTTTGTTGATCCTAACTGTCATGAGCATTTATGCTAGTCCTACTTGACACTATGGATTGACAAGGTATTATCCTTGACTATTTTGCGAGTGCATGCTTTTAGCTATCCTGACTTTCATGTGTCTTGATACAAGCATAATCTCACCATATCAAACTTAGGTGATCTCACTACATTAATCATCTGGACCTACATGTCTTTGATACCTAGGTGAGATTTCCACATTTCTATCTGATAAAGATCATATTCATATCCACATAGTTATGCTAGTGTGCATTGTATGATCTTACGACGCTACCAATAATGCTCAATGATGATAATTAGATGTCTATAAGCGTTGTGACCTTGCAAGTCAACCACTTTCATAGTAGCTTGCATTTTTAGGTTCCTGTTAGTCTAGTGTTGCATTTTGCATATGGAAAGAGCTCTCCTTTTCATCCTATGTGGACCTGTCAGTCAACTGCGCTCACCTTCTCTCCTTCTCAATCATGTCTTTCGCTCCTTGTCTTTTTCATCTCGAACCTGTTCCTGTTCATCACAAGGGGTTAATCACATTATCATATCTATATCAAGAACTGTCATTTTTAAGAAACATAAGTCTATATCATACATATGAGAATTAAACATACATCTATGAGAGAGAACATACATAAACACATACATAAGCATTTTGAGCAAAATGACAAGACAATATACATAAACTGATACATCCTTCACAAGTGAGACAAATACACATGATATATCAAACATTCAGTAATCTCATATACAAAGTCATGATATACAATACAATATGGGATCCCAAAATCTGGATCAATAGTCTCAAAATATGTCTAAAACATCTAAGACCTAACCCTAAGACTCGCTACCACCCTCGTGAGGAGCTCGTGGTGGTGGAGGAGGCATAGCTCTCCTATCGAGTACCACGTCTGATACCCCTGACCGCTGAGAGTATGATGGTGCTCTCTCACCCTCTGGGACAGCCTGCAGATATAACCCGTGATAATAGGCAGCTCTTGCTGACTCTCGTCGGAGCTCTAGTGCCTCGACCTGTGCCATCGCCTTATGGTGTGCTATCTCTGCTCTGAGATCAGCTATCTGCTGATCTCGCTCTGCCCTTAGATCTAGGAGCTACTGATCTCTCATAGCTATAGTGGTCCGCAGCTACTGTATCTCTACCTCCTAAGCCTGTATCTGGGCTCTCAGGTCCTCTCCCCCCGCAGGCTACTCCTGCTGTGCCTCTGCCTGCCGGTGAGCTGGTCTCACCTCCTCCTCAGGTGTCACTAACCGTTGTCCCCGTGACCGTTTCCAGCCACCTGATCTCGACCCCTCTCCTCTCTCCATCTTCCTCCCTCTCCCCCTCCTGCCATCTCCTCCATCCCCTCCCTCCTCTCCTCCCTCCCCTCTGTCCCCTCCGTCTCCTTCGTCTCCTCTCGGCGCTGACATCTGTGCATCTGGTACTATAAACTGAGGGAATGGTACCCTCCGCCACTCTGCTCTGTAGGCTCCATCAGCCCCTGCATCTACCACATCTGGGAAATAATCCCAAAGCTCACTCCTGATAGCTGTTGTCTCTGCGACAGCCTACTGATAATCCAGCATGGGTAGCCACCCATGTCCCTCCTCATCCCTAGCCCTGGCATATGTAGTAGTCTCTATCGAGACTCGCTGCTACCTCCCAAACTACCGCCACACCCGAGTGATGCAAAATTTCTCTACAATCTCTGCATATCAACCTAACAATGGCCGACTGCACAGCATGTAGCTCAACTCATCCGCTGCATCCCCCCAAACCTCAACCTCCCTGTACGGCCTCCATGTAAATGAAGCTATCTTGTCTAGAATCTGCCAATAATAGGTGACATCCCCAGAATGGGCATGTGATATAAACCCAATGTACCTATAAATGTAGGGGTACCTCCTCTCCCTCAGCTGAACCCTGGGGCGCACCACAGCAATGTGCTCCCATGCCCATACCTGTGCCAGGATGGCACCACATGCCCATGTCCAACTGTACCTGTAGATGATCTCGTGCAGCTCATGATACATCTCTGCCAGGATCGTAGGCTCCCATGCCATCCATCGAGGCCTGCCTACCAAGTCTACCAATAACCTGCCCCATCCAAGCGGGAATCCCTTCTGACTGCGATCAGTCATCAAGATCTGTGAAATGATAGATGCCATAATGCATGGCACTGAATAATCTCTGCCAAAATCATCAAGCAGTCGCTCCTAGCTGACATGCCTGTTCAGGATGGTCACATCTTGAAACATCTCCTGAATCAATCGACACCCCTCAGTGGCATCCTGATCATAGTATACCTGTGACAACACATAAATCATGTTAGTTTTCATCTTTTAGAAATATTACATTTTACATGACTATCTCAAAAACATGATTATACTTACAGGCTCTCCGTGGCATGGAACTTGGAGGATCCTATAGACATCCTCCAGTGTGATGGATGCCTCGCCTATAGGAAGGTGGAAGGTGTTGTGCTCGCTGTGCCATCTCTCAGCCAGCGCAGTCAACAACCCATGGTCTGCTCAGATATATGGATATCTCAACAGATACCAGAATCCCATCGCCCTGAGGTCAGCATTGCCCGGATCATCCAGATCTCGGACACACCGCAATCCTGTCACCTTCGGCGCTCTGATGATGAGCGCTGAAAAAACCTCTTGCAAGCCAAAACCAAGCCCGTTGTTAGCACATATCATGATGGATGTCCAAAAACTCAGTATAAAACACCTTAAAAATGTAACATTGTCTAGACCCATGTCATTTTTTGCTCAAAAATGCATTAAAAATCAATATTTTATGCTGGGTGATATTCTTTTTCTGGAGAAGTATCACGCGATACTTCTCCCTATAGTGGGGCGATAAACTTTATATCGCACGATACTTCGCCCAGTATCGTGCGATACTTCGCCCCGTATCGTGCGATACTGGTGTCTAAGGTCGCGCGATACTTCTGGGGCACGCGAAGTATCGCGTGATACTTCTCTCCAAAGCACGCAATACTTCTAAAGTATCGCATGATATTTCGCCTAAAATTTTTTTTTTGAAATTTAAAATTTGAAAAAATGTGCTAAAAAAGCTATTAAATGCTAAAAATGACCAAAAAGCTTGAGTTTTTCAAAAACATACCGGGGCAGGATAGTGTGGTGGCCGGTTGTGCAACCGGGTGCGCTCGAATCGATGCTTGTGGACGGGAACTCCTGCTTGCTGGGCCATTTTCTCTCTAAAGCTCTAAAATTCTCAAATCGCTAAAAGACAAATGATTTTTGAAAATGACATTTTGACCCCTTTTATAGTCTTTTGACTTTTTGACCTCATTTTTAAAACACTTCAGAATTGTGCGAAAATTGCACCCCTAGCTAATTTTGACGTCCTGGATCCATTTTCGAAGTCAAAATCAAAATCTGAGGTCATCTTGATAGTCAAAATCATGTTTCAAAATCTTCCCTTCTTCTAAGCAGTTGACTGACCTTTTGAGGCATAATTTGATTTTCGGTGGAATTTCTTCCTTCCATGTCTCTCAAATTTTCTAGTCTTTCATCCACTCTATTTCTAGTCTTCTATTTCTATTCTTCTACTTCCTCACTGGGGCATATTTTCATTACCTAATGGTTAACCTATTGACCTTTATATTCAATTGTGATTTCATGCTGATTTGATCAAATCTTTATCAGTTCGCTGTTCTCCTCTCTCTGATTTCAATTTCAACTCCGAGGGGGTAGTACCTATGGGATTCTCATCCCTGATCATCTTAATGCTCTTGATTCAGACATCTTTTGTGAGCTTTTTCTCAAATTCAAGATTCTTATCTCTTACTTTGAATGTGATCCCGAATCGACCTCATGTTCAAAGGCTTTTGTCTATGTTTGTCCAGATGTGATCCCGAATCGACCTCACATCTGAGTTGTTTTGTGATCCCAGATCGATCTCACATTTCAATTCTTCTTTGACTGCATGTGTTCCCAAATCGATCACACATTAGTCAAAGAGGGGAAAATATATGCACCCAAAAATGGTCGCCTAGACTTTGGGCCCCATTTATTTGATTTATCAATCCTGAATCATTTTGATCATTAATTAATATTTTCAACATTATCAATTTCTTGATCAAATCTTAATTTCGATCATATATTGGATTTTTATCCTTGGGCTAACCATTTATCCTAAGTCTTTATTTAATTAAAAAGAATATTTCCTCCCTTTTTAATAAATAAAAAGCCCTCACTTTTCCTCTTATCCTAAGTTGCACAAATAAAATATTATTCTTATTTTATTAAAATGGAAAAAACACTTTTTGTCTTATATGGACATAAAGTCAACTCCTATTTTCCTATTGGAGGATACTTGTGCACATGGATTGCTCTTCTTTCAAGCTCCACCTTTGATTAAAACTTTTGCCTCTTAATCTCCATAGCCCATTTCCTCTCATTTCTTATAGAAGGAGAGCTCTCTTCTTCATTTTTCATATCTCATATTTTTTGCTAATGTTATGCTGCAGGTTTTAGGTGCATTTAGAGTTTGAAGACATTGAAGACTTGTTGCATTTCATTGTAGTTGCATATTTGCTTTCATAGTTGCATGATAATGGCATTCTTAGCTTAGTTTCCTTTTATGCAATAGAATAAGCTCACATAGTTTAAATAGGAGGCATTGTAACACTTGTTATTTCCTTTCATAGATTAGGTGCATTGTACTTTCATTTCCATAGCTTAGATTGCATTCTCATATAGCTTGCATTGCATCATATATTGGATTCTTGGAGATATTAGCATTGTTGCCCTTGTTTTCATTGTGAATCTCTCATTGTGTGGTTGACTAGCAAGGTCACAAGTTTGTAGCTCTAGCTGAGAGCAATTTTCAACCTTGCAACTCCATGCATAGAGAGCTATGAGCCACTTTGTGAGGCCTCATTCTTGAGCAACCTTGCATGTAATGGTTCATAGAAGTGCATATTTTAGTGTGTACAGTAGCGAGTCTCAACAAAGACTACTACATATGCCAGGGCTAGGGATGAGGAGGGTCATGGGTGGTTACCCATGTTGGACTATAAGCAGGCTGTCACAAAGACAGCGAGTATCAGGAGCGAGCCCTGGGAGTATTTCCTAGATGTGGCAGATGCAGGGGCCGATGCAGCATATAGGGCAGAGTGGTGGAGGGCACCATTCCCTCAATTTACGATGCCAGATGCCCAGGTACCAGCATAGGGAGGAGATGGAGGAGATGATGGGGGGATGGAGGAGATGGAGGGGATGGACAGGATGGAGGAGATGGAGGAGATGGTGGGAGGGGGAGAGGGAGGAGGATGGAGAGAGGAGAGGGATCAAGATCAAGTGGTAAAAAATGGTCACGGGGATAGAGATCGTCGATGTCTGAGGATGAGGCAAGACCAGCTCGCCGGCAGGCAGAGGCACACTAGGACCAGCCTGCGGGTGGAGATGAGCTGAGAGTGAGGATATAGGCTCTTGAGGCTGAGATGCAGCAGCTCTGGATTACCATAGCAGTGAGAGACCAGTAGCTACTAGATTTGAGAGTGGAGTGAGATCAGCAGATAGCCAATCTCAGGGCAGAGATAGCATGCCGTGAGGCGATGGCACAGGTAGATGCGCTAGAGATCTGACGGGAGTTAGCCAGAGTAGCATATTATCATGAACTCTATTTGCAAGCCATTCTAGAGGGTGAGAGAGCACCATCATATTCTCAGAGGGTAGGGGTATCAGATGTGGTACTTGATAGGAGAGCCATGCCTCCACCACCATGAGCTCCTCACGAGGGTGGTAGCGAGTCCTAGGTTTAGGTCTTAGGTTGATAGATGTTTAGACATAACTTGAGACATTGATCCAGATTATGGGATCCCATTTGTATATTGTATCATGACATTGATGTATATATGAGATTACTGGATGTTTGATTATATCATGTGTTTATGTCTCTCTTGTGATGGATGTATCAATTTATGTATATTGTCTTGTCATTTTGCTCAAAAATACTTATGTATGTTCCCTCTCATAGATGTATGTTTAATTCTCATGTGTATGATATAGACTCACGTTTCTGAAAATGACAATTGTGATATAGATATGATGATATGATTAACCCCTTGTGATGAACAGAAATAGGTTTGAGATAAAAAGACAAGGAGTGAAAGACATGATCAAGAAGAAGGAAAGGTGAGTGCAGTCGACTGACAAGTCCATGTAAGATAAAAAGGAGAGCTCTCTTCATATGCAAGATGCAAAACTAAACTAACATGAACCTAAAAATGCAAACTGCTATGAAAGTGGTTGACTTATAAGGTCACAATGCTTATAGACATCTAATTATCATCATTGAGCGTTATTGATAGCGTCGCAAGATCATACAATGCACACTAGCATAACTATGTGGATATGAATAAGATCTTTATCAGATAGAAATGTGGGAATCTCACCTAGGCATCAAAGACATGTAGGTCAAGATGACTAATGTAGTGAGATCACCTAAGTTTGATATGGTGAGATTATGCTTGTATCAAGACACATGAAAATCAGGATAGCTAGAAGCATGCACTCGCAAAATAGTCAAGGATAATACCTTGTCAATCCACAGTGTCAAGTAAGACCAGCATAAATATTCATGACAGTTAGGATCAACAAAATATACCCACAAGTAGATAAAGAAATAAAACATGTTCTCAGACCCTCAGTCTTCTAGCTATGCATCATCAAAAACTTCTCAGGGAGAGACCACTCATCAAAGAAATCCTCATAGACAGCACACAAAGAAAAATAAAGTCATCATATCGCAAGCGAGTTGATTGTTTAAGTGTGTGTGTGTTGGTCATAGAGTCAAACTTTGGTTATCACATCTGCAAATGAGAAATAACGCATCATACTTAGACTGTTGGGTAAGACATCTGATAAGTGTTAAGAAACACTTGACGCAAGGGTAGTGTTGAAAAACACTATTTGGGGTGGTGTTGAAAAACACCTATTGTGAAATGCCCCAAGAGACAAACGCACCTAAAAGACCAATGTTAACAGTTATGCCCCCTAGACAAAGACAAAGACCAATTCCAGACTAAGCCAAATAAGGTCAAGGCATGATGGAAAGTGGCTAGGTGTCAAGGACGCATGCTAAAAGACAAGGGTGCAAAGGCCTTAAGTAGCGCCTGTTTCCAGGTTTTCACACTTGGATTTATTGCAATTTTTCTCTTTTTCTTTTTTTTTCTTTTTTTCTACCAAGGCGCCTATTGCAAGGTTTTCACCAAGGCACTTTTTCTATTTTTTTTTTGAATTTTTGAATTTTTTGATTTTTTTTATTTTTTTAGGACTTTTTATACTTTTTAAGATTTTTTTCAGCATCATATATCAATTTTTTTTTTTGGGTATTTTTTCAAGATCAATAAGTATGTACAAAGGATGCCCCCAGACAGAAACGGGCATCAAGGATAGAACTTCTTGAGGTGCACAATGTTGATGGGATCAGGGAGCTGTTCTCCATCGGGATCTGACAGTAAATATGCATCGGTACCAAAAGCAACTGTGATGACATATGGTCCAAGCCAGTTAGGTTCAAACTTGCCCTTTTGTTCTCTATTCTGTTGGTTCTTAGGGTTCTCTCGCAAAACAAGATCACCTATTTGAAATTCTCTAGGGTGAACCTTCTTGTTGAATGCCTTGGACATACACTTCTGATACACTCTCATATGATCAAAGGAAGCCTTACGCTTCTCATCTAGAAGTTCTAGTTCCTATAACCTCATGGAACGGTAATCCTCATTTGTAATCAAACCTTTGAGTGAGACTCTAAGTGATGGTATCTCAACTTCTAAAGGCAATACCACTTGAGCACCATAGGTAAGAGAAAAAGGAGTGGCTCCTGTAGGTGTGCGAATGCTTGTTCTGTAAGCCCATAGTGCTGGATTGATTTGCAAGTGCCAATCCCTACCATTCTTGTGCACTGTCCTATGAAGAATTTTAAGAATGGTTTTATTAGAGGCTTCTGCCTGTCTGTTTCCTTGTGGAAAATAGATGGAGGACCACTGTTGCTTGATTGTAAAATTTTTGCATAAATGCTTTAGGTCCTTATTCTTGAATTGACCTCCGTTATCAGTGATAATCTCAGAAGGCACTCTGAATCGGCAAATAATATGATTCAAGATGAACAAAGAGATAGTCTTCCCTGAAGCAACAAAAAGTGGCACAGCTTCCACCCATTTTGTGAAGTAGTCAGTGGCAGTAATAATGAACTTATGTCCACCTGATGAGTTGGGATGAATTTTCCCAACTAGATCAAAGGCCCAACGCTGAAATGGGCAATGAGAAATAGAAGGGATCAGCTCCCTACCTAGAGCATGAATCAGGTTTCCATGTTTCTGACATTTTTCACATGACTTAGCAAAGGCTACTGCATCTATCTGCATTGTGGGCCAATAATATCCTACCCTAAGCAACCTTCGGGCCATGGCAAGACCATTAGAATGTCCACCACAAATGCCCTCGTGGATGTCAACTAACACTTGGTTGGATTTCTCCTTTTCCAAGCACCTAAGGAGCGTCCCATCTAAACCCCTCCTATATAAATCACCAGAGATAAGGGTGTGGCGAGAGGCATTACAGATGAGGTTTCGACATTCAGAATGGTTGAACGTGTCAGGGATGATGCCATCATGAAGATATGAATAGATAGCACCATATCGGGAAGACTTGTGTGTGACAATGGTACAAATGACATGGCTTTCAGACGAGTCAAAGATGGGATGGTGTAGCTCTTCCACCAGAAATTCAAATCTAGATTCATGTGTCTCCAATTGAAGGAGGGAAGCTAATGTGGCCATGGCATCTGTAGCTTTGTTCTCTGTCCTAGGGATCTATTGAAATGTCACAAATGTAAAGTAGCATTTCAATGAGTCAACCATCCTTTTGTAGGGTATCAATTTATCATCCTTGGTTTGATACTCCTCATTGACTTGGTTGATGATTAACTGGGAATCCCCAAAGACATGTAACTCTATGATGTTCCATTCTATAGCCATTCTCAAGCCATTGGTTAAAGCTTCATATTCTGCAATATTATTCGTACATGAGAATAAAAGTTTGTAAGACTTTGGAATATTGTACCCATGTGGAGAAACAAATAATACTCTAGCACCTGATCCATTTTGCATGCGGGAACCATCAAAGAACATTTTCTAGGTGCGAGTAGTCATATACAAGATGTGTTCATCTGGGAATTCCACTTGAACAGGCATACTATCCTGAATTGGGAAATCAGCTAATTGGTGAGCAATAGCTTGCCCTTTTATGGCCTTTCTTTCAACGTACTCTATGTCAAATTTAGTTAAGACCATCATCCATTTGGCAAGTCTACCCATGAGGGTAGCCTTACTAAGAAAGTACTAAGAGGATCAATTTTTGCAACCAAATGTATGGTATGAGCAAGCATATAGTGTCGCAACTTTTGAGAAGCAAACACCACTGCAAGACAAGACTTCTCAATGTTATTGTAATTGATCTCATAGGAGACTAGAGTACGGATGATATAGTATATGGCCCGTTCTTTCTTAGTATCATCTAATTGAGCCAACAGTGCTCCCAGAGAAGTGTCTGTAGCTGAAATATATAGGATCAATGGTTTCCCTAGAATAGGAGGCATTAGGATCAGAGGATTAGCCAAGTATTGTTTGATCTGATCTAGGCTCTTTTGACAATCCTCATTCCAAACACAAGAAGCACCCTTATGCAATGTCTTATTGAAGGGTTTTTCTCTATCTGCCAGCTGTGAGATAAACCTCCTAATCGATTGAAGACATCCCTGAAGACTTCTCATTTGGTTGATATTTTGAGGAGGTGGCATATCTAGAATTGCTTGGACCTTTTTGGGATCAACCTCGATACCTTTTTTTGATATTATAAATCCTAAAAGTTTTCCTGAGGTGACACCAAATGCGCACTTCTTTGGATTCAATCTGAGTTGAAACTATTCCATGTGATCTAGAATTACTTCCAGATCATCGAGGTGTGTGTCCCATTTTCTTGATTTTGCCAGGGTATCATCCACATAATCTTCCATGTTTTTGTGCATCATATCATGAAAGATAGTGGTCATAAATCTTTGGTAGATTTCTCCTGCATTCTTTAATCCAAATGGCATGACGTTCTAGCAATAGATTCCCCATGCACATGTGAACGTTGTTTTCTCTTGGTCTTCGGGAGCTATTTAAATTTGATTATATCCTGAGAAACCATCCATTATAGAGTATATTTCATAGCCTGCTGTCATGTCCACTATCATGTCAATGTTTGGATGTGGAAAATCATCCTTTGGGCATGCTTTGTTTAAATCTTGAAAATCTGTGCATACACGAATGGACCCATCATGTTTGGAAACTGGTACTATGTTTGAGATCCATTCTACATAATTGATGGCTCTGATGAATCCAACTCTCAAAAGTTTTTCTAATTCCACTTTGACAAGGAGAGCTACATGTGGATGCATTTTTCTGAGTCTCTGTTTCACTGGTTTGACTCCTGGAGCTATGGATAAGTGATGCATTATAAGATTTGTGTCAAGCCCTGGCATGTTTGAATAGGTCCATGCAAAGTTAATTTTCTTCTTTTGTAAGAATTGTATATATGCCTTGGTCTCTTCTTCTGATAAAGACTGAGCAAGATGAACTATTTGAGGAGTTTCTTCTATCTTCAAATTGACTGGTTTTGTTGGCTCAATCAATACTGATGATCTATCCTAGAAATAACTTGGCAAGTTATTAAGTACCCCATCCTTAGGCACCTCAAAGAGGTTTTCACCCTCAGATATGTTAGCTCTTTTTACTATTTTTGGTTTTGATACCGCCACAAAGTGGTTTTCACCATCAGACCTATTTTTCTTTCTTTCTTTCTCTTTTATTTTTAGACTGAGGTACTTAATATCAGGCTCTGTCATACTTGTTGTTGGTTCACTGGTGGAAGAAGCCATGGGTTCAAGAGCATTCAGATAGCAGGCAATTTCGTAATCATTCTAAAAAGTGAGGAATGTAGGCTCTTGATGGCGCTGAGACCAGTCAATTAGGTCATAGTGAACAAGAGGTAGGTCAATGACTGGTTCAATGTTATTTATGCAAAAGGTGTTATCTCTGGTGACCATACAATTGAGATTCATCAAGTCTTCTCCTAAGATACCCGAATTAGGACTCATCCTACCAAACAAAGCATCGTCCACTAAGGCAATTTGAGGAGTACAATCCTCTAGTCCTATGCTAAGATCGTTAGCCGCATCGGGTTGGGTACTATAAGTATGGACAATATCCATGTCCAAATGAACTGTTGCATCTGAAAGTGAGTCCCATTCATACTCATGGGAGTCTGTGTCTGAATCATCATTTGGGCCTCATGAGGTAGAAGCCTCAAGGTTAGGAAGGGTTTCCCCTTCTCTAATGCTAGCATTGGTACTATCCATCGCAGCTAGGATAGTAACACTTTCCTTTATCGATCTAGCAACCATATAGTCACTATCTGTCGCAGCTGGGATAGTAGGACTATCAAGTATCAAATCTTTTGAATCTCCCCAAAGGAGATTTGTTGAAGGCACCCAATCATCAGACATATCTTGCTGATTAGAGAGATTAGGTGTGTCATTTGAATCACTGTCACTGTCCATCATAGCTGGGACAGGGACACCTTTCTTCTTCTTATTTTCAAAACCTAAGCCAACCATAGACTTATTGTTTCATCCAAAAAGAGCATGATCAAGAGGCTCAGCTTTAGCATCCAACCTATGGCTAAGGGTACCATATCTTGCATAAACCATATTTTTAACCAGTGTATACCCTCTCCCATAAGCTTTAGGTGAAGGAGCAAAGTTCTCATTGTGTTTGTATTTTTCCTCATGATAGATCCAGTCCCTTACAGCAACTTCCTCCTTCTCTTCCTGAATAGGAATCGAAGACTCAACAAATTTTCCAAATAATGTCATTGCAGATGATGAAGGTTTCATATTTGGTGATGGTCTCCCATAAGACCTAGGAGAGATTGGCATGTTTGTAAAAGAATCAATTTTATAATCTCCCATCCCAAGATCCATGGTCTTAAACTTCTGCTTACATTGTTCAAGTGAACTACTAGGACTGTCAGCTTCCCTATTCAAAGGTACATGTGATCCAACAGAAATGTTATTAACTAACAAAGCACTATCTCCAGGTATGAAAATTTCTACACCATTATGGGGAAACTTAACACACTGGTGATACGTTGATGGGACTACTTGCATTTCATGAATCCATGGCCTACCTAGCAAAATGTTGTAGGCTAAAGGTCCAACATCAACAATTTGAAATAAGATATCCTTTTCTATTGGACCAATGCAAATAGGCAAAATGGCCAATCCCTTAGAACTTCTTTCTGCTTCATCATATGCCTTGATTGTGATCTTTTTCCTTATGTCAATGACGTTCTCAGAATATCCTAGAGCTAGCAACAAACTCATGGTACAAATATTGAGCCCCGCACCCCCATCTATCAATACATGCCTGACACGGGTTTTATGAATCATGACTTTGATGTGTAAGGCCAAGTTATGTGGGTGACTGATGGATTTGTCATCTTCTTCTGAGAAGGTGAGGTAATGAGGGCTAGCCAAATGGTTGACCATATTCTGGAATTGATCAATATCTAAGTTTTTAGGGACACTGGCTGCTCGCAAAGCATCCTCAAGGACACGCTTGTGCTTAGGGAACAATTCTAAAAGCTCAAAAATGGATATATGCGCAGGTGTTCATTGTAATTGGTCAATAAGATTATAATTGGAATCAGGACCATGGATATATTTAGGAGGAACGCCCTTGGACAAGGGCTACTTAGACTTGCTAGTGCTAGGACCTCTGATAATAATGGGAGCTTGGGCCTGACCCCTAGTGATAGCATTGAGGGACTGGGGCAGTCTTCATGAGTGAGGACCTCTTATCACCATAGTGGGTCTTTCATCAGTCATAGGAGTTGAGTCCACATCATGTCCATAAGGATCTTTCCCTCTCACCATGTTGATGTTATCATCAGCCACTTCAAGCATGTTAATCACATTTTCAGCATTTGTGTATGTATAGTTGATAGCAGCCTTACCATGCTTGTTGTTAGAATTTTCCCCTTTTTCATATTTGGGCAAGGGTTCCTTAAAAGCCTTATGATCCGCATTAGTGGTTAAACCATCAACTTGTAATCACCCACTTTCAATGAGGTCTTGGACAAGATGTTTAAGCCTGAAACAATTTTCAATATCATGTCCAATTCCATTGTGGAAGACACAAAAGGCTTTCTCATCCCACCAATGAGGTTTAGGATCGGGTATACGGTGCTTGGCAGGATCCTGAGGTTGTGCCAAATTGTGAGCAATTAGTGTTTTGAAAATGTCGGCATAGGAGTCCCCAAGTTTGGTGAATTGCCTCTTTTCCTTCTTGGGTTTCCCTTGATACTTGGATTTATTCTCTTGTTGTCCTGAGGACGCTTGCAGCTTCATGGCCTGTACCGCATTGGAGAGGTTAAGAACTCCTTCATTCTTAGGTTGTGGTGAGTCAACAACTCTGTCATTGACCACCTGTTTATTGTTATTCCAATAGGAGTTCTTTTTGTCCTTATAACCATGATTGTTGTTGTTTTGGCCATTGTTGTTATTAGTTGATTTAGCCAAAATTCCTTGTTCTTTTAGGACATCCTCTATGCGACATGCCACTTCTACCATGGTATCGAAAGAATTGAATGGTATCTTTCTTACCTCATATCTTAATTCTGGCACTAAGTTACTCACAATGACGTCTATTCTTTTCTCCTCAGGAATTGTCCTGGGATATTTTGAGCACAAACGTCTCCATCTTTGTAGGAAAGTGACAAAAGATTCTCCTTGATTTTGTTTAAGCTTGCACAAATCAAGCATTGTGACCAACCTTGATAGATTATAAGAAAAATGCTAAAAAAATCTTTGGACGAGTTCTTTAAATGACTTTACTGGAGGAGTAAGGTTGGTGAACCACTCCATGGCTTGGCCTTTGAGACTCCTTGGAAATAATCTCATCAAGTAGGAGTCTTCATGATGAAAAGAAAAGCTCATTATGTAGAACTGTCGAACATGGTCATGAGGGTCACAAACATCATCATATTTGTCATAGGTTGGAAAATCAACTTTCTTAGGGAACTCAACCAACACCACACTCTTGTCAATCAGGTTGGGACGTATGGAGTCCAAATTAAATGTGCTCTTAGGAGCCCTCATTCTTTCTATGTCCTTCTGCATTTACATGATCACCTCATTGATTGAAGGATTATGTTTCTTAATCTTTTGGTGGACATCAAAATCATATGGAACTTTAGCACCTTTGTTGATAAGGCTTTCTAGGAATTGATCCTTGTTTTGTTCCACATATCATTCTACATATGCTTGAAATGATGGTTCTTGTTGCATAATTATAAAATCTATATGATCAAATTTGGCATAACTTCCTCCATGTTGTGAGCCATGATGTGCTCATTGGGAGGGTTGCTTTGAATGTCTATGAGGTGATCATCTCCTATGATGATCATATCTTGAAACCCTTCTTCCTCTAGGACTTGGGGATCGTGAGGGTGTCCTTGATCTTCTTCTAGGACTTGGCAAAGGGGTAGATGGGGGTGAGTTGGTCCCACTATTGGTGCCCCTCCTGTTAAATCAGCTTTGGAGTTGTTGTGCGTAGAGTCTATCTTCTTCTTCTTGGGTGACTCTTTTTTGTATATCCAACAATGCACGTTCCTCTTCTTCTAGTTGTCTAAATTTTTCCTTTTTGGCAGCTTGTTCATCTAAATAGGCTTGCTTCTCCCTCTCAATGCTTCTCAATCTTGTATTTGCATATCACGAGGTGTCTTTAAGTGGGGAGGATGGTCTAGAATGCCTTATTGCATTGGATACATTTATGTGGTGATCATTAGATTCATTGTTCTGGTCTTCGTGTTGTGACCCTAAATCTGAGTGAGCTTGCTTATGATGTCTCTCAGCTCGTTGGTGAGCATCAAAATACCTCACGTTGTTGGGAGGTGACCCAGGTGGAGTAGCATGAGAAGAACCACCGTACTCTCTTCCATGTCATTGGAAGATATCCAAAAGAGTTTGATTCATGGCTTCTCTTTATTGTCGGGTGAAAGTGTAACTCATGTCCATACTTGATGAAAGTGGTACAAAAGAGGTGCTCATTTCACTAGGATTAGCTCCCAGATTAAAAAAAACCTTAGATTCACTCTTAGATGATTGATCAAAAAGGGGTCCTTTTCCCTTCTGCTATCGACGAGTCTTAACTGGTGGCAACTGGCTAAAGGCAACAGGGGGTCGCTTCCCTTGATTGATTTGGTACCTTGTCGTAACTAACATGAAAGAAAGATACTCTCAATGATAAGGTGACCTCTCAAAGTGTCAGTGCCAAACTAAGATAATCAAAGTCCTCTATTGTCCAAAGAGAAATGAGAAAAAAAATGGCTTTACCAACACTGTCAAAGAGGTGCTTCAAATCAAAGGGTGACTACCCTTGCACTTTTAAACCAGGAGGTTGGACTAAGCCAAAATATGATTGAAATTGAGATTTAAATGAAAGTGATTTGGACAATAAGAGCACTAAAATTTTCCAAGAATGTAGCTAACAATCTTAGAGATGAACCTTGGCACTGAGAATGGCCTTCTAATTTGACAATTATTCCAAAGTGATTTCTTAAATCAAATGATTCTATCCTAGAGGACTAAAACCAAAAATTTAGAGTCAAGACAGGTCTCAAACGTCAGAGCGAGGAGCCTACTCTAAGACCTAACCTGATTAACAGCAACTGAAACTGGCCAAATTACAAGCATGGCACAAATTACTCAGGTGATATACTCCAGGCTACTGGGGTGATATACCTATAACTACGCGATACTTCACCTTATGCCAGGGGATATACCTTATAAGAGTTGGGCGATATACTCCAAGTAGGTCGGGTGATAGTCCGTCAAGGGTGAACTATCGCGTGATATTTCTTCTCAAGGTAGGTGATATTTTTAGCAAGCATGAGGTATCGCATGATATTTCACTTTACAGAGTGCGATACTATTGTAGAATTGTTCAAATCTTGACCAAAATTGTGTTAAATTTGCATTTTTGGGTCTGCTTGGTCAAAATTTTCAGTCTGAGTGTTGGTTTTTTCGATTTCAATCACAATATCAGTACAATTTTCATAGGTTTGCAAACAGTGAGGGATCAAACATGTCTCAAAACACTTGAAACAAGGGCAAAAGAAACCTTGCCAAGGCAAACACTTGTGATATCAAAATTGAAAAAGCACCCTATGAATGCTACCAATGGTTTGTATGTAAGAATGTTTGCACTGGCATTACACAACCGAAGACAATTCAAGAAAATCTATCCTAGAAAAATTCAAGGCTCAATACTTACCAACTTAGCCCACAACTTGATGCCCCCTTGCCTCACACCAAGTGGTTACCCACAAGAGATGTTGGCTTTGTCGTGGAAGTGTCAAATGACACAACCAAAGGGACACATATGGTGAGTATCTTAAGGTAATCCAAGTAAACCACTTGGATCAATCCTTGCACTAAGAAGATAAGCGACTAAACAAGGTGGCTTCTATCGAATGGTTCTTAATAAGGATTTCCATTCACAACACCCCTCTTGCTCCTCATAAAGGACTAGGACCTTGCGGCCTCAAGAGTACCTTAAGTATTCTTGTTCAATGTTTTCCCCATGGTCGCAATCCCATGAGCTACTCACATCAAATGAAGATAAGTGTTATGTCTACCAAGTTTTTTGGTTTCCTTGATAGCCTTGAGATTATAGTGAGTTGGAATCACTTGCCACCAAGGAGAATGATGACAAGGTTGTCCCCACTTGAGTCATTCCTCTTGATTGCTCAAGAGCATGCCCACTAAAGGATTCCTAAACTAAACAAAAATAGATAATTTATGAGGTTCAAGGTTTTTGGTTCACCTCAAGGGTGAAGAGCATACTCCCCTATCTCAAAAACTTCTCCCACACACATCAAGCAAAGAGATTCAATTACTCCCTTGCTTCCAAAACCTTAAGATGGGTCAAGATTTTTTGATTCACCTAAAGGTGAAGAGCATACTTCTCCTACCACCTCAAAATCTCTTTCACAAGGTTTTAAAGATTCCTAATACAATTAGCGAGTGCCACACTTGAAAGAAAAGCAAATAAACAAGCAAGATTATTTTTTTTTTGTTTTTATGCTTGGGCAGCCCTGCAAAAACTGTTAGTAGCCCTCTTTGACATGCGTTTTTAGCAAATTTCAAGCAATGAGAGCACCTACAAGCACAACTTGTTAGACCAACAAGGTTAGCAAAATCAAAATCCAAATGTAAATATGCAACAAACTGATAGATTCAAGCTAAAAGATGCAGGTTAGACCTATCTAAATACAGTAAAATAAACCAGCAAACTAAAATGATCAAATTCGGATGATAAAATTGGAAATGCAAGTCTCTGCTAGATCAGGCGATATACTTTAGACTTCACTAGTATCGTGCGACACAGTTTCCTATAGTTGAGTGATATACCTCAGTCTGGGCGATACTTTGCACTATGAGCGGATGATACTTCACACGATACCAGGCGATATACCTCAGTACTGTCAGGCGATTCTTCTCTTACGTGAAGTGTCACACTGCTATATAAAGGTATATCACGTGATATTCCTGAGAAGTATCACACGATACTTTGAGACAGAAAACTAGAACTGCAAAATTTTTGAAAAAATAATCCAAAAAATGATGAAAATACAATGAAACAAAGGATAAAGCCTATCTACTCTGCCCCATGGTGGGCACCAGAAATGTACACACTAAAATAGTCCACTTTTATGAACCATTACATGCAAGGTTTCTCAAGAATGAGGCCTCACAAAGCGGCTCATAGCTCTCTATGCATGGAGTTGCAAGGGACTATGATAAATTTGCTCTCAGCTAGAGCTACAAACTTGTGACCTTGCTAGTCAACCATACAACGAGAGATTCAAATGAAGACAAGGGAAACAATGCCAATATCTCCAAGAATCAAATATGCAATGCAATGCAAATCTAAATGAGAATGCAATCTAAGCTATGAAAGGAAAGTACAATGCAACTAATCTATGAAAGGAAATAACAAGTGTTACAAAGCCTTCCTATTTAAGCTATGTGAGTTACTCTATTGCATAAAAGGAAACTAAGCTAATATGCCATGATCATGCAAACTAAGCAAAGGAAATATGTAACTAAATGATGTAATGAAATGAAGCAAGTCTTCAATATCTTCAAAAGCTCCAAATGTACCTAAAACCTGCAGCATAACATTAGCATAAAAACATGGTATGCAAATGAAGGAGAGAGCTCTCCTTTTATAAGAAATGAGGTGAAATGGACCATTGAGATTAAGAGGCAAAAAGTATTAATCAGTGGTGGAGCTTGAAAGAGGAGCAATCCATGTGCACAAGTATCCTCCAATAGGAAAATAAGAGTTGACTTTATGTCCATATGAGACAAAAAGTGTTTTTTTTCCTTTTTATAAAATAGGAATAATGCTTTATTTGTGCAACTTAGGATAAGAGGAAAGGTGGGGCTTTTTATTTAATCAAAAGAGGAGGAAATATTTCTTTTAATTAAATAAAGTCTTAGGATAAATGGTTAGCCCAAGGATAAAAATCCAATATATGATCAAAATTAAGATTTGATTAAGAAATTGATATTGTTGAAAATATTGATTATTGATAAAATTGATTCAGGATCAATAAATCAAATAAATGGGGCCCAAAGTCTAGGTGACCATTTTTGGGTGCATACAATGATACAAACTTTCCATAGTTTCATTTATCCTTTCCATGGTTCTATTTCATTTCCTATAGAAGTTGGTGGTAAAGTTTTAGATATTACTTTCACTGTGATTCCAACTTCTGGTCAATTTCAAATAAAACTTGGTCTTCCCTAGATTAGATCCATGAACACTATGGCCTCTCCTATTCATAACTATCTAAAATTTCTGCATGATGAATAAATCATGACTATTAACCATAGTCTTTATCAATCTTTAGTACCTGAAGACCTAGTTGAACTTGATTTATTTTGGCCTTCCATGCCTTAACCAACCCAAACCCATCGTGATCATCTCTTCCAATCATACCAAGCCTACAAGCTCAAAAAGATTTGTGAACTTATTAAACTATTCCATCTCCTTGTCCTAGACCTAAACATTTTCCTACACCTCCTATGTATAATATTGTTCCACCTCCTATATCTTATGAACATTCTTCTGATATTGTCTGTCAACCTAGTTTTGTTCCTCTCATTCTTCCTCCTCAAGAAGAAAAGGGCTCAATGTTTCTTGATTCTGAACCAAACCTAATTTTCTAAAAAAACTAAATGTAACCATCATGCTTGTGATCACCATCATTAAAATTGTGCTAGAGATTTTTAACATGCTTCCCAAAACATTGCTTCACCTCAAACACATACTGATGCTTTTATTCCCTTCAATCAACCCATGCTTGATCCGAAGCGAGATGTTAATTTGAAAAAGATAAAATTGAGCAAACATGACAATTCTATTTGTATCTTGGATTCTATTACAATTAATTTTTATATGAAGAAGACACTCTTGATGATGATTCTTTTAATGATAACAATGATATTCATGCTAGTGATTCTAATAACATGTATGAGCTTATTGATGTTAATCATGATTTTCTAGCTATATTTTCACAATAATTATCTATCACTCCTAGTGACAAACAAAGTGACCTATCTTCACAACATGGTCCTTGTTTGGAATTGGTCATGGTTCCATCTAATGTCCTTGATTTTTCTCCTCTTGTGAGATTCCCACCTTCCATAAACAATACAAACTGATATAGGGGTAAGAGGTATGCTTGATTAGATCCTCTTGTGCACTAGATTCTATGTTTTTTCTTGTTGTAATCTACTTCCCCTATGATGTGTTGCATGTTATCTATTTTTTTTATATTTCTTCAAACAACCCTTGTTGCTCCATTAGCGCAAGGTGATAAAGGAATCAAAATTTCATAAACATTCCTCTATTTTTATCTCACTTCTTCTATATGTTGTTGCATGTTATGTTGTGTGTGTCCCATTGTTTTTAAATGTGCATTTGCTTTGTTTTATTGGAGATGATGAAAAATTCTAGCTACATATTCTTTTTGGTCTCTATGATGTCGGACCAAAAGGACTCTTTTTTTTTACTCTTACGTGTCATTTTTCCATTGTGCTTGTAGTTCTACTACCTTTGGCAGATGATGATAGATAATTTTAATATAATATCCTATGTATTATCATATGATCACACTAACCCTAGAGTTAGTAGATCCCTTTTGTGCTCTCTTTTGTCATGTTCTTATTTCCCTTGATGTGCCCTTTGTTGGGAGCATCTTATAGTGGAAACATTTCTTGTGGGTGCATGTATGCTATGTTAAAGTCATTTCTCCCATTAAGGTGTTTGTAATCATTTTAACATGGGGGCATATAGTCTACCTTGTGTTTCACATTTTGTAGACACATATGCAATGATTCAATGCAATCTCTCTTGTGGATGATCAAGGAGACAATTCTTTCCTTGTGTTTATCATTTTCATTGGATCCCTTAATGGAGATAAGGATTTCCTTGAGGACTGGTCCTTCTTTTTGATCCCTAAGGAGACAATGCTTTCCTTAGGCTTGATCATTACTTTGTTGGATCCCTTAATGGAGATAATGCTTTTCTTAAAGCCTAATTATTTTTGATGGATTGACTAGCATAACACAACCTATTAGACCATTTAATGACATCTTTTACAACATTTTCCTTTTGTATGGTTCATAGTAAGACAATCCCTTACTAGTCAAGTGATTATACTTTTCTCTCTTTTGAGCGATGCCTCTCTTTTCTAGATGTTGGATTTGATGAATACTTGAGTCGCTTGGGGACTAAATGCAACATCCTTAAAATTTAGCACCTATAATTGGATTCTCTACAACCCATTAGACCCCATTTTTATAATTTCGAGGTTAGAATGTATGTTATTCTTGATCATACAAAATTGCATCTTCTTCTCCTGCTCCTTTTCACCTTATCCAACATCCCTATGAAATTTGAGCTTATTTTTCCTAGGAGAAGTTGTCTAGTTGACTTGTACCTCAGGTTTTGGGTCCAAATTTTTCCTAGGACCCAATGTCAAGTTTTTCCTCTAAGATTTAGATTTATGGTTGGCCTTGATGAAATTTTAATTCCAAATGGAGGGAGTTAAGTATAAAAGGACCTCCTCTCCCCCCATTTGGGATATCATGATTAAGTGCAAGCATTCAAACATTCAAGGAATTGATTTGTACAATTGAGGACTTGGACTCAAGATTTTAAGACAAGCGTCTAATTCAAGATCTCCAAGTCTCCACTTCTCCGAGATCCATTCAAGAAAACTTAATCTTCTCTAATTGATGCAAGTTTATCTCACATGATTTCCAAGTAGGGAAATTATCAATCAAGAAATAAGATCCATACACCCATCTCTCTCTTCATGTGATTATCAAGTCTATCTACATTCTAGATCTAGGAATGGAAATCATATATCCATGATTTTTTTAAGGATTCCTTGATTTTACATCTCGTTCCAAGACCCACTCTTTTGACTCCAAGCACATTCAAGAATATTCATGGATTTGAGAGATTACTACATTCATTCATGAGGGATTCATATTGTTGGAAACTGCAATTGAAATGATTGTTGTATTGTCATTTATGTCAAACCTTAACTGGTAAGACAATTGTCATCTAAGAAAGTACTATATCTATTGATTGATGAAAAGGATTAGGGAAAGGGAGATAATAAGAGAACCTAAGGAAATGTTGAGTTATTTGATACTTCAATGAGTACTTGATTATTTGACACATTGATAAGGTAATGTATTGTTTATATAAGTAAGAAGAAAGAATGAAGAAGTAGGCTTAATTGAGCAAAAGTGAAGAATTCTAGTTTAAGCTGAGTGATGTTAGTGTTGACAGAGCACCAGTATATGTCGAGTAAATTTAGCATTGAACCAACATCAGTTTATGTTGAGTGACATGAAATTATTGAGAAAGACAATGTTAGCTGAGGAAGACAGTATGTAGAGGTGACCAAGTTATGCAGTGATGACCAAGGAGATGAACATGGTATTGACCGAGTGTCAATTTTTTACATTTGGAGAAAAAATTTGGATTCCCATCCGACATAGTTGAATTCTTGGGTTATGTAAATTGTGTTCACATTATTAATTAATTGTATGGAGAATTTAATGCATGGTAAATCATTTTATTATGGATTCAATGAGAAGTTTGAAGATGTATCTATACACACAAAATAGTGCACTTCTATGAATCATTACAATCAAGAACACTCAAGAATGAGGTCTCAAAAATTGATCCATAGCTCCCTAGGCATGGAGTGTAAGGGTGTTTAAGAATGCTCTCAGCTAGAGCTATTAAACCAATAACCTTGCTAGTAAACCATGCAATGGGAGATTCAAATGAAGACAAGGGCAAGAATGTCAATATCCTCAAGAATCAAATGAAATGCAATGCAAGCTAGATTAAGATGAATATGCAAGCTAAACTATGGAAATGAAAGAACAAGTATTACAAAGCCTCCTAATTAAGCTAGATGAAGTAATCTAAAGCATAAAGGAAACTAAGCTAAGTATGAAGCTATGAATGCCATGATAATGCAAGAAATGAAACTATGATAACCTGTAGATGCAAAAGCCAAGAATGCTCCAAATCTTCAAAAAGCTCCAAAGTGACCTAGAAAACCTACAGCATAACATTAGCATAAAAATTTGGGGATCTAGAATGAAGAAGAGAGCTCTCCTTTTATAAGAAATGAGAAGGAATGGACCATGGAGATTAAGAGGCAAAAGATTTAATCAACAATGGAGCATCAAAGAGGAGAAATCCATGTGCACAAGTATCCTCCAATGAGAAAATTAGAGTTGACTTTTGTGCCCATATGAGACAAAAAGTGTTTTTCTTCTTTTTATAAAATAAGAACAATGCTTTATTTGTGCAACTTAGGATAAGAGGAAAAGTGGGGAGATTTTTATTTAATAAAAGAGGAGGAAACTCCTTTTAATTAAATAAAGACTTAGGATAAAATGGTTAGCCCATAGAAAATAATCAAAAAAATGACAGAACTAGGATTTGATCAAGAATAAGCAATTGATGATTTTAGCAAAAATGCTAGCAAGGGGCTAATAGTTTAGATGACCATTTTTAGGTGTATACATTTTCCCCTCTTTGACTAATGTGAGATTGATTTGGGATCACATGCAGTTAAAGAATAGATCAGCCAAGAAAGCAAGCAATAGCAATCTGACTCCAAAGTATGAAGTGCAGAGAGATAGCAAATCCTGCATGGTCAGCCTAGTAGCGATAGTACTGAACACTTAGGAAAGAGATGGACAGTATCAAAACTCAAGATGAGAACTAACATGTCAAGCACAAAAATAGATCAATTAGAGAAAATGGAAAGGTCAAGCATATGCTCTAGAGAATAGCCAATGGAAATAGATGTGTCTGCCCCCTTAGGATCGAAAGCAAAATTAGGTAGAGGGAATGAAAAAGTAAGAGCAACATGATCAAATCACTAGAAATCATAATCAAAGATGCAAGATAACAAAATAGCCATCAAGCAGTGAAGATATGCCCCAGTCAAAACCTCAGAGAGAGATGAATGAAATGAATGAAAGACTAGAAGGGTGAGAGAGATGGGGGTGAAGAAGGAAAGGATGCCCTAGCGAAGGTTGAAGGATCAGGCCTCAAAAAGGGTCAACCAACTACGTGGAAGAAGGAGAAAGATGATCAAGGTGAACTCAGAGTTTAGTTTCAAGCCTGAAATGAATAGAAAATGATGTCATATGAAAGGCAAGAAGTGAAAGATATGATTAGGAAGAAGTGAAAGGTGAGCGCAGTGTGATCGACAAGACCATAAAAGATGAAAGGAGAGCTCTCTCCATATGCAAGATGCAAAACTAACTAACATGAACCTAAAAATGCAAGCTACAGCCTACATGAAAAGTGGTTTACTTGCAAGGTCACAAAGCCAATAGACATCTAATAATCATCATCAAGCGTTATTGGTAGCATCATAAGATCATACAATACACACTAGCATAACTATGTGGATCTGAATATGATCTATATCAGATAAAAATGTGGAAATCCCACCTAGGCATCAAAGACATGTAGGTCAAGATGACTAGTGTAGTGAGATTACCTAAGTTTTCTATGGCAAGATTATACTCGCATCAAGAAACAAGGAAAGTCAAGATGACTATAAGTATGCACTTACGAAAACAATCAAGGATGATACCTTGTAAGTCCTTAGTGTAAAGTGGATCAAGCACGAATGCTAATGATAGAAAGAATGAACAAGATATACCCACAAGCAAAAAAAGAAATAAAACATGTTCTTATGCCCCAATCTTCTAGCTCAACATCATTGAAAACTATTAGGGATAGAACACTCAGCAAAGAAATCATCATAGACAACACACAAAGAAATAAAGTCAAACAAGTCTCAGTGAGCCAAATGTTTAAGTGTCTGTGTGTAGGTCATAGAGTCAAACTTTGAGTATCGCATCTGTTAGTGAGAAATATTGCATCATTCTGGACTGCGGGTAGGATATCTGATAAGTGTTAAGAAACACTCGATGCTAGGGAAGTGTTGAAAAACACCGTATTGGGATGGTGTTGAAAAACACCATTAGAACCAAGAGGCCCAAGAAACCCCGTCGCACAAAGAGATCCAAGATGAGCTAGAACAATGTATGCCCCCTAGACTAAGACAAGAGTTAATTCCAGGCTAGGAGAGGCAAAGTGAAAAGTGGAGCGAAGGAGCACCACGCAAGACTGATAGACATAGGTGCAAGGGTCTCAAGCAATGCCTGTTTCCAGGTTTTCACCACTTGATAGATTTTTTCAGGACTTTTTTTAAATTTTTTTGTATTTTTGCCACCAAGGCGCCTATTTCTAGGTTTTCACCAAGGCACTTTTCTATTTTTTTTTTTTTTTAATTTTTTAATTTTTTAATTTTTTGATTTTTTTGGTGAGACATCAAAGTGCCTATTGCTAGGTTTTCACTAGGATGCTCATTTTTTTAGTACTTTTTAGGATTTTTTCAACATCATATATGAATTTTTTTGGAATTTTTTCAGGATCAATAAAAATATGTACAAAGAGCTCAAGGACCTTAAGCATAGAACTTCTGCAATTGTAGAACATTGATAGGCTTGATAAGCTCTACTTCCTCTAATGTAGATAACTGAGAGGCACTGGATCCAAATGTTGTTGTGATAATACAAGGTCCTAACCAATAGGAACCAGCCCTAAGAAATTTCCAAGCTAACACAAGGTCGTTAATGTGTGATCCACATATACCGTCATGGACTTCAGCTAGCACTTTGTCTGACTCCTCTATTTCTAGACACTTAAGGAGAGTTCCGTCTAGACCCTTCCTATACAAGTCACCAGAGACAAGCGTAAAGTGTGAGGCATGATGGATGAGATTTTCAAGGATAACATGATCTTGGAAATAGGAAAATATGATGGTAGTGTAAGGACTATGAGCAAGATAGTGTAATTCTTCCACCAGGAACTTAAAGCGTGATTTATGCTTTTTCAATTGTTAAATGGATGTCAAAGTAACCATGACATTAGCAACTTTATTTTTAGATAAGTTCACCAAGTGCTTGTAAAGAATCAGATTTTCATCTTTTATTTGATAATCATCATTTTTTAGCAGGTCTTTATTTTTACTTTTTTGAGGTTCGAATGCCACCACAATGTGGTTTTTGCCATCTGACCATTGCTCTTTTCTTTTGATTTGATGATTGAGATACTTGATTTCTGATTCAGTCCTTTTTGTTGTTGGTTCGCTGGTGGAAGAAGTAACAAGTTCAATGGCATGTTGATCCTAGGTGGACCAAGCTATGAGATCTAATTTTGTGAGATGAAATGAAGTGACTGGTTCAATAGCATTTATGCAGGGGATGTCATCTCTAGTGACAAGAGAGGTCGAGCCTATAGGGTAAGGTCTGAAAGTGTTAAGATCTAGACTTATCATAGAAGGACCAGGGTGGTCCACTAAAGAAATACATGGATTAAACTCATCAGACCCTACATGAGACTCATCAACTATGTTGGGTTGGTCACCATAAGTATGAACCACATCCACTTCCATATCCATTGTGGAAGATCCATTAGAGAGAGTATCCCATTCATATTCATTTGAATCTATTGTTACACTTCTACTGGGATGCTTGCACCAAGAAGGTTTAGGACCTTTAGAAGTAGAGGCTTTAACGTCATTATTTGTGAGATCTCCTCTTTTCATTAAGTGTGCAATATTTCTTCATTGTCTAGCTCAGGGATCAAATTCATTATCGCTAGACATAGAAGCTTCAGCTGAATCATGGGTAGGTATGTGTTCTTCTCCCCAAAGGAGTGAAGTAGAAGGAAGATCATCTCCTATTTGAGCCATAGTGTGTAGTGGTGACTCATCTATATCTATGTCTGAATCACTAATCATGGGAGCATTTCTAGAACATGTAGGGAGGTCATCATCGGCACCATATCCTAGACCTGTTGTAATCTTAGAGGGTCAGCCATTAGTATGACTCAAAGGCTTGACTAGGGCATGCCCATTATCATTTATAGGTCCGTGACCTTGATAGCCCATTTTCTACAAAAATTTATAGCCTTCATCATAGCGCTTAGGAGAAATACAAGTAGCAATAGTGGTACTGTCTTCTTCATCTCTATAGATCCATTCTCTAACAACTTGTTCTTCTCTTTCTGCCTCTAGGGGTATGGATGCTTGAACAAAATTACCAAAAATCATCATGGTAGAAGCATAAGGCTTCATATTATCAGAAGGTTTACCATATGATCTAGGAGAAGTAGGCATAGCAACAATGGAATCCAACATGTACTCACCCATACCAAGGCTCATCATCTTAAAAGTTTTCTCAGCAGCAACCAGGGATGCAGTAGGATCATTAGAGGGTTTGCTGTGAGGAAAAAATGTTTCAGCAGTAGCAAGAGTATTGATAGCAATAGTATGATCCCCGAGGATCACAATTTCAACTCCTTTATGTGGGAATTTGACACACTGATGGTATGTAGAAGGCACAGCTTGCATGTCATGGATCCAAGGATGACCCAAATGAACGTCATAAGCAAGTGGGATGTCCAATACTTGGAACATAATCTCTTTTGTGACAGGGCCCACTCAGATAGGTAACATGACAAGACCTTTGGATGATCTTTCAACTTCATTGTATGCTTTTATAGTAATTTTCTGTTTAGGATCTACAACAAATTCTAACAAACCCAACTGTTGCACCACATTGCAAGAAACAATATTTAACCCTACACCATTGTCTATCAGGACTCAGCGGACTCAGGTATGGTAGACCATAACTTCAATATGTATGGCAAGATTGTGAGGGTGACTAATAGATATGTCATCTTCTACAGAAAAGGATAGATAATGAGGTGATGAGATGTGGTTGACTATAGCCTAGAACCTATCTGAGTCAATGTCATTTGGCACATTTGTTGTACGCAAAACCTTTTCAAGGATCTCTTTGTGCAAAGGGGATAGCTCAACCAACTCAAAAATAGATATCTGTGTGGGTGTCTATTGCAACTAATGGACAAGATCATAGCTAGACAAAGTTGAAGGAACTGTTGGTTTGGAAGATAAGGCTTGTTTAGGATCAGGTTCAACTTTAAGGACTAGTTTATCTTGCCCCCTAGTAACAGCATTCAGTGTCTCACTTCTGGAAGATGAACTACCACATGGTTGCAAGACCAACTTTGGCATACCATGATTGGCTATATTATCATCTTGAGGTCTCATCATAAGAACACTTACAACAGGCTCTACCATGTTGATCACAGGCAAATCAAAAGTATATGTATAGTTGATCTTAGCATCATGATTCTTCTTATGTGTTTGAGAGGTTTCACCTTTGTCATACTTAGGTAGAGGATCTTTGAAAGCTATGTGATCAGAATTTTTAACTAAGCCATCTATGAGAATTGTGTTGTCATCAATGAGATCTTGTATAGCATCTTTAAGCATGAAATGTTTGTCAGTCTTGTGTCCCTTGTTTCTATGATAGTGGCAGTAATGATCTTCTCTCCACCAATCAGGCTTAACTGGTGGATCATAGGGATGAGTTTTCTCAGGAAGCATAAGATAATTATTGGCAACCAAAGTCTTAAGAATCACATCATATGGTTTAGCCAATGGGGTATATACCCATCATCAGAATTGCTTCCTTGGCTTATCTGCATTCTGAGGCTTAGGAGCATTTTGAGCATTGGTAGCTTCTTGTTGTTTTGCTACGTATATGGCATTAGAGAGGTTGAAAGTAGGATCTTTAGCTTTAGGGACATCTACAACCCCATCATTAACAACATACTTGTTTCTATTCCAAGGTTTGCTCTTGTCTTTGCCATTGCCTCTAGTATCTTTATTTATAACAATATCTCCCTTTGTAATGGCCACATCCTCAATCCAATATGCACTTTCAACCATGTCATTGAAAGAGGAGAATAGTTATTTCCTTAGATCATAATATAGCTCAGGCATAAGAGTGTTGATGAAAATGTCAATCTTTTCTCTCTCGGGTAGCTGACAAGGATATCAAGAATACAATGACCTCCAATATTGCAAATAAGTAGCAAATAACTCTCCTTGGTTTTGTCTCAAAGCACCAAGATCTATCATGGTGATAGGCTGTTGGATATTATATGAATAGTGTTGTGTGAAGCACATAGCCAAATCATCAAAAGTCTTCAAAGGAGGTGTCAACATTGCAAACCATTCTAAAGCTTGTCCTCTTAAGCTTTGAGGGAATAATCATAGCCAAAATGTGTCTTCATGAAGAAAGTCCATGCTAAGAGTGTAAAAGTGATGCACATGGTCATGGGGATCACCATTTCCATCATACTTGTCATACTTGGGAACGTCAATATCCTTAGGAAATGGGACCATGTATAGACTTTTATCAAAAGGAAGAGCACAAATTGATTCTACAAAAGAGACCTTTGGAGGCTCTCTTTCTATTGCCATTTGGGTAAGGCATTGATTTGTCTAACATAGTTCTTCCTGAAGGACTTCCAATTTAGTTGGTACTCTTTGTTGGACAATTTGTCTGACATCATAGCCGAGAGGAAGCCTGTATCCTCTAGAAGTCATATATTGGAAATATTGGTCACCATTGCACTCTAAAAGCTTAAGCATCTTTCATTGGGAGTCCTCATCTTGTTCAAATGCAATAAGATCCTCACTAGAAATCTCATCAACAACCTCTTCCTCATGGTGAGAGGGAGGTGGTCTAGGAGGTGAAGAAGGTACAACAAACTTTTGTCTTAGAGGAGATCTAGGTGGCATGTTGTTGCCATAGTTGCCATTAGTACCAAAAAGTGGTCTATGCTCATAACCACTAATCTCAGGTTGCTCATGAGACATGCCTCTCATAGCCATGTGCCTAGCAGCATCCATTATGGTTTTTTTGTGTTCTTTGTCTAAGCGCACTTGGTTGTCCTTATGCTCAAAGTGATCTTGCAAATGGCATAATTTTTCTTGTTCAGTGAGAGTGAGTGAGACATTGTCTATGTTTTCGGAAGACTTAAATGTGGAAAAGAGGAAACCTCCTTTGTACCACGGGGTAGCCTTAGAATCCTCAGAATTGAAACTAGCATTTCTAATAGGCACTCGTGAGCGTCTAGTGGGAGAAGGTAACTACGTATAATTGAATGAAGGGTGACTCCCTTGTTCAAATTGAGACCGAGTTGTAACCGACATGAAAAAGAAAGTTATTCAACCAATAAAATGAGACAAAGTTTCTTAGATGTTGAGATAAGAAAAATCCAATGATGATCACTTGTCAAGATAGAGCAATAGAGATGGCTGGTCAAAGTACTCAAGAACTTACAGCAGTCAATTGACACAAGCCTAGATGTGAGAAAGAAGCTTGATTAGCAAGTAGCTATAGTGGTAACCATGGTGTGACAAGTGATCAAGAGTAGCATTTGTTAGGCTCAAACCCCATAGTTTTAACTCATTTTTTTTAGTCTAGAACAAATCTAAGCATGTGGACAATAAGCCAACTTCAGATAGGAATAGAAAAAGACACTCTACGACTGGTTAAAGTTCAAGTTTTAGCAACTCCAGATAGCAACAGTGACAAGATAGCAGAATGACTCAGGGTGACACTTTCTAGGCAGATAGGGTGACACTTTAAGACTAAGCGACATGTCTCGCTACATAGGGCAACACTTTCCAAGCTAGTAATGTGACACCTTCCAAGTGAGCAGGGTGACAGTTGTGTAGGGACAAACTGTCATGTGCTATTTCTCAGAATAGGGTGCGACACTGTTCAGTGTTGCGTGACTCTTTGACCAATGAGGTGAAAAATCTTAGTTTTTGGGACTGTTTGTTCAAAAATTTTAGTTTGAGGGTTGATTTTTTTATTTCAATCTCAATGACAGCAATAAATTGATAGGTTTGCAAACAATATGAGATCAAACATGTCATAAAACACTTGAAACAAGGGCAAAAGCAACCTTGCCAAGATAAACAATTGTGATATCAAAATTGAAAATCTATGAGCATTACCGAGATGTTTGTATGTTTGAGAATGTTTTCATGGGTATATAACAATGAGAATAGTTCAAGCACTTGCTAGCCTAGAAGGACAAACATTCAATACTTAGCAACTTGGCCCACACTTGATGTCCCATTGCCTCACACAAAGTGGTTTCCCACAATAGATGTTGGCTTTTTCATGGAAGTGCCAATAACACAACCAAAGGAACACAGATGGTGAGTAATCTTAGGGTGATCTGAGTTATTCCACTTGGATCAATCCTTGCACCAAGAAGCTAAGCAAAAAAATAGGGTGGCCTCTACCTATGGTTCTTAGTAAGGGCTTCCATTCATAGCAGCCCTGTTGCTCCCCAAAGGGACTCCTTATCTTGTGGCAAGTAATGGACCTTGCGGCCTCAAGAGTACCTTAAGCATTCTTGCTCAATACTTTCCTCATGGTCACAATCCCACAAGTACTCACATCAAGCGAAGACAAGCACTACATCTACCAAGGTTTTGTGTCCTTGATAGCCTTGAGATTATTGTGGGTTGGAATAGCTTGGTATTAGCTTGTCCCCACTTGGGTCGTTCCTCTTGATTTCTCAAGAGTAGGCCCGCTAAAGGATTCAAAAGATCTAAACAAAGAGTGGATCGACTTATGAGGTTCAAATTTTTTGTTTCACCACAAGGGTGAAGAGCATACTCCCCTATCTCAAAGTTTTCTCCCAAACACACCAAGAAAATGTTCAATTACCCTCTTGCTTTCAAAATCCAAAGATGGGTCAAGATTTTTTGGTTCACCACAAGGGTGAAGAGCATACTTCTCCTACCACCAAAATATTCTTACAACAAGATCTTAAGTTCCTAAGAAATGAAACAACTAGTAATTGCCACACTTGAAATGAAATAAACAACAAGCACTTGATTGGGTTTTTATGCTTTGGGCAGCCCTATAAAAACCATTAGTAGCCCTTGTGCATTTGAAGCTTTGACATGCATTCTTTTGAGAAAATAATTTCAAGAAATGAGAGCACCTACAAGCACAACTTGTTAGCCCCACAATGGTTAGCACATCAAAAATCAGATAATTTGCAAGTAAAATAACTCATCAAATAGAAAAATTTGAAAATGAACCCAACATGGTTAGATCAAGCTCAGAAAGAGCTTTCCAATGATATATCACACTTAAACTTTTGATACCGTTTGTGAAAATTTCTAAAAAATGGGTGCCAATTTTCCAAAGAATGTTCTTAACAGTGCGATATTATCCGCCAAACAGTGCGACACTTTTAACTGGTAAAGTGTCATGCCACTATATAAGAAATTGTCACACATCACTGGTGAAAAATGTCAGACGACACTCTGAGATAGAAAAACCAGAGAGTGAAAATAAGCTAAAAAATGATGAAAAATTTGATGGAAATGCAGGAAATAAAGGACAAAACGCTAATGTTCTGCCCCACGGTGGGCGCAAAAAATGTACACACAAAATAGTGCACTTCTATGAATCATTACAATCAAGAACACTGAAGAATGAGGTCTCAAAAATCGATCCATAGCTCCCTAGGCATGGAGTGCAAGGGTGTTTAAGAATGCTCTCAGCTAGAGCTATTACGCCAATAACCTTGCTAGTAAACCATGCAATGGGAGATTCAAATGAAGATAAGGGAAAGAATTCTAATATCTTCAAGAATCAAATGAAATGCAATGCAAGCTAGATTAAGATGAATATGCAAGCTAAACTATGGAAATGAAAGAACAAGTATTACAAAGCCTCCTAATTAAGCTAGATGAAGTAATCTAAAGCATAAAGGAAACTAAGCTAAGTATGAAGCTATGAATGCCATGATAATGCAAGAAATGAAACTATGATAACATGTAGATGTAAAAGCCAAGAATGCTCTGAATCTTCAAAAAGCTCCAAAGTGACCTAGAAAACTTGCAGCATAACATTAGCATAAAAAGTTGGGGATCTAGAATGAAGAAGAGAGCTCTCCTTTTATAAGAAATGAGAAGGAATGGACCATGGAGATTAAGAGGCAAAAGATTTAATCAATGGTGGAGCATCAAAAAGGAGAAATTCATGTGCACAAGTATTCTTCAATGAGAAAATAAGAGTTGACTTTTGTGCCCATATGAGACAAAAAGTGTTTTTCTTCTTTTTATAAAATAAGAACAATGCTTTATTTGTGCAACTTAGGATAAGAGGAAAAGTGGGGAGATTTTTATTTAATAAAAGAGGAGGAAACTCCTTTTAATTAAATAAAGACTTAGGATAAAATGGTTATCCCATAGAAAATAATCGAATAAATGATAGAACTAGGATTTGATCAAGAATAAGCAATTGATGATTTTAGCAAAAATGCTAGCAAGGGGCTAATAGTCTAGATGACCATTTTAAAGTGTATACAGTATCTAGAAGGAAGGATGAAGAACTTAAATGTTGGAAGGATTCAATGAATTTGACCCAAACCTAAGATCTATGGAGGAGATCAAGTGACAAAAGATGGATCTACCTGATTGAGGAGGTATAAAGGAAAACCTAATTGTGAGGTTACAACATATGCTGAAGTTGTTGATGTTATTGGATGAAAAGTCTAAGCAGAAAGGATGGAGGTGGAGGAGTTGATTAGAGTTGTGATTTCTTGAAGTAAATTCCAAGCAGATCAGTGATGGAGATGGAAGTGGAACTTAGTCAGTAAATCAACATATATGTGTGAATTGGATCTATTATTTGCAAAGTGAGTTATATGTTTTCCAGATCAGAAACTACTACTACTTTTTAATCATTGTATCAGTCTAAATCCTTTAATCAAGGTTGACCTAACAGTCATTATTTAAATCATTTAATCAAGGTGGAATTCTAATGGAATGTACTTAAATCCTTTAACCAGGCCACTTTTGACAGAGTGTTTAAATCCTTTAATAGGGTCACACCTAGTAGTGTGTTTGTAAACCTTTAACAAGGTTGGCTTTTCATAGAGCTCATTTCAAAAGACTGAAAATATCAGTAACATGTTACAAATTGGTTTTTACCAAGTTGGGTTTCCACTATAAATCATGGTGTTATACTTGTGTGAATGTTTTGATGTGTTTGTGTCTATATTCTACAAGTTAATTACTTTTGGATAGTTATATGTTTTTGGTATATATACTTTAGAGACCGAGTTGTGTTGGTGATTAGATCAGAGATTGTTGAAGTGTTTGAAAGTTCAATTGGTACATCTATACTTGAGAACAAATAATTCACCCCCCTCCCTATTGTTCTAAATAATATTAACAATTGGTATCAGAGCTGTTGGTGCTTACAAAGAAAATTTTAAAGATACTTGAAGCTAATGATCAAGATGTATAAAAAGGAGGTACCGAAGTTGAACAAGAACTTCCTTGCATGGAAGAGTCTGATGAAACTACATCTAGCTGGTATCGGTGATTCAATGAAGTACTATGTTGAACATGACTATGTTATACCTGCTACACCTTTGACTGTCGAGGAGATGAAAGAATAACAGGAACACAATCAAGCAATGTTGGAGATTGCATCTACCTTAAGCTATCCTGAATTTGAAGATATCAAAGATTGCACTACTGCAAAGCAAATATGAGATACTCTTGAAGCCATCTATGGTGGTGATACAAATGTATGGTGATACAAATGTACTGAGAGAAAAAGCTAAAAGCTTGAGAGGTAAATTTGATGAAATAAAAATGCAAGAAGGTGAAAATATCGCTCAGTACTATGGTATAATTAAGGAGATAGTGAATGCTATTAGAGGAGCTAATGGAATCATTGATGATGAGACTATTATTGGTAACACATTGAGAAATTTTCTTCCTATCTATGCCGTCAGAATTTATGTAATTCAAGAGTCAAGATGTAACCTTGGTAATGTTCTAACTCTAGAAAGTCTTATTGGTAAGCTTACTACTTTTGAGCTATCTAACTATGATAGCTACACTATTCCTAATGTTGAATTTGCATTCAAGTCACAAATGGTTTGGCATAAATCTAAGAGAGAAAAAGAAAAATGTGTGAAAAGTGAAAATGATGGTGAAAGTGACAGTGACACTTCTAATGAGGAACTATATGATCTTGAAGAACTCATGGCTAGAAGATTAAAAAGAGGAAAAGGAAAATATAAAGGTAAACTTCCTATAATCTATTTTTCATGTAACAAAGTTGGCCATATTGTAGCAAGATGTCCTGATAGGAATGACAAGGATGAGGAAAGAGAAAGCAAGTACAAGGATAAGAGAGATAACAAAGATCACTAAAGGTACAAAGACTACAAGGAAAAAGGTAAGAAATCCTGTTATATTGTTGAAGAGGACACTAACAGTGACAGTGATGATTTTGATATTGAAGTAGTTTATGTTGCTATGAAAGATGATTCTAATGAAGATGAGAAAAATGCACTTATTTCTTATGTGAGTAAAGGTGATAAATAGATTATTGATAGTGGTTTCTCACATCACATGACTAGTGATAAAAGTAAATCTGAAACCCTAGATCATTACAATGGTAGAAGTTTTAAGTTTGGTAATGGTGCACCATGTCCTGTGAGAGGTAAATGATTGATTAAGCTAACTAATAAGATCACATGTGAAAATTCCTATTGTGTTGAAGGTCTTAACTATAATTTTCTGAGTATTGCACAACTTAACAACACTGGTTACCGAGTGGAGTTTCATCATAGAAAGGCTAAAATATTTGATGCTACTAATGAACTAATTAGAAGTGGAGAATAGACTAGAGGTAACTTGTTCTATCTAGATCTATCTGAAGAGACACGTTTGTTTGTACAATTTGATGATGTATGGTTATGTCATAAGAGGCTATGTCATGTAAACTTTGACAATCTGGTAAATATTAGTAAAAAGAACAAAGTTATAGGTTTGTCGAGATTAAATAAACCTGATAATGTGATGTGAAAATAGTGTTAGTTGGGTAAAATTACAATGTCTAGTTTCAAGAGCAAGACATTTACTTCTGAAAATATTTTGGATTTGGTTCATACTGACCTTTGTGGACCTATGGGTGTACAAAGTTATTGTGGTGCTAAAAAATTTCTTCTATTTGTTGATGACTACACTAGGATGATGACTGTATGTTTTTAAAAGAGAAATCTAATGTATTTCAGTTGTTTAAGTGGTACTTGGAAAAAGTTGAAAAAGAAATAGGTGAAATCCTAAAATGTTTGAGATTTGGCCGAGGTGGAGAGTTTATATCAAATGAGTTCAATCTGCTATGCAATGATAGAGGAATCAAGAGACAAATGTATGCACCTAGAACACCTCCACATAATGGTATAACTGAGAGGAGAAATAGGTCAATTATGGATTGTGCAAGAACACTAATGATTGAGAAGAATGTTGCACAAAATTACTGGAGATAAGTTGTGAGTACAATTGTTTATGCCTTAAATCGAGTACAAATCAAGAAAGGTACAAATGCTACACCTTATGAATTATGGCATGGACATGCACCTAATGTGAAATACTTTAGAATCTTTGGGATTAAATGCTATATACTGAAAGATAATAGGAATGGAAAGTTTGATACAAAAAGTGATGAAGGAATATTCTTAGGTTATTCCACTAAGAGAAAAGCTTATAAGTGTTTGAATTCTAACACTAAATTTTTTTTTGAAAGTGCAAATGTCAGGGTTGATGAATATGAAAAGAAGAACAAACAAGAAGGTAAACAAGAACATGAAGATTATAGATCTTTTATCCATATGAAAAAAGGAGAGGCAAGTAACACACTTACACCAGATGCAGAGTCATGGGTAAGCAATGTTGAGCATCAGGAGGATGTTGCCGACAATCAAGAGGATGTTGCCAAGCATTAGGAGGATGTTGTCGAGCATTAGGAGGATGTTGTTGAGCAATCAGAAGATGAAACTAAAAATTTTCATGATGAACCTGAAGATCAAGGAGAAAAGAAATCTGAACCTACATTGGCACATTATGTGAGAAGACATCATAAGCCTGAGAAAATCATTGGAGATAAGGAATCTAGAGTCTTGACCAGAAGTAAGTTGAAAGATCCTACATGTTTATTATGTGAGTTTGAGCCTAAGATAGTAAAATATGCTTTAGAGAATGAAGAATGGATTCAAGCTATAAATGCAGAAATAGATCAAATAGAAAAGAATGATACTTGGATTCTGGTGCCGAGACTAGAAAAAAAGAATGTTATTGGAACAAAATGGGTATTCAGAAATAAGATTAATGAACATGGACAAGTCACAAGGAACAAAGCAAGATTGGTATGCAAGGGTTATGCACAAGAAGAAGGAATAGACTATGGGGAAATTTTTTTCCCTTTAGCAAGATTAGAAGAAGTGAGAACTCTACTTGCATAAGCTACATACAGAAACTTCAAAGTATATCAGCTAGAAGTCAAATCTGCATTTCTAAATAGTATATTAGAAGAAGTATACATTGAACAACCTAAAGGATTTGTTGATCCAAACAAGAAAAATATGGTTTGCAAACTGAACAAGGTGTTGTATGGATTAAAGAAAACCCCTAGAGCATGGTATGAGAGGCTCCATAATTATTTGATAAAGATTAGATTTACAAGGATAAATGACAATAACAATTTGTACATGAAAGCTGAAGAAGGTAAAGGGATTTTGTTAGCTAAAATTCTTGTGGATGATAGCATATTTGGAGGACAAGATGCCCTATGTCAAAAATTTTCAAATGAGATGCAAACTAAGTTTGAGATGTCTATGTTTGGTGAGAAGAAATTCTTTGTTGGTTTTCAAGACTATGAGATGGAGAAAGGTATCTTTATCACACAATCTAAATATGTCAAAGAGATACTAAAAACTTTTGGTATAGAGGATTCTAGACCAATAAGTACTCCTATGGCTACTAGATATAAACTATCTAAAAATGATGATATTGTTGAAGTGAATCAAACCCTGTATAGATCTATGATTGGAAAGCTACAATATGTTGTCCATAATATATGAGATATATCCCTAGCAGTTGAGATTGTGGCAAGATTCTCTGCCAATCCTAAGGAAAATCATATGATGGATGTGAAGAGAATATTGAGATATCTGAAAGGGACAGAAGATTATGGATTGCACTACAAGAAGAATGAGAAATTTGAATTGAGAGTCTACACTAGTGCAGTTTGGGTAGGAAATGTTGATGACATGAAAAGTAAAAGTGGTGGAGCATTCTTTCTAGGAAAGAGATTAGTCTCTTGGACAAAAAAGAAATAGAACTGCATTTCCCAATCTACAGTAGAAGCTGAGTATGTAGCAGTTGCAATGAATTGTTCAAATCTGGTATGGATCAAGCAATTGTTGAAAGGGATGAAAGAAGAAATCACTAAGCTGTTTGTTATTATCTGTAATAACAAAAGTGCTATCAACATATCAAAGAATCCAGTGATGCACACAAAGACTAAACAAATTGCTATCAAGTATCATTACTTGAGGGAATTGGTACAAGATAAATAAGTGAGAATAGAATATGTGAATACAAAGGAACAACTAGTAGATATATTCACACAAGTCTACCTAAGGATTCTCATGAATATCTTAGAGGTAAATTAGGGGTGCTTCCCCTAACTGAGGCTACCTAGTCCACTAGGAGCACTACACCAAATGTGCTACACAAAATATATGACAAAGTGATGCAAGAAAGGTCACACTTTAGGAGCTATCTAGAGTTGTGAAAAGTACAACAAAGATGATAATCAGTCATAAGAAAGATGACAAAGGGAGAAATACTGATACTGAACTGATAAGATGACATTTACATATGAAAGATGTAAGTTCTAGATACTTCTTTGGCATTATTGTCAAAGAGGGAGAGATTCAGATGAAAACACATAAATAAATAACACTGAGGTATATGTTCCAAGATTTAAAGAATCAGAGGGAGTAACTGTGTGAAAGGTTAAGAAAGGCTAAGTTGATGTGAATCAAAATGAAGCTAAGGATATTATAAATCTTTTTGATGCACTGATATTTTTGGATTGGTTGGTAAATCATGTGTTATTCATGTGGTGTTTCCATCAATGCCAAAGAGGGAGATTTTTGGAAACTGCAATTGAAACAATTGTTGTATTGCCATTGATGTCAAACCTTAACTAGTAAGGCAGTTGCTATCTAATAAAGTACTATATCTATTAATTAATGAAAAAGATTAGGGAAAGGGAGATAATAAGAGAACCTAAGGAAAGGTTGATTTATTCGATGCTTCAATGGGTACTTGATTATTTGGCACATTGATAAGATAATGCATTGTTTATCTAAGTAAGAAGAAAGACTGAAGAAGGCTTAATCGAGAAAAAGTGAAGAAATCTAGTTTAAGCCGAGTGATTTTACTGTCGACCGAGTGCCGGTATATGCTAAAAAAATTTAGTGGTGACCGAGCATCAGTTTATGTCGAGCGACAGGAAATTATCAAGAAAGACAGTGTTAGCCGAGGAAGACAGTTTGTAGAGATGACCGAGTTATGCAATGATGACCAAGGAGATGAACACAGTATTGACCAAGTGTCAGTAATTTACATTTGGAGAAATAATTTGGATTCCCAGCTGACATAGTTGAATTCTTGGGTTATGTAAATCATGTTGACTTTATTAATTAATTGTATGGAGAATTTAATGCATGGTAAATCATTTTATTATGGATTCAATGAGAAGTTTGAAGATGTATCTAGAAGGAAGGATGAAAAACTTAAATGTTGGAAGGATTCAATGAATCTGACCTAAACCTAAGATCTACGGAGGAGATCAAGTGACAAAAGATGGATCTACCTGATTGAGGAGGTATAAAGGAAAACCTAATTGTGAGGTTACATCGTATGCTGAAGTTGTTGATGTTATTGGCTAATAAGTTTAAGAAGAAGGTTGAAGGTGAAGGTGTTGATCAGAGTTGTGATTGCTTCAAGTGAATTCTAAGAAGATCAGTAATGGAGATGGAAATGGAACTCAGTTAGTAAATCAACATATATGTGTGAATTGGATATGTTATTTTCAAAGTGAGTTGTATGTTTTTCAGATCATAAACTATAACTAATTTTTAATCATTGCATTAGTCTAAATCCTTTAATCAAGCTTGACCTAATAGGCATTGTTTAAATCCTTTAATTAAAGTGGCATTCTAATGGAATGTACTTAAATCCTTTAACCAAGTCACTTTTGACAGAGTGTTTAAATCCTTTAATAGGGTCACACCTAGTAGTGTGTTTGTAAACCTTTAACAAGGTTGGATTTTCACAAAGCTCACTTCAGAAGAGTGAAAATATCAGTAACATGTTACAAAGTGGTTTTTCCCAAGTTGGGTTTCAACTATAAATCCTAGTGTTATACATGTGTGAATGTTTTGATGTGTTTGTTTCTATATTCTACAAGTTAATTAATTTTGGACAGTGGACTTCATGTTATATGTTTCTTGTATATATACTTTAGAGACCGAGTTGTGTTGGTGATTAGATCAGAGATTCTTGAAGTGTTTAAAAGTTCAATTGGTACATCTGGACTTGAGAACAACTGATTCACCCCACTCTCTATTGTTCTAAATAATATTAATACATACAAGGTGAATCAACAATTTACCTTTTACATTACTTTCCTTTAAGCAATCTTTATCATATTTCAAGGTTGATTCCTATATAGGGTTTCGACCAAGGAAAACCCCTTTCCACAACCTTTTTCCCCATTTTTTATGTATAGGGAGAGGTTGCAGAGGTGTAATTTCAAATCTAGGTAGAACAGGCACAAATATATATCATAGGAAAGTTTCATTAAAAACTGCCTAGAACAGGTCGCCTAACTGATTTGTTCCCAAAATGTTGGCTTTTCCCTACCATTTTTAGTGAAATTTATATATCAAAAAGCTATAGGTCCCTATTTTCTAGATTTTCAATTATAGTTGATTTTGACATTCTGATAGTTGGGAAATTGAAACTCAAAGTTCAGTTGTCCTCATATCATTTCCAAGTGCACTAATTCTCCCTTATTTTCCATTGCACTTACTATATTAGATAAAATCTATCTTTTATACTTTATCATATCACATTCATCCCCTTAGGAATCCAAAACCCCCTTGGTCATAGACCTTGCATTAGCACCCTTCCTCCTTTGGGTTGTGCTAATCATATTTTTCTCAATGGTGGGTTTGTATTCCAATGTATATAGTAATACTTGGTGAGTGATCTACATTTTAGCATTTCTCACCAAATCTTACTATACAATTCCAAAGATTAAATTCTTCTAGTGGGATTCTATGCATGGAAAAATTATAACCCAAGATAATCTTGTGAAAAGGGGCTTCCAACTTCCTAATAGATGCATCTTTTGTAAGAAAGAAGAGGAGACAATTCAAAATCTCTTTATCCACTATCAATTTGCCTCACATGTACAATGTAATATCCTATAAAATTTTAGGCTTCAATGGGTGTTTGACAAAAATATTCATAAATTTGTTCTCAATTAGAAATTCCCTTCAAATATGCCTCTAATTTAGAAGATCTGTAGAAAATACCTCCTTATGTGCCTTGGTGTCTATGGATGGAGAGGAACAACATGATCTTAAGGGTTACTAAAAATTTGTTGATTATGTGACTTTGATTAACAAACTCTTATTGGAAAATCCCTAGTTGTCCTCCATCTACTTGGGATTGTAAACTTTTTGAAAGAAAGAAGCTCCCTAAATATTTTTACAAGTTTTCTAAATCAAAGAAGCCCTAAAAAAAACATGGTATGGAAATCTCCACAGTGACCCTAGATTAAATTAAATTTGATGTTGTGGCTAGATTGGGTAAGGCATCTAGAGGTGTGATTAGACATTACAAAGGTGACCTTGATGTTGCTTATGCTAGAAGCTTATGGGACCATACTAGCAACCCTGCAAATGGGATGGACCTATTATAGGGCCTAAATATAGCTTTATTAATTGGCATTAAAGCCTTGGAAATAGAAGGTAGCTCTAAGTTGATTATTAAATTGACTAGAGGTGCAATGACTACATGTTGGAAAGTGAAAGAATTCCTAAACAATATAAGAACTCTTTTGGTAGCGTTTGATTAGTTTGTTATACAACATAATTTCAGAGAGGGAAATGTTGTGGCTGATTCTATTATTGTTAGGTTAGAGAGGGTTAGCCTACGTTGTTAGAAAATGGTTCAGTACTCTCTACGTGATATTGTGATGTCCCTTTTTAGGAATTAAAAAATCCCCTTATTTCCTAATGGACATTGCTAATTTTTTCTATTGGGCCCTCTTATGGGTCTTTTTGTCTTTACCTTGTAGAACTGGCATGTGTTTAAATTTGGAAAATTATATTTTTCTTCCCCAACAATTAATGTACATGAGGCTGTCACGTGGTGTCTACTTGTGTGTTTCATGCCATCCCTTGCTTATGATGGGTTGCAGTGGTGAATTTTTTAATTTATTATATGAAAAGTCCATTTTCCTGGGGTTTGTGATAATAATTTCAAAACTTTCTCATTAGATTTCATTAGATTGCATCCCTAGTTTAAACCTAATATTTGCCATATTTCTTTATGGGTGATAGACTGCTCGCACTAGAGTGCTTACTTTTCAAAGTTGGATATAGAAGGTGGCAATAATTATAATAAAGGCACTAATTCATGTCATTATCCCAGTTACTTGTGCATTTTCTCTTTTCTAACTTCAATTTGAAGTTTTCATAGCTTTGCAACACTTCAACTTAGGCTCACCTTATTGTTTCCTTCACCAAAAACACTTTGTTTCTAAATTGTAACAACATGAGTGGGGACCATATCTGTGTTGAACTAGATATGCACAATGAATATAAAAACAATGTCATTATTTGGAATAAATGAAAGGGTGGTCCCACAATAGTGAGTTACACATTTTTGCCAACTTTGACATTGAAATGAACATTCTGAAAAAAAATTATGCATTTAGATTCCCATTGTTGGAAAAATGTTAGGAATTTGAAGATTATGTAAACTAGTGATTCTTAGAATTTAGTCTATAGATTCTAAATATATATTTTTTAAAAAAAATTGGAATTGATTTGTATCCATTTTTGTATCTCCTTCAAAAAGTAGTTTATATCAATAAACAATATTTTTAAAGAGTGACATTCATTTGGTGGAGCATAAATTTTATTTTAAAAAGGATAAAAATATAATTCTTTCAAATTTATATTTTTAACATTGATATCTATTATATCCAATTGGTTTCATTTAATTTGGTTGAATATTTTATAATTTATTAAGTTTTAAAGTGACATAAACTATAATTTAGACATTGGTTCATTTGGTCACCCCTAACTTGTTATGTCAATACTAATATTCATTTTTTCTTTATTTATTAGAAAGAGAACATAAATATCTAGTGCTTAGATGTTTTTAATAATTTTTTTTACCTATTTTACTATTTTTTCATAAGCATTGAACATAGAAATCGATATATCGTGCAAAACCTATGTTTAGTAAAACTAAAAATACAAAGTCATAATATACTAAATATATATTAAAATCATAATCATTGGAAGGATTTATTCAAGAATGGTACCATCCTAGATTTTGGTTTGTCAAATGAATTCATTTGATCCCCTAAAAAGATAATGTCAAAGTGATTTTTTTTCAGCATTTTGATAGGTGCAAAAGAGACTTAATTACTGGTATGACTGAGGAGTAGAGAGATTATATCAAACAGAGTTTGATCTAAGAGGATTTTATCTAATGATTTTCAATTGATTCCTTTAAATGAGACCTCTCAAGGCTTAAATCATCATATTTTCTGAAAAATGTGTAATTTTAAAAATATCAAGATGTTTGAAAAAGTGTAACCCACTATTGTGGTGTCACATAAAAAGGAGGAATTTCCCAGTTTACGAATGCATGACGAGTTTTAATGAAAGACTTTGACAACAACTTATTTCATCCTAGGCAAAGAGAAAATTTACCATGGGATTCATCTTGTTCGAGGTGAACGAAGAGGTTATTTCCCAAGCCACATGTCTCTCGACGGAAGGCCAAAAATGAAAAAAAATAATAAGCAGGATTTCAGGCGTGGATAGCCTCAACCAATTATTCCATGGAAAGGAGAAACTAGTTAAATTATGGGGAGGTTATGACTGGGAGAATTTACCAAAACCTTGGGACTAGGTGTGTACGCTAATCATGAAGTAATTTACCCTTGAAGCAAGATTTAGGATTTATTACTATTACTATATATGTCCATTTTAGATCATTTTAGGAATCATGATGCTATTTCTATTCTATTTTTTCTCCTCCTCTCACTAGAGAGTATTGTTAAGGATGTTGTGGAAGTTAAAAACTAGGATAAAAAAATTATCATCATGCACCAAGGCCTCACATTTAGGCTATATCATTTCCACCTTGCACGCTTTCCTCCACAAGTCATTACTATTCAGGAAATCCCTACTTCTTCAACCCCTCCATCTGCTAGTTTAATGGACTCCCATGGCCCAACCAAAAGGAAATGCACCAAGAATCTTACTCTTAAACCCCTCAAGTCTCTTTGGACACTTATCCTAACATGGTGTCTATAGATATGAAGAAATAGAAAAAGAGAAATATCTCCCCTCTAAATATGAAGATCAAATCCTAAAAGAAAACTAAATTCAATATCCAACAAATTGATTTAGATATAAAAGTTACATAAGAGACAAGCACTCACCGTCGGTCCACTATACTGACAACCAAGCCTTCTAGGAAGGAGAAGAATTTGAAGGAAGATTCAAAGTTGGACGATTCTAGAGGAAGTGAAAGAAAGATCCTAGAGGGAAAAGTTCTAGAGAAGAAGGCTCGTTCAATTACTGTCAGTATTATATTTGATGTCTCATAAATCCTAAAAAATGAGTCCATTGACCTCACACATAATGGGAGACTAAGAAAAATGTTATATCTCCTACTAAGGACAAGGATAAAATCACAAATAAAGAGGACTGTGGTAAATGTGGGCTTGTTTGGGAAGGGATTGAGAAAATTAAAAAAGGAAATAATAGGCATGGATAAAAGGTTCTAGGAGGTTTCTCATTTGTTCCTAAAAGTGATGCATTGCTTGACCACCACATTATGTTTACTATAGAAGGACATGTTGTGTTAGAAGGATAGTGAAGAGCGCAATTTTAAGGAACTTTTTATGTTCTTGATTGAGGATTGTGCATTGATGATGTGTCAAAGAAATACACATGAAAGGAGGATTAGTGTTTTGGTTCCTATTTTCTTTTTGTTTTCTTGTTGATACTAGCTTTTGTATGCACCCTAAAATGGTCGCCTAGACTTTGGGCCCCATTTATTTGATTTATCAATCCTGAATCATTTTTATCAATAATCAATATTTTCAACAATATCAATCTCTTGATCAAATCCTAATTTCGATCATATATTGGATTTTTATCCTTGGGCTAACCATTTATCCTAAGTCTTTATTTGATTAAAAAGAATATTTCCTCCCCTTTTAATTAAATAAAAAGCCCCACTTTCCCCTTATCCTAAGTTGCACAAATAAAGCATTATTCATATTTTATAAAAAGGAAAAAAAAAAGTACTTTTTGTCTCACATGAGGCTCAAAAGTCAACACTTCACTCTCATTGGAGGATACTTGTGCACATGGATTGCTCCTCTTTCAAGCTCCACCATTGATTAAGACTTTTTGCCTCTTAATCTCCATGGTCCATTTAACCTCATTTCTTATAAAAGGAGAGCTCTCTCCTTCATTTGCATATACCATATTTTATGCTAATGTTATGCTGCAGGTTTTAGGTGCATTTGGAGCTTTTGAAGATTTTGAAGACTTGTTGCTTTCATCATCTAGTTCATATTTTCTTTCATAGTTGCATGATAATGGCATTCATAGTATAGATTTCCTTTTATGCAATAGAATAAGCTCACATAGTCTAAATAGGAAGTATTGTAATCCATTGCTATTTCCTTTCATAGATTAGTTGCATTGTACTTTCCTTTCATAGCTTAGATTGCATCATCATATAGCTTGCATTGCATTTTCATAGTGATTTTTAGGTATATTGGCACTCTTGCCCTTGTCCTCATTTGAATCTCTCATTGTGTGGTTGACTAGCAAGGTCACAAGCTTGTAGCTCTAGCTGAGAGCAAATTTATCATAGTCCCTTGCAACTCCATGCATAGAGAGCTATGAGCCACTTTGTGAGGCCTCATTCTTGAGCAACCTTGCATGTAATGGTTCATAGAAGTGCACCATTTTAGTGTGTACATTTTTGGCGCCCACTGTGGGGCAGAGTAGATAGGCTTTGTCTTTTGTTTTTTTGCATTTTCATCATTTTTTGGATTATTTTTCAAAAATTTTGCAATTTTGGTTTTCTATCTCAGAGTATCGCGCGATACTTCTCAGAAATATCATGCGATATACCTTTGTATAGTGGTGCGACACTTCATGTGAGAGAAGAATCACCCGCCAATACTGAGGTATATCGCCTGGCATCGAGCGAAGTATCGCCCACCTATAGTGCGAAGTATCACCCAGACTGAGGTATATCGCGTGACTATAGGAAATTATGTTGCGCGATACTGGTGAAGTCTAAGATATATCACCTGATCTGACAAAGACTTGCATTTCTAGTTTTCTTGTCCGAATTTGATCATTTTAGTTTGCTATTTTATTTTGCTGTGTTTAGATAGGCCTAATCTGCATCTTTTAGCTTGAATCTATCAGTTTATTGCATATTTACATTTGGATTTTGATTTTTCTATCTTGTGGGTCTAACAAGTTGTGTTTGTAGGTGCTCTCATTGCTTGAAAATTGCTAAAAATGCATGTCAAAGAGGGCTACTAATAGTTTTTACAGGGCTGCCCAAGCATAAAAAAAACAAAAAAAAATTTCTTGCTTGTTTATTTGCTTTCCTTTCAAGTGTGGCATTCACTAATTATATTAGGAATCTTTAAAACCTTGTGAAAGAGATTTTGAGGTGGTAGGAGAAGTATGCTCTTCACCTTTAGGTGAACCAAAAAATCTTGACCCATCTTAAGGTTTTGGAAGCAAGAGAGTAATTGAACCTCTTTGCTTGGTGTGTTTGGGAGAGATTCTTGAGATAGGGGAGTATGCTCTTCACCCTTGTGGTGAACCAAAAACTTTGAACCTCAAGAGTTGATCTATTCTTTGTTTAGTTTAAGATCCTTTAGCGGGCTTGCTCTTGAGCGATCAAGAGGAATGACTCAAGTGGAGAAAACCTTGTCATCATTTTTCTTGGTGGCAAGTGATTCCAACTCACTATAATCTCAAGGCTATCAAGGACACCAAAAACTTTGGTAGACATAACACTTGTCTTCGTTTGATGTGAGTAGCTCATGGGATTGTGACCATGGGGAAAACATTGAACAAGAATGCTTAAGGTACTCTTGAGGCCGCAAGGTCCTAGTCCTTTATGAGGAGCAAGACAGGTGTTGTGAATGGAAATCCTTATTAAGAACCATTAGATAGAAGCCACCTTGTTTAGCCGCTTATCTTCTTAGTGCAAGGATTGATCCAAGTGGTTTACCCGGATCACCTTAAGATACTCACAATATATGTCCCTTTGGTTGTGTCATTTGACATTTCCATGACAAAGCCAACATCTCTTGTGGGTAACCACTTGGTGTGAGGCGAGGGGGCATCAAGTTGTGGGCTAAGTTGGTAAGTATTAAGCCTTGACTTTTTAAGATAGATTTTCTTGAATTGTCTTCAGTTGTGTGATACTAGTGCAAACATTTTTACATACAAACAATTCGTAGCATTCATAGGGTGCTTTTTCAATTCTGATATCACAAGTGTTTGTCTTGTCAAGGTTGCTTTTGCTCTTGTTTCAAGTGTTTGAGACCATGTTTTGATCCCTTACTGTTTGCAAACTGGCCAAAATTCTATTGATATTGTGACTAAAATCGAAAACATTAACCCTCAGACTGAAAATTTTGACCAAACAGACCCAAAAATGCAAATTTTACACAATTCTGGTCAAGAGTTAAACAAATCTACAACAGTATCGCACACTGTAAAGTGAATTATCGTGTGACACTTCGTGCTTGCTAGAAATATCACCTACTTTGAAGAGAAATATCGCGTGATAGTTCACCCTTGACAGACTATCGCGCGACCCGCCTGGAGTATATCGCCCGCCAGTGCTGAGGTATATCACCTGGCTTCGGGTGAAGTATCACGTGGTTATAGGTATATCACCCCAGTAGCCTGGAGTATATCGCCTGGTTAAATTCTACCGTGCTTACAATTTGGTCAGTTTTCAGTTGTTGTTAATCAGGTTAGGTCTTAGAGTAGGCTTCTTGCCCCAAAGTTTGAGACCTGTCTTGACTCTAAATTTCTAGTTTTAGTCCTCCGGGATAGCATCATTTGATTTACAAAATCATTTTGAAATAATTTCCAAGTTAGAAGGTCATTCTTGGTGCCAAGCTTCATCTCTAAGATTGTTAGCTATATTCTTGGAAAATTTTAGTACTCTTATTGTCCAAATCACTTTCATTTAAATCTCAATTTCAATTATCTTTTGGCCTAGCCCAACCTCCTAATTCAAAAGTGCAAGGGTAGTCACCCTTTGATTTGAAGCACCTCTTTGACAGTGTTGGTAAAGCCCTTTTTTTATCTTTCATTTCTTTTTTTGGACAATAGAAGACTTTGATTATCCTAGTTCGGTGTTGACACTTTGAGAGGTCACCTTTTCATTGAGAGTATCTTTCTTTCATGTCAGTTACGACAAGGTACCAAGTCAATCAAGGGAAGCGACCCCCTATTGCCTTTAGCCAGTTACCACCCGTCAAGACTCGTCGACAAACTAAGGGAAAAGGACCCCTTTTTTATCAATCTCCTAAGAGTGAATCTGAAGTTTGTTTCAATCTGGGAGCTAATCCTAGTGAAGTGAGCACCTCTTTCATACCACTTTCATCAAGCATGGACATGAGTGACACTTTCACTGGACAACAAAGAGAATCCATGAACCAAACTCTTGAGGACATCTTCCAACGACACAGAAGAGAGTATGGTGGTTCTTCTCATGCTAGTCCACCCGGGTCACCTCCCAACAACGTGAGGTATTTTGATGCTCACCAATGAGCCGAGAGACATCATAAGCAAGCTCACTCAGATTCAAGGTCACGACATGAAGACCAAAATAATGAATATAGTGATCACCACATAAACGCAGCCAATGCAATAAGACATTCGAGACAAACCTCTCCGCTTAAAGACACCTCTCGATATGCAAATACAAGATTGAGAAGCATTGAGAGAGAGAAGCAAGCCTACTTAGATGAACAAGCTACTAAAAAGAAAAAATTCAGACAACTAGAGGAAGAGGAACGTGCATTGTTGGATATATAGAAAAGAGTTGCCCAAGAAGAAGAAGATAGACTCTATGCACAACAACTCCAAAGTCGATTCAACGAAAGGGGCACCATTAGTGGGACCAACTCACCCCCATCTACCCCTTCCCCAAGCCCTAGAAGAAGATCAAGGATGCCCTCACGATCCCCAAGTCTTAGAAGAAGAAGCACTTCAAGATATGACCATCATAGGAGACAGTCATCTCATAGACATTCAAAGCAACCCTCCCAACGAGCACATCATGGCTCACAACATGGAGGAAGTTATGCTAAATTTTATCATATGGATTTCATCACTATGCAACAAGATCCATCCTTTCAAGCGTATGTGGAGCAATATGTGGAACAAAACAAAGACCAATTCTTGGAAAGTCTTATTAACAAAGGCGCTAAAGTTCCATATAATTTTGATGTTCACCAAAAGATCAAGAAACAGAGCCCTTCAACTAATGAGGTGATCTTACAAATGCAAAAGGATATAGATAGGATGAAGGCTCCCAAGAGCACATTTCATTTGGACTCCATATGTCCTAACCCCATTGACAAAAGTGTGGTGATGGTAGAATTCCCTAAGAAAGTTGAGTTCCCAACATATGACAAATATGATGGCACTGGTGACCCTCACGACCATGTTCGACAGTTCTACATAATGAGCTTTTCCTTTCACCATGAAGACTCCTACTTGATGAGATTATTTCCAAGGAGTTTAAAAGGTCAAGCCATGGAGTGGTTCACCAACCTTTCCCCTCCAATAAAGACATTTAAAGAACTTGTCTAAAGGTTTGTTCAGCATTTTGCTTACAACTTATCGAGGTCAGTCACAATGCTTGATTTGTGCAAACTCAAGAAAAATCAAGGGGAATCTTTTGTCACATTTTTACAATGATGGAGGCGATTGTGTTCAAAATACCCAAGGACAATTCCTGAAGAGGAGAGAATTGATATCACTGTGAGCAATCTAATACTAGAACTAAGATATGAAGTCAAGAAAATCTCATTTAATTCTTTTGATACTATGGTAGAGGTGGCATGTCGCATTGAGGATGTCCTAAAAGAACAAAGAATTTTGGCTAAACCAACAAATAACAACAATAGCCAAAATAACAATACTAATGGTAACAAGGACAAAAAGAACTCCTATTGGAACAAAAATAAGCAAGTGGTCAACGATGGAGTTGTTGACTCATCTCAACCCAAAAATGAAAAAGTTCTTAACCTCTCTCGTGCAGTTCAAGCTATGAAGCTGCAAACGTCTTCAGCACAACAAGACAAACCTAAGTATCAAAGGAGATCTAAAATGGAGAAGAGACAATTTACTAAATTGGGAGAATCTTATGCGGATTTTTTAAGACATTAGTTGCTCATAATTTGGCACACCCACAGGATCTTTCAAAACATCATATACCGGATCCTTTACCTCATTGGTGGGATGTGAAGGCTTTTTGCATTTTCCATAATGGGATTGAACATGACATAGAAAATTGTTTTAAACTCAAGCATCTTGTCCAAGACCTTATTGAAAAAGGACAATTACAAGTGGATGGGTTAACCACTAATGCGGATCATAAAGCCTTTAAAGAGCCCTTGCCTAAATATGAGAAAGGAGATAATTCTAACAATAAGAATGGCAAGGCGGCTATCAACTACACCTACACAAATGCGGAGAACGTTATTAACATGCTTGAAGTTGTGGATGATAGTGTCAACATGATGAGAGGGAAAAATCCATATGGATGTAATGTGGACTCAACTCCTATGACTGATGAAAGACCCACTGTGGTGATAAGAGGTCCTCACTCACAAAGAATGCCCTAGTCCCTCAATGCTGTCACTAGGGGCCAGGCCTAAGCACCCATTATCATTAGAGGTCCTAGCACTAGCAAGTCTAAGCAGCCCATGTCCAAAGGTGCTCCTCCCAAATCTGCCGTTGGTCCTAATTCTAATTGTAATCTTATTGACCAGCTATAACATACACCCACGTAGATATCCATTTTTGAGCTTTTAGAATTGTCTCCTAAGCACAAGCGCGTCCTTGAGGATGCTTTGTGAGCAGCCAACGTCCCTAACAACTTAGATATTGATCAATTCCAGAATATGGTCAATCATTTGGCTAGCCCTCATTACCTCACCTTCTCTGAAGAAGATGACAAATCCATCATTCACCCACATAACTTGGCATTACACATCAAAGTCATGATTCATAAAACCCGTGTCAGGCGTGTACTGATAGATGGGGGTGCGGGGCTCAATATTTGTACCCTAAATTTGTTGCTGGCTCTAGGATATTCTGAGAATGTCATTGACACAAGGAAAAGGATCACAATCAAAGCATATGACGACGTAGAAAGAAGTTCTAAGGGATTGGCCATTTTGCCTATTCGCATTGGTCTAGTAGAAAAAGATATCTTATTTCAAATTGTTGATGTTGGACCTTTAGCCTACAACATTTTGCTAGGTAGGCCATGGATTCATGAAATGCAAGCAGTCCCATCAACATATCACCAGTGTGTTAAGTTTCCCCATAACGGTGTAGAAATTTGCATCCCTGGAGATAGTGCTTTATCAGTTAATAACATTTTTGTAGGATCACATGTACCTTTGAATAGGGAAGCTAACAGTCCTAGTAGTTCACTTGAACAATGCAAGCAGAAGTTCAAGACCATAGATCTTGGGATGGGAGATTATAAAATTAATTCTTTTACAAACATGCCAATCTCTCCTAGGTCTTATGGGAGACCATCACCAAGTATGAAGCCTTCGTCATCTGCAATGACATTATTTGGGAAATTTGTTGAGTCTTCGGTCCCCATTCAGGGAGAGAAAGAGGAAGTTTCCATAAGGGAATGGATCTATCATGAGGAGAAATACAAACACAACTAGAATTTTACTCCTTCACCTAAAGCTTATGGGAGAGGGTATACACTGGTTAAAAATATGGGATATCTAGGATATGGTCCCCTTAGTCATAGGCTGGATGCTAAAGCTGAGCCTCTTGATCATGCTCTTTTTAGATGAAAGAATAAGTCCACGATTGGCTTAGGTTTTGAGAATAAAAAGAAGAAAGGTGTCCCTGTTCTTAGGGAATTCTACCATCACCACACTTCTGTCAATGGGGTTAGGACATATGGAGTCCAAATGAAACGTGCTCTTGGGAGCCTTCATCTTGTCTATATCTTTTTGCATTTGTAAGATCACCTCATCAGTTGAAGGGCTTTGTTTCTTGATCTTTTGGTGAACATCAAAATTATATGGAACTTTAGCACCTTTGCTAATAAGACTTTCCAAGAATTGGTCTTTGTTTTGTTCCACATATTGCTCCACATACACTTGAAAGGATGGCTCTTGTTGCATAGTCATGAAATCCATATGATCAAATTTAGCATAACTTCTTCCATGTTGTGAGCCATGATGTGCTCGTTGGGAAAGTTGCTTTGAATGTCTATGAGACGACTGTCTCCTATGATGGTCATATCTTGAAGCCCTTCTTCCTCTAGGACTTGGGGATCATGAGGGCATCCTTGATCTTCTTCTAGGGCTTGGGGAAGGGGTAGATGGGGGTGAGTTGGTCCCACTATTGGTGCCCCTTCCGTTGAATCGACTTTGGAGTTGTTGTGTGTAGAGTCTATCTTCTTCTTCTTGGGTGACTCTTTTTTGTATATCCAACAACGCACGTTCCTCTTCTTCTAGTTGTCTGAATTTTTCCTTTTTAGCAGCCTGTTCATCTAAGTAGGCTTGCTTCTCTCTCTCAATGCTTCTCAATCTTGTATTTGCATATCAAGAGGTGTCTTTAAGCGGAGAGGTTTGTCTCGAATGTCTTATTGCATTGGCTGCGTTTATGTGGTGATCACTAGATTCATTATTTCAGTCTTTGTGTTGTGACCCTGAATCTGAGTGAGCTTGCTTATGATGTCTCTCAGCTCGTTGGTGAGCATCAAAATACCTCATGTTGTTGGGAGGTGACCCGGGTGGACTAGCATGAGAAGAACCACCATACTCTCTTCTGTGTCATTGGAAGATGTCCTCAAGAGTTTGGTTCATGGCTTCTCTTTGTTGTCGGGTGAAAGTGTAACTCATGTCCATGCTTGATGAAAGTGGTATGAAAGAGGTGCTCACTTCACTAGGATTAGCTCCTGGATTGAAACAAACCTCAGATTCACTCTTAGGAGATTGATCAAAAAGGGGTCCTTTTCCCTTAGGTTGTCGACGAGTCTTGACGGGTGGTAACTGGCTAAAGGCAACAACGGGTCACTTCCCTTGATTGACTTGGTACCTTGTCATAACTGACATGAAAGAAAGATACTCTCAATGAAAAGGTGACCTCTCAAAGTGTCAACGCCGAACTAAGATAATCAAAGTCCTCTATTGTCCAAAAAAAGAAATGAAAGATAAAAAAAGGGCTTTACCAACATTGTCAAAGAGGTCCTTCAAATCAAAGGGTGACTACCCTTGCACTTTTGAATCAGGAGGTTGGGCTAGGCCAAAAGATAATTGAAATTGAGATTTAAATGAAAGCGATTTGGATAATAAGAGTACTAAAATTTTCCAAGAATGTAGCTAACAATCTTAGAGATGAACCTTGGCACCAAGAATGACCTTCTAACTTGGCAATTATTTCAAAGTGATTTTGTAAATCAAATGATGCTATCCTGGAGGACTAAAACCAAAAATTTAGAGTCAAGACAGGTCTCAAACTTCGGGGCAAGAAGCCTACTCTAAGACCTAACCTGATTAACAGCAACTGAAACTGACCAAATTGTAAGCATGATAGAATTTAACCAGGCGATATACTCTAGGCTACTGGGGTGATATACCTATAACCACATGATACTTCACCTGAAGCTAGGCGATATACCTCAGCACTAGCGGGCAATATACTCCAGGCGGGTCGGGCGATAGTCCATCAGGGGTGAACTATCGCACGATATTTCTCTTCAAAGAAGGTGATATTTCTAGCAAGCGCAAAGTATCACATGATAATTCACTTTACAGTGTGTGATACTATTGCAGATTTGTTTAACTCTTGACCAGAATTGTGTAAAATTTGCATTTTTGGGTCTGTTTGGTCAAAATTTTCAGTCTGAGGGTTAATGTTTTCAATTTCAGTCACAATATCAATAAAATTTTGGCCAGTTTGCAAACAGTAAGGGATCAAAACATGGTCTCAAACACTTGAAACAAGAGCAAAAGAAACCTTAACAAGACAAACACTTGTGATATCAGAATTGAAAAAGCACCCTATGAATGCTACCGATTGTTTGTATGTAAGAACATTTGCACTGGTATCACACAACCAAAGACAATTCAAGAAAATCTATCCTAAAAAGTCAAGGCTTAATACTTACCAACTTAGCCCACAACTTGATGCCCCCTCACCTCACACCAAGTGGTTACCCATAAGAGATGTCAGCTTTGTCATGGAAATGTCAAATGACACAACCAAAGGGACACATATGGTGAGTATCTTAAGGTGATCTGGGTAAACCACTTGGATCAATCTTTGCACTAAGAAGATAAGCAGCTAAACAAGGTGGCTTCTATCTAATGGTTCTTAATAAAGATTTACATTCACAAAACCCCTCTTGCTCCTCATAATTGACTAGGACCTTGCGGCCTCAAGAGTACCTTAAGCATTCTTGTTCAATGTTTTCTCCATGGTCGCAATCCCATGAGCTACTCACATCAAACGAAGACAAGTGTTATGTCTACCAAGGTTTTTGGTGTCCTTGATAGCCTTGAGATTATAGTAAGTTGGAATCACTTGCCACCAAGGAAAATGATGACAAGGTTGTCCCCACTTGAGTTGTTCCTCTTGATTGCTCAAGAGCAGGCCCGCTAAAGGATTCTAAATCTAAACAAAAAGTGGATCAATTCTTGAGGTTTAAGGTTTTTGGTTCACCACAAGGGTGAAGAGCATACTCCCCTATCTAGTAACTGTATGACTACTAGATCAATAAAGGAAAGTGCTGCTATCCTAGCTGTGATAGATAGTACCAATACTAACACTAGAGAGGGGGAAACCCTTCCTAACCTTGAGGCTTTTACATCACGAGGCCCAAATGATGACTCAAACACAGATTCCCATGAATATGAATGGGACTCACTTTCAAATGCCACAGTTGACCTGGACGTAGATATTGTCCATGCTTATAGTGCCCAACCCGATGCGGCTAATGAGCTTAGTGTAGGGCTAGAGGATTACACTCCTCAAATTGCCTTAGTGGATGACACTTCGTTTGGTAGGATGAGTCCTAATTCAGGTATCTTAGAAGAAGACTTGATGAACTTCGATTATATGGTCACCAGAGATGACACCTTTCACATAAACAACATTGAACCAGTCATTGACCTACCCCTTGTTCACTTTGACCTAATTGACTGGTCTCAGCGCCATCAAGAGCCTACATTCCTCACTTTTCAGAATGACTACGAAATTGCCTGCTATTTGAATGCTCTTGAACCCATGGCTTCCTCCACTAGTGGACCAACAACCAGCATGACAGAACCTGATATTAAGTACCTCAGTCTCAAAATAAAAGAGAAAAACAAAAATAGGTCTGATGGCGAAAACCACTTTGTGGCGGTATCAGAACCAAAAATAGTAAAAAGAAATGACGCATCCGGGGGTGAAAACCTCTTTGAGGCACCTAAGGATGGGGTACTTAATAACTTGCCAAGTTATTTTCAGGATAGATCATCAGTATTGATTGAGCCAACAAAGCCAGTCAATTTGAACATAGAAGAAAATCCTCAAATAGTCCATCTTACTCAGTCTTTATCAGAAGAAGAGACCAAGGCATATGTACAGTTTTTACAGAAAAAAAATAATAATTTTGCATGGACCTATTCAGACATGCCAGGGCTTGACACAAATCTCATAATGCATCACTTATCCATAGCTCCAAGCATCAAACCAGTGAAATAGAAACTCAGAAAAATGCATCCCCATGTAGCTCTACTTGTCAAAGGGGAATTAGAAAAACTTTTGAGAGCTGGATTTATTAGAGCCATCGATTATGTAGAATGGATCTCAAACATAGTACCCATCTCCAAACATGATGGGTCCATTCGTGTATGCACAGATTTTAGAGATTTAAACAAAGCATGCCCAAAGGACGATTTTCCACTTCCAAACATTGACATGATAGTGGACATGATAGCGGGCTATAACATATACTCTCTAATGGATGGTTTCTCCGGGTATAATCAAATCAAAATAGCTCCTGAAGACCAAGAGAAAATAGTGTTCACCTATGCATGGGGAACCTATTGCTGGAACGTCATGCCATTTGGATTAAAGAATGCAAGAGCAACCTACCAAAGAGCTATGACCACTATCTTTCATGATATGATGCACAAAAATATGGAAGATTATGTGGATGATACCCTAGAAAAATCAAGAAAATGGGACACACACCTCGATGATCTGGAAGTAATTCTAGATCACATGAAACAATTTCAACTCAGATTGAATCCAAAGAAGTGCGCATTTGGTGTCACCTCAGGCAAACTTTTAGGATTCATAATATCAGCAAAAGGTATCGAGGTTGATCCTGAAAAGGTCCAAGCAATTCTAGACATGCCACCTCCTCAAAATATCAGCCAAATGAGAAGTCTTTAGGGACGTCTTCAATTGATTAGGAGGTTTATCTCTCAGCTTGCAGATAGAGCGCAACCCTTCAACAAGACATTGCATAAGGGTGTTTCTTGTGTTTGTAATGAGGATTGTCAAAAGAGCCTAGATCAGATCAAACAATACTTGGCTAATCCTCCGATCCTAATGCCTCCTATTCTAGGGAAACCATTGATCCTATATATTTCAGCTATAGACACTTCCCTGGGGGCATTGTTGGCTCAATCAGATGATACTGGGAAAGAATGGACCATATACTATATCAGCCGTACTCTAGTCTCCTATGAGATCAATTACAATAATATTGAGAAGTCTTGTCTTGCAGTGGTGTTTGCTTCTCAAAAATTGCGATACTATATGCTTGCTCATACCATACATTTGGTTGCCAAAATTGATGCTCTTAAATACTTTCTTAGTAAGGCTGCCCTCACGGGTAGACTTGCTAAATGGATGATGGTCCTAATCGAATTTGACATAGAGTATGTTGAAAGGAAGGCCATAAAAGGACAAGATATTGCTGACCAATTAGCTGATTTCCCAATTCAGGATCGTATGCCGGTCCAAGTGGAATTTCCAGATGAACACATCTTGTATACAACTACTCGCACTTGGACAATGTTCTTTGATGGTTCCCACATGCAAAATGGATCAGGGGCTGGAGTGTTATTTATTTCTCCACATGGGTACAATATTCCAATGTCTTATAAACTTTTATTCCCATGTACCAATAATATTGCAGAATATGAAGCTTTAACTAATGGCTTGAGAATGGCTATAGAATGGAACATCACAGAGTTACATGTCTTTGGGGATTCCCAGTTAATCATCAACTAGGTCAATGAAGATTATCAAACCAAGGATGACAAATTGATACCCTACAAAAAGATGGTTGATTCTTTGAGATGCTACTTCACTTTTGTGACATTTCAACAAATCCCTGGGATAGATAACAAAGCTACAGATGCCATGGCCACATTAGCTTCCCTTCTTCAGTTGGAGACACATGAATCCAAATTTGAATTCCTGGTGAAAGAGTTACACCATCCCATCTTTGACTCGTCTGAAAGCCATGTCATTTGTGCCATTATCACACATGAGTCTTCCTGATATGGTGCTATCTATTCATATCTTCCTGATGGCATCATCCCTGACACATTCAACCACTTTGAATGCCGAAACCTCATCCATAATGTCTCTCACCACACCCTCATCTTTGGTGATTTATATACGAGGGGTTTAGATGGGATGCTTCTTATGTGCTTGGAAAAGGAGGAATCTAACCAAGCGTTAGCTGACATCCATGAGGGCATTTGTGGTGGACATTCTAATGGTCTTGCCATGGCCCAAAGGTTGCTTAGGGTGGGATATTATTGGCCCACAATATAGATAGACGCAGTCACCTTTGCTAAGTCATGTGAAAAATGTCAGAAACATGGCAACCTGATTCATGCTCCAGGTAGGGAGCTGATCCCTTCTATTTCTCATTGGCCATTTCAACGTTGGGCCTTTGATTTGGTTGGGCAGATTCATCCCAACTCATCAGGTGGACATAAGTTCATTATTACTGCCACTGACTACTTCACAAAATGGGTGGAAGCTGTACTACTTTCTGTTGCTTCAAGGAGAACCATTTCTTTGTTCATCTTGAATCATATTATTGCCAATTTGGAGTGCCTTCTGAGATCATTACTGACAATGGAGGTCAATTTAAGAATAAGGACCTAAAGCATCTATGCAAAAAGTTTAAAATCAAGCAACATTGGTCCTCCATCTATTTTCCATAGGGAAATAGACAGGCAGAAGCCTCTAACAAAACCATTCTTAAGATTCTTCATAGGATAGTGCACAAGAATGGTAGGGATTGGCACTTACAAATCAATCCAGCACTATGGGCTTACAGAACAAGCATTCGCACACCTACAGGAGCCACTCCTTTTTCTCTCACCTATGGCACTGAAGCGGTATTGCCTTTGAAAGTCAAGATACCATCACTTAGAGTCTCACTCAAAGGTTTGATTATAGATGAGGATTACCGCGCCATGAGGTTACAGGAACTAGAACTTCTAGACGAGAAGCGTAAAGCTTCCTTTGATCATATGAGAGTGTATCAGAAGCGTATGTCCAAAGCATTCAACAAGAAGGTTCACCCTAGAGGATTTCAAATAGATGATCTCATTTTGCGAGAGAACCCTAAGAACCAATAGAACAGAGAATAAAAGGGCAAGTTTGAACCTAACTGGCTTGGACCATATGTCATCACAGCTGCTTTTGGTACTGGTGCGTATTTACTGTCAGATCCCGATGGAGAATATCTCCCTAATCCCATCAACATTGTGCACCTCAAGAAGTTCTATCCTTGATGTCCATTCTATCTGGGGGCATCCTTTGTATATATCTTATTGATCCTGAAAAATACCAAAAAATTTGATATATGATGCTGAAAAAATCCTAAAAAGTACACAAAGTCTTGAAAAAAATATAAAAAAAATTCAAAAATTCAAAAATTTAAAAAAATAGAAAAAGTGCCTTGGTGACAACCTAGCAATAGGCCCCTTGGTAGCAAAAATTCAAAAAAGGGAAAAATAAAAAAGGATCCAAGTGGTGAAAACCTGGAAACAAGTGCTGCTTGAGGCCTTTGCACTCCTATTTCTTAGCATGCATCCTTAACACTTAGCCACTTTCCATCATGCCTTGACCTTCTTTGCCTTGGTGTGGAATTGGCCTTTGTCTTTGTCTAAGGGGAATACCTATTAGCATTGGTCCTTTAGGTGCATTTGTCTCTTGGAGCATTTCACAACAGGTGTTTTTCAACACCACCCCAAAATAGTGTTTTTCAACACTACCTTTGCGTCGGGTGTTTCTTAACACTTATCAGGTGTCTTACCCAATAGTTTTGTATGATGTGATATTTCTCACTAAGCAGATATGATAATCAGAGTTTGACTCTATGACCAACACAAATGCACTTAAAATAATCAACTCGTTGACGATATGATGACTTTATTTTTCTTTGTGTGCTATCTATGAGGATTTCTTTGATGAGTGGTCTCTCCCTGAGAAGTTTTCAATGATGCATAGCTAGAAGACTGAGGGAATGAGAACATGTTTTCTTTCTTTATCTACTTGTGGGTATATTTTGTTGATCCTAACTATCATGAGCATTTATGCTGGTCCTACTTGACACTATGGATTGGCAAGGTAATATCCTTGACTGTTTTGCAAGTGCATGCTTTTAGCTATCCTGACTTTCATGTGTCTTGATACAAGCATAATCTCACCATATCAAACTTAGGAGATCTCACTGCATTAGTCATCTTGACCTATATGTCTTTAATGCCTAGGTCAGATTCCCACATTTCTATCTGATAAAGATCATATTCATATCCACATAGTTATGCTAGTGTGCATTGTATGATCTTACGACGCTACCAATAACGCTCGATGATGATAATTAGATGTCTATAAGCGTTGTGACCTTGCAAGTCAACCACTTTTCATAGTAGCTTGCATTTTTAGGGTCATGATAGTCTAGTTTTGCATTTCTTGCATAAGGAGAGAGCTCTTCTTTTCATCTTATGTGGACCTGTCAGTCGACTGTGCTCACCTTTCCTTCTTCTTGATCATGTCTTTCACTCCTTGTCTTTTTCATCTCAAACCTGTTCCTGTTCATCACAAGGGGTTAATCATATCATCATATCTATATCAAAACTATCATTTTCAAGAAACATAGGTCTATATCACACACATGAGAATTAAACATACATCTATGAGAGAGAACATACATAAGCATATACATAAGCATTTTGAGCAAAATGACAAGACAATATACATAAACTGATACATCCATCACAAGTGAGATAAATACACATGATACATCAAACATCCAGTAATCTCATAAATCTATAACAATGTCATGATATACAATATAATATGAGATCCCAAAATCTAGATCAAAAGTCTCAAGATATGTCCAAAACATCTAAACCTAAGACCTAACCCTAAGACTCACTACCACCCTCATGAGGAGCTCGTGGTGGTGGAGGAGGCATGGCTCTCCTATCGAGTACCCCATCTGATACCCCTACCCTCTGAGAGTATGATGGCACTCTCTCACCCTCTAGAATAGCCTGCAGATAGAGTCCGTGATAGTAGGCTGCTCTCGCTGACTCCCGTCGGAGCTCTAGTGCATCGGCCTATGCCATCACCTCACAGCGTGCTATCTCTGCCCTGAGATCAACTATCTACTGATCTTGCTCTACCCTTAGATCCAGTAGCTACTGATCTCTCACAGCTATAGTAATCTGAAGCTGTTGTATCTCTACCTCTTGAGCCTATATCTGGGCTCTCAGATCATCTCCCCCCGCAGGCTGATCCTGTTGTGCCTCTGCCTGCCGGCTGTATGCATCCTAAAATGGTCGCCTAGACTTTGGGCCCCATTTATTCAATTTATCAATCCTGAATCATTTTGATCATTAATCAATATTTTGAACATTATCAATCTCTTGATCAAGTCTTAATTTCGATCATATATTGGATTTTTATCCTTGGGCTAACCATTTATCCTAAGTCTTTATTTAATTAAAAGGAATATTTCCTCCCCTTTCAATTAAATAAAAAAGCCCCCACTTTCCTCTTATCCTAAGTTGCACAAATAAAACATTATTCCTATTTTATAAAAAGGGAAAAAGCACTTTTGTCTCACATGAGGCTCAAAAGTCAACACTTCACTCTCATTGGAGGATACTTGTGCACATGGATTGCTCCTCTTTCAAGCTCCACCGCTGATTAAGACTTTTTGCCTCTTAATCTCCATGGTCCATTTCTCCTCATTTCCTATAAAAGGAGAGCTCTCTCCTTCATTTGCATATATCCATATTTTATGCTATTGTTATGCTACAGGTTTTTTAGGTCATCTTGGAGCTTTTGGAGACATTCTTGCATCTAGGGTTTGAAGATTTGGAGCATTGTTGGCATTCATCTTAGATCTTCATCAACACTCTATCTTCTTGTCTTCATTCTTGCATCATCATGGCTTTCTTGCTTCATAGTTAGATTTCATTTCTTGCATAGTAGCTTCATTTTCATTGCATTCCTAGATTAGATTTCCTTTTATGCAATAGACTAGATCTCACATAGCTTAATTAGGGGCTTGGAATCTATTGTACTTCTTTTCATAGTTTAGTTTGCACTTCATTTGATAGATTAGTCTTGCACATTCATACTAGTTGCATTTGCATTTCATTTCCATTTAAATTTTTGGAGATATTGGCATTGTTGCCCTTGTCTTCACTTGAATCTCTCATTGTATGGTTGACTAGCAAGGTCACTTTCTTGTAGCTCTAGCTGAGAGCAAAACTCATAGTCCCTTGCAACTCAATGCATAGAGAGCTATGAGCCGCTTTGTGAGGCCTCACTCTTGAGTAACCTTTCATGTAATGGTTCATAGAAGTGCATATTTTAGTGTGTACATTTCTGGCGCCCACCGTGGGGCAGAGTAGATAGCTTTGTCCTTTCATTTGATGTATTTTTCATCATTTTTGGATTAATTTTCAGAAAAATCTACGTCTCTGGTTTTCTGTCTCAGATTATCGCGCGACACTTCTCAGAAATATCGTGCGATATACTTCCTGTCTTGGCGCGATAGTTCGCGCGGAAAAAGTATCGCACACCTATATTGAAGTCTATCGCCTGGCATCGTGCGAAGTATCGCTCGACTGGGGAAGTATCGCCTGGCTATAGGAAGAAGTATCACACGATACTGGTGAAGTCTGAGGTATATCGCCTAATCTAATAGTGAACTATTTTATATCTTGCAAGTTTCGGGTTCTTAGCTATCTTTTTGAAATTTTTTGAAAATTCCAGCGTTTTCAAATCCGTGCCACTCTAGAAAATGGGTGCCCATTTTTTTTTGAAATTTTGCAAATGGTATCAAAAGTTTAAGTGTGATATATTGTTGGAAAGGTCTTTCCGAGCCTAATCCAACCATGATGGTTTCATTTTCAGATTTTATCATTTGATTAGACATTTTTGCAGATTATCTAATTTTTCATATACTAATCATTGGTAGATTTTGGATTTTGATTCTCCTAACTCTTGTTGGTCTAACAAGTTGTGGTTGTAGGTGCTCTCATTACTTGAAATTTGTCAAAAGAATGCATGTCAAAGAGGGCTACTAATGGTTTTTGTAGGGCTGCCCAAGCATAAAAATAAAAAAAAAGTTCTTGCTTATTTATTTGCTTTCCTTTCATTTGTGGCATTTACTAATTGTATTAGGAATCTTAATACCTTGTGAAAGGGATTTTGAGGTGGTAGGAGAAGTATGCTCTTCACCTTTAGGTGAATCAGAAAATCTTGACCCATCTTAAGGTTTTGGAAGCAAGGGGGTAATTGAACTCTTTGCTTGGTGTGTTTGGGAGAGATTTTTGAGATAGGGGAGTATGCTCTTCACCCTTGTGGTGAACCAGAAACCTTGAACCTCACGAGTTAATCTACTTTTTGTTTAGTATAGAAATCCTTTAGCGGGCCTGCTCTTGAGCAATCAAGAGGAACGACCCAAGTGGGGACAACCTTGTCATCATTTTACTTGGTGGCGAGTGATTCCAACTCACTATAATCTCAAGGCTATCGAGGACAAAAAACCTTGGTAGACATAACACTTGTCTTCGCTTGATGTAAGTACTTGTGGGATTGTGACCATGAGGAAAACATTGAGCAAGAATGCTTAAGGTACTCTTGAGGCCGCGAGGTCCTAGTCCTTTACGAGGAGCAAGAGGGGTGTTGTGAACGGAAACCCTTATTAAGAACCATTAGATAGAAGCCACCTTCTTTTAGCCGCTTATCTTCTTAGTGCAAGGATTGATCCAAGTGGTTTACCCGGATCACCTTAAGATACTCACCATATGTGTCCCTTTGGTTGTGTTGTTTGACATTTCCATGACAAAGCCAATATCTCTTGTGGGCAACCACTTGGTGTGAGGCAAGGGGGCATCAAGTTGTGGGCTAAGTTGATGAGTAATGAGCCTTGTCTTGTAGGTAGATATTGCTTGAAGTGTCTTCGATTGTGTGATACCAGTGTAAACGTTCTTAACATACAAACAATCGGTAGCATTCATAGGGTGCTTTTTCAATTTTGATATCACAAGTGTTTGTCTTGGCAAGGTTGCTTTTGCCCTTGTTTCAAGTGTTTGGAGACATGTTTGATCCCCTACTGTTTGCAAACTTGTCTAATTGCTATTGAATTTGTGATAGAAATTAGACATTTTCATCCTCACATTCGAAAACTTGAAATTAGACCTTAAAAAATCAAAATTTTGCACAAATTGGTCAAGATCAACATCAGTATCACATTAGCCAAAGAGAAATACAACATTAGAAGGTTGTTTTTGGTGAGAAAGTTTATCTCTGAAATTGTGAGCTACATTCTTGGAGAATTTTAGTACTTTTATTGTCCAAATCATTTTCATTTATCTCAATTTCAATTATATTTTGGCCTAGTCCAACCTCCTGATTCAAAAGTGCAAGGATATTCATCCTTTGATTTGAAGCACCTCTTTGACAGTGTTGGTAAAGCCCCTTTTATTTCTATCTTTTCATTTCTCTTTGGACAATAGAGAACTTTGATTATCCTAGTTTGGTGTTGACATTTTGTGAGGTCATCTTATCACCAAGGGTCTTCAATTCTCAGTCTTCCTTGGTCAGTCCAGATCTTAGATCCTAGGTGTTGTCATGTTGCTCAACATCTCATGGTATCAATTGCACAAGATGGCTCTTAGTCTTCTTCTTTCTTCTCCATTTCCCATGTTCTTCTAAAGTCTTCTATTCCCATGGGAAATTCTTATTCTTCTTCTTCTTCTTGATTCTTTTCCTCTTATTATCTAGTGTACCTTCTTTTATTCATCTATTCATTTCTTCCATGCTTGATTCCTCCTCTTCTATAACTATGAATCTTAACTATCTAGCTTTGGAACCTTTATTAAGAATAGATGATCTTGAGCTCATTGACATATTTGAAAAGTGTTGTTCCTCCAAAATTCTCATGAGTGATGAATTTATAGCAAAAATAAAAGAAAAGATGATTAAATCAGATGCCTTTGCTAGAATCATAAACATGATCATATCACGATCTTCTTCTTCCAAACATTTTTCATCATCTAAATCTTCTCATTCTTCTTCACCTTCCAAGTCTTATCATGACTCTTCCAAACATCATTCTCATTCTTCATCTTCTAAGTCTTATCATGATTCTTCTAAACACTATTCACATTCTTCATCTTCCAAATCTTATCATGACTCTTCTAAACATCATTCGAATTCCTCATTATCCAAGTATTCTTCTTCCACTAGGTCTTCATTTTCCTCTTCTTCACAATCTCATTCTTCTTCTACTTCTCCCAAGAGTCTTACTTCTCTTCAGAAGACATACCATAAAGAGCAACATGATAGTCCTTGTGATGTCTCTTCCACAAAGAGTGACACACCTACCTTTGATGACTATGATGACTATGATGATGGACAATGTAGCAATACTTATGACAACTCTATTCCTAAGAGTCCTCCTCGTCGTGTGCTTAGGCTTACTAAAGGGTCATCCTATTGGATAGATTGTGATGGTGATCCATATGATTCTGATTTTGAGAGAAATTATGATATTTGTTGTGAACAATATGATACATCTTCTTCTATTGAGGAAGAGAAAGCTTTTCGTGCTGATTATAAACGAAGATACTATGAGCATGTCTTGTCTAAAAACTCTCATGCTGAAAATAAAGATTACACTCTCTAGCAAGATCATATTAATGTTGAACCTTTGTCTTGTGATGGTCCCCTTCCATCTGCCACTTCCTCCAATACCCACACACTTCCTAAAGCTTCTGAGTCATCCAAATCTTTCACAAATCCTTTATCCAACAAAGATCCTAAGACTTTCCATGCGGTTCCCTATAGTTATCTTCAAGGGCCACCTCTTAAAGATACTCAAGATAACCTTCACTTGGATGCAAATACTTTCAATAATGCTAAACCTAAAGAGCCTAAGCCTTCATGCGCTATAATGCCTATTTCAGCTAGTCCTTCGCCATCTCTTCCAAAGTCTTCCATACAAATCCAACCTACTTCCTTGTCCTTAGAAGTGGCTCCATGTCAAGAAGACTCTAAAAATGATAAAGAAAAGAACATAAAGAAAGATCAAGATCAAGAACCCTCCATGTCATCCAATCCTTTTCATGATGTCTCTTATCCGTTTCATGGTTCTTTTGATCCTTTACGCTCTTCCGCATTCATTACACCATCTCCTAAGCAAGATCAAGCTACTACTTACACCGTTGAGCTTATTGACAATCAAAATAACCTTACTACACTTGCGCTTTCCAAAAATGATACTTCCATTAAGGTTATTAAAAATGGTGTTGTTACTTCTGATGTTAAGCCTATTGAAAATCAAGAAAAAAATGATGCACTTATGCTATCCAAAGCAACTTGTCAAGATCAAAGTCTTCCATCTTCTTGTTCTACCACTCCATGTTCACTTCCACTTTCTACTCTTCCTAAGTCTTCGCAAGCTACGAACAATCCTGTCAAAGAAGGTGCTCCTATTCAAGATGTGCATGATCCTGTTGAAAATCCTAATGCTCATTCTAAAGATGCTGATATCTTTGGTTGTGATATAGATGCTGATGAACTTATTGATTATCCTTTTGCATCTTCCACATCCATCCTTGGACCTCCTCCACTAATACTAAGGGCTTCATGTCTTCCTTCCATCTTGGGTCCTTATGTCCCTTCACTTTCCCCTCTTAATTCTCCTAATTCGTCATCCATTTTGGGTCTTTACATCCCTTCATCTCCTATCTTTCCTCAAGATCAACATAGATACATACCCTTGAATCCTTTTCATCCACCCACCCATCTAAACCAGTCGTATTTTTCTTCTTCCACAAGTCCCCAGTCTTTTGGAAGTAACTTGAATGCTCAATACAAGAAAAAGAAGCAATATAAGAATCCATCAAAAAAAGAAGATCACCATGTCCCCTCTAATCGACATGGGGGCATAAAGTCAAAAGAGATATCCAAGAAGAAAACTACAAGACAAGTATGGGTTCCAAAATCCATCATTCAAGATATTCTCTCTAAGACATCAAAAGAAAATAAAAAGCCTAAGGCTATATGGATTCCAAAGTCTCTCTTGAAAGAGTCTAATGTTGAACAAAAAGTGAAATTGACATTCAAGCTTCCAAAGGCTTCCACGTCATCTTTTTCCAAAAACATTCTTCCATTCCATACGCCTGAACCACAACCTCTGCTAAACATTTTCCATATTCCCTCTCGTATTCCTCCATTCACATTTGAGAATTATAACAAGCACACCAACCCTCTCTTTGAGGAGTCAGATAGCAGTAATGAACCAGAATATGGTTCACATTTGGACTAGAATATGGTTTACGTTTCCTCCATTTTTCCCGTCACCCTTCAAGGTGTCTATTGACGTTGATCTTACCTTTCTTTCCATCTACCTTTTCACATTCCTTCCATTCATTATCCTTCTACCTTCTATCATTTTTTCCTCATTTGCCTATTCCTTCTGCGTCTTCCTTTCCCCTTCAGCATCTTTGAGCATATCTTTTTGAATCCTTGGCATATAATGATTTATCCTTTCAAGGAGCATTATCTAAAAAGCTTGCTTTCTTCCAAAAATTATAAAATTTAAAATAAAAAAAAAATTTTAAAAAAAAAAAAAATTTGAAAATGTGCCATGGTGAAAACTTGGAAACAGGCACCTTGGTAGCAAAAGTAAAGAGAAATAAATTCATCCTATGGTGAAAACCACTCCCTTGTGGCACCTTGGATAAGTACCATGATGAAAACCTGGTAATCAGGCATCATGCGTAGTTCTTCTACATATTTCATCCATTCCATCTTCTCTTTTTGATCTTGACAATGTTGACCTATACACGAACATTTGGCTATCTTGTGAGCTATCTTCCAATGATCTTGCTTTCATTCCATTCATGTTTAGCCTTCATATTTTCCTTCATTCATTCTAGCCTTTTGTTATCCTTTTCCTCTTTGGTCTTGATCTAATAAAAAAAGAGTAAACACAATGTTATGAAGCCTCTTGACATGTCTACTCCTTTGGATTGCATCCTTCCTTCTTTTGCAGTGCGCTTTTGAGGCTTATCCTATGCTATCCTTTCATTGCCGGTCCAAATGCGCTTTACATGACAACATTTTTTTCCCTAGCCTGGGTACTCTTGAGGAGTTTGACCTTGAGGATTTCTTCCCTTCACTCTCTTGCATTCTCATGTCTTCCATCTCATTCACCAGCTTACTCATCCATCTTGTCCCTCACCTTGCTTGACATTGGGACTGCATGATGTGATCTTGCTTAAAGAGTTTGATGCCCATTCTGTCTAGGGGCATCCTTTGTACATACTTATTGATCCTGAAAAAATACCCAAAAAATTCATATATGATGCTGAAAAAATCTTAAAAAGCATAAAATGTCCTGAAAAAACACAAAAAAATCAAAATATTCAAAAAAATCAAAAAAATAGAAAAAGTGCCTTGGTGAAAACCTAGCAATAAGCGCCTTGGTAGCAAAAATCTCAAAAAAAAATAAAAAATGAAAAAAGAATCCAAGTGGTGAAAACTTGGAAACAGGGGCTACTTGAGGCCTTTGCACCCCTATTTGTTAGCATGCATCCTCGACACTTAGCCACTTCCCATCATACCTTGACCTTATTTGGCTTAGTCTGGAATTGGTCTTTGTCTTTGTCTAGGGGGCATAACTGTTAGCATTGGTCCTTTAGGTGTGTTTGTCTCTTGGGGCATTTCACAACAGGTGTTTTTCAACACCACCCCAAACAGTGTTTTTCAACACTACCCTTGCGTCGAGTGTTTCTTAACACTTATCAGATGTCTTACCCAACAGTCTCGCATGATGCGATATTTCCCATTTGCAGATAAGATACTCAGAATTTGACTCTATGACCAACACACACGCACTTAAACAATCAACTCGCTGACGATATGATGACTTTATTTTTCTTTGTGTGCTGTTTATGAGGATTTCTTTGATGAGTGATCTCTCCCTGAGAAGTTTTCGATGATGCATAGCTAGAAGACTGAGGGAATGAGAACATGTTTTCTTTCTTTATCTGCTTGCGGGTATATTTTGTTGATCCTAACTGTCATGAGCATTTATGCTGGTCCTACTTGACACTATGGATTGACAAGGTATTATCCTTGACTGTTTTGCGAGTGCATGCTTTTAGCTATCCTGACCCTCATGTGTCTTGATACAAGCATAATCTCACCATACCAAACTTAGGTAGTCTTACTGCATTAGTCATCTTGACCTATATGTCTTTGATGCCTAGGTAAGATTTCCACATTTCTATCTGATAAAGATCATATTCATATCCACATAGTAATGCTAGTGTGCATTGTATGATCTTACGACGATACCAATAACGCTCGATGATGATAATTAGATACCTATAAGCGTTGTGACCTTGCAAGTCAACCACTTTCATAGTAGCTTGCATTTTTAAGGTCATGTTAGTCTAGTCTTGCATCTTGCACATGGAGAGAGCTCTCCTTTTCATCCTACATGGACCTGTTAGTCAACTGCGCTCACTTTCTATCCTTCTTGATCATGTCTTTCACTCCTTGTCTTTTTCATCTCGAACCTGTTCCTGTTCATCACAAGGGGTTAATCACATCATCATATCTATATTACAAACCGTCATTTTCAAAAAAAAAAATATATATATAAGTCCACATCATACATATGAGAATTAAACATACAACTATGAGAGAGAACATACATAAGCACATACATAAGCATTTTTGAGCAAAATGACAAGACAATATACATAAACTGATACATCTATCACAAGTGAGACAAATACACACGATATATCGAACATCTAGTAATCTCATAAATCAATAAATGTCATGATATACAATATGAGATCTCAAAATCTGGATCAAAAGTCTCAAAATATGTCCAAACATCTAAAACCTAACCCTAAGACTCGCTACCACCCTCGTGAGGAGCTCGTGGTGGTGGAGGAGGCATAGCTCTCCTATCAAATGCCATGTCTGATACCCCTGCCCGCTGAGAGTATGATGGTGCTCTCTCACCCTCTGGGACGGCCTGCAGATATAACCCGTGATAGTAAGCAGCTCTCGCTGACTCCCGTCGGAGCTCCAATGCCTCGGCCTGTGCCATCGCCTCATGGCGTGCTATCTCTGCTCTGAGATTAGCTATCTACTGATCTCGCTCTGCCCTCAGATCCAGGAGCTGCTGATCTCTCACAGCTATAGTGGTCCGCAGCTGCTGTATCTCTGTCTCCTGAGCTTGTATCTGGGCTCTCAGGTCCTCTCCCCCCGCAGGCTGCTCCTGCTGTACCTCTGCCTACCGGTGAGCTGGTCTCGCCTCCTCCTCAGGAGTGGCTGATCTCTATCCCCGTGACCGTTTCCGGCCACCTGATCCCGACCCCTCTCCTCTCTCCATCCTCCTCCCTCTCCCCCTCCCGCCATCTCCTCCATCTCCTCCCTCCTCTCCTCCGTCCCCTCCATCCCCTCCGTCTCCTCCCTCTCCTCCCGGTGCTGGCACCTGAGCATCTGGTACTGTAAATCGAGGGAATGGTACCCTCCGCCACTCTGCTCTGTAGGCTCCATCAGCTCCTGCGTCTGCCACATCTGAGAAATAATCCCAAGGCTCGCTCCTGATAGCTGCTGTCTCTGCGACAGCCTGCTGATAATCCAGCATGGGTAGCCACCCATGCCCCTCCTCGTCTCTGGCCCTGGCATATGTGGTAGTCTCTGTCGAGACTCGCTGCTGCCTCCCGAACTGCCGCCACACCCGGCTGATGCAAAACCTCTCTATGATATCCGCATATCGACCCACCAGTGGTCAACTGCACAGCATATAACTCAGCTCCTCTGCGGCATCCCCCCAAACCTCAACCTCCCTGTACGGCCTCCATGTGAATGAGGCTATCTCATCCAGAATCCGCTGATAATAGGTCACATCCCCTGAATGGGCATGTGATATAAACCCGATGTACCTGTAAATGAAGGGGTACCTCCTCTCCCTCGGCTGAACCCTAGGGCGCACCACAGCAATGTGCTCCCATGCCCATACCTTGCTAGGATGGCACCACATGCCCATGTCCGACCGTCCCTGTAGACGATCTCGTGCAGCTCATGATACATCTCTGTCAAGATCGCAGGCCCCCATGCCATCCGTCGGGGCCTGCCTACCAAGTCTACCAGTAGTCTGCCCCATCCGAGCGGGAATCCCTTCTGACTGCGATCAGTCATCAGGATCTGTGAAATAATCGATGCCACAATACATGGCACCGGATAGTCTCGGCCGAAGTCATCAAGCAGTCGCTCCCAGCTGACATGCCTGTCTAGGATGGTCACATCCTGAAACATCTCCTGAATCAACCGACGCCCCTCAGTGACGTCCTGATCATAGTATACCTGTGACAACACATAAATCATGTTAGTTTTCATCTTTTGGAAACATTATATTTTACATGACTATCTTAAAAACATGATTATACTTACAGGCTCTCCGTGGCATGGAACTCGGAGGATCCTATAGACATCCTCCAGTGTGATGGATGCCTCGCCTGTAGGAAGGTGGAAGGTGTTGTGCTCGCTGTGCCATCTCTCGGCCAGCGCAGTCAACAACCCATGGTCTGCTTGGATATAGGGGTACCTCAACAGATACCGGAATCCCATAGCCCTGATATCGGCATTGCCCGGATCATCCAGATCTCGGACACACCGCAACCCAGTCACCTTCGGCGCTCTGATAATGAGCGCCGGAAAAACCTCCTGCAAGCCAAAACCAAACCCGTTGTTAGTACATATCATGATGGATGTCTAAAAAATTCAGTATAAAACATCTTAAAAACGTAACATTGTCTAGACCCATGTCATTTTTGCTCAAAAAATGCATTAAATATCAAATTTTTCAATTGGGCGATATTCTTTTTTGGAGAAGTATCGTGCGATACTTCTCCCTATAGTGGGGTGATAAACCTTATGTCGAGCGATACTTCGCCCGGTATCGCGCGATCTTTCGCCCGGTATCGTGCGATACTAGTGCCTAAAGCGCGCGATACTTTTGGGGCACGCGAAGTATCGCGCGATACTTCTCAAAACGCGCGATACTTCTAAAGTATCGCGCGATATTTCGCACAACAAAAAAATTTTGAAATTTAAAATTTGAACAAAAAAGTGCTAAAAAAGCTATTAAATGCTAGAAATGATCAAAAAGCTCAAGTTTTTCGAAAACATACTGGGGCAGGATAGTGTGGTGGCCGGTTATGCAACCGGGCGCGCTCGAATCGATGCCTGTGGACGGGAACTCCTGCTTGCTGAGCCATTTTCTCTCTCTAAATCTCTGAAATTCTCAAATCACTAAAAGACAAATGATTTTTAAAAATGACATTTTGACCCCTTTTATAGCATTTTGACTTTTTGACCTAATTTTCAAAACACCTTAGAATTACGCGAAAATTGCACCCCTAGCTAATTTCGACGTCCTGGATCTATTTTCGGACTCGAAATTGAAATCCGAGATCATCTTCATAGTCAAAATCACATTTCAAAAAATCTTCCCCCCCTTCTACGCAGTTGGCTGATCTTTTGAGGCCTAATCTTTTAATCTTTGTTGGGGCATCGTCATCTTTTCATGTCTTCCAAACTTCTAGTCTTTCATTCATAGCCATTTCATTCCCTTATTTTTCGCGTTGACTACATCTTTTCAGTCAGGCTAGGGCATGTTGTATTGCCTAATGGTTAACCTCTTGACCTTTACATTCGATTATGACTTCTTTCTGATTTGATCAAATCTTTATCGATTTGCTGTCTCTCCTCTACCTGATTTCGATTTCGATTCCGAGGGGGCAGTATTTGTGGGATTCTCATCCCTGATTTCCTTGATTTTCTTGATTCAGACATCTTTTGTGAGCTTTTGCTCAAAATTTGAGATTCTTATCTCCCATTTTTAGACATTGATTATTGCCTAGCAGCGACGGTGATAGTTTTGTCTAAAGCTTGATTTGCACCTAGCAGCGACGGTGTTGGTCTAAGCTTTTGTTTATGTTTGTCCAGATGTGATCCCGAATCAACCTCATATCTGAGTTGTTTTGTGATCCCAAATCGATCTCACATTTCAACTTCATTCTTTGACTACATGTGTTCCCAAATCGATCACACATTAGTCAAAGAGGGGCAAATGTATGCACCCTAAAATGGTCGCCTAGACTTTGGGCCCCATTTATTCAATTTATCAATCTTGAATCATTTTGATCATTAATCAATATTTTGAACATTATCAATCTCTTGATCAAGTCTTAATTTCGATCATATATTGGATTTTTATCTTTGGGCTAACCATTTATCCTAAGTCTTTATTTAATTAAAAGGAATATTTCCTCCCCTTTCAATTAAATAAAAAAGCCCCCACTTTCCTCTTATCCTAAGTTGCACAAATAAAACATTATTCCTATTTTATAAAAAGGGAAAAAGCACTTTTGTCTCACATGAGGCTCAAAAGTCAACACTTCACTCTCATTGGAGGATACTTGTGCACATGGATTGCTCCTCTTTCAAGCTCCACCGCTGATTAAGACTTTTTGCCTCTTAATCTCCATGGTCTATTTCTCCTCATTTCCTATAAAAGGAGAGCTCTCTCCTTCATTTGCATATATCCATATTTTATGCTATTGTTATCCTACAGGTTTTTTAGGTCATCTTGGAGCTTTTGGAGACATTCTTGCATCTAGGGTTTGAAGATTTGGAGCATTGTTGGCATTCATCTTAGATCTTCATCAACACTCTATCTTCTTGTCTTCATTCTTGCATCATCATGGCTTTCTTGCTTCATAGTTAGATTTCATTTCTTGCATAGTAGCTTCATTTTCATGGCATTCCTAGATTAGATTTCCTTTTATGCAATAGACTAGATCTCACATAGCTTAATTAGGGGCTTGGAATCTATTGTACTTCTTTTCATAGTTTAGTTTGCACTTCATTTGATAGATTAGTCTTGCACATTCATACTAGTTGCATTTGCATTTCATTTCCATTTAGATTTTTGGAGATATTGGCATTGTTGCCCTTGTCTTCACTTGAATCTCTCATTGTATGGTTGACTAGCAAGGTCACTTTCTTGTAGCTCTAGCTGAGAGAAAAACTCATAGTCCCTTGCAACTCCATGCATAGAGAGCTATGAGCCGCTTTGTGAGGCCTCACTCTTGAGTAACCTTTCATGTAATGGTTCATAGAAGTGCATATTTTAGTGTGTACACCGGCGAGCTAGTCTCACCTCATCCTCAAGCATCATTGATCTCTATCTCCGTGACTATTTTTGGCCACCTGATCTCGACCCCTCTCCTCTCTCCATCCTCCTCCCTCTCCCCCTCCTGCCATCTCCTCCGTCCCCTCCGTCCCCTCCGTCTCCCCCATCATCCCCTCCGTCTCCTCCCTGTGCTGGTGCCTGTGCATTTGGTACTGTAAACTGAGGGAATGGCACCCTCCACCACTCTGCCCTATAGGCTACATCAGCCCCTGCATCTGCCACATCTAGGAAATACTCCCAGGACTCACTCTTGATACCCGCTGTCTCTGTGACAGCCTACTGATAATCCAACATGGGTAGCCACCCATGGCCCTCCTCATCCCTGGCCCTAGTGTATGTCATAGTCTCTGTCGAGACTCGCTGCTGCCTCCCAAACTATCACCATACCTGAGTGATGTAGAATCTCTCTACTATCTCTGCATATCGACCTACCAGTGGCCGAGTGTACAGCATGTAACTCAGCTCATCAGCTGCATCTCCCCAGACCTCCACCTCTCTGTATGGCCTCCATGCAAATGAGGCTATCTCATCCAAAATCCTCCTGTAGTATGTCAAATCCCCACTATGGGCATGTGATATGAACCTGAGGTACCTATAGATGAAGGGATACCTCCTCTCCCTCGGCTGAACCCTGGGACGCACCACAGCGATGTGCTCCCACGCCCACACCTGTGTCAGGATGGCACCGCATGCCCATGTCCGATCATTTCTGTAGATGATCTCGTGTAACTCATGGTACATCTTTTCCAATATGGTAGGACCCCATGCCATCCACCGAGGCCTGCCGACCAAGTCAACTAGTAACCGAGCCCATTCGAGTGGGAATCCCTTCTGACTGCGATCAGTCATCAGGATCTGTGAAATAATGGATGCCACTATACATGACAATGGGTAGTCTCTGCCAAAATCATCTATCAGCCTCTCCCAACTGATATGCCTATCTAGAATAGTGACATCTTGGAACATCTCCTGAACCAGTCGGCGCCCCTTAGTGGCATCCTGATCATAGTACACTTGTACCAACAAATGAATCATGTCAATTTTCATCATATGAAAATATTACATTTATGATTATATCTTAAAATATGATTATACTCATCGGCTCGCCATGACATGGCACTCATAAGATCCTGTAGACATCCTCTAAGGTGATCGACGCCTCTCTAGTAGGTAGGTGGAAGGTGTTGTGCTCACTATGCCATCTCTCGGCAAGAGCAGTCAACAACCCATGGTCCGCTCTGATGTATAGGTATCTCAACAAATATCTAAATCCCATCGCTCTGATGTCGGCATTGCCTGGATCATCTAGATCTCAGACACATCTCAATCCCATCACCTTCGGTGCTCTGATGATCAGCACCAAAAAAGCTTCCTACAAGCCAAAACCAAGCCATTTGTTAGCACATATCATGATGGATGTCTAAAGAAATCAGTATACAACATCTCTAAAACGTAACATTGTCTAGACCCATGTTATTTTTGTTCAAAAATGCGTCAAAAATCAAAATTTTCAACTGGGCGATATTCCTATTTGGAGAAGTATCGTGCGATACTTCTCCCTATAGCGGGGTGATGCACCTTATGCTGTGTGATACTTCACCCGGTATCGCGCGATCTTTCACCTAGTATCGTGTGATACTGGTGTCTTAGGTCGCGCGATACTTTGGGGACCCGCAAAGTATCATGCGACATTTCTCCCCAAAGGGTGCGATACTTCTAAGGTATCGCGCAATATTTCACCCAAAAAAAAATTTTGAAATTTAAAAATTTGAAAAAACGTGCTAAAAAATCTATTAAATGCAAAAAAATGACTCAAAAAGTTTAAGTTTTTTAAAAACATACCGGGGCAGGATACTGTGGTGGCCGGTTGTGCAATTGGGCACGCTTGAATCGATGCTTGTGGATGGGAACTCCTACTTGCTGGGCCATTTTCTCTCTCCAAAGCTCTAAAAATTCTCAAATCGCTAAAAGACAAATGACTTTTGAAAATGACATTTTGACCTCTTTTATAGTCTTTTGACTTTTTGACCTCATTTTCAAAACACCTTAGAATTGAGTGAAAATTGCACCCCTAGCTAATTTTGACGTCCTGGATCCATTTTCAGACTTGAAATCAAAATTTGAGGTCATCTTGATAGTCAAAATCACGTTTCAAAATCTTCTCCCCTTCTGCGCAGTTGACTGATCTTTTGAGGCCTAATCCTTCGATCTTTGTTGGGGCATTGTCGTTTCTTCATTTTTATGTCTCTCAATTTTTCAATCTTTCATTTGCCCTATCTCTTTTCTTCTAGCTCATCGCTGGGGCATGTTTCATTGCCTAATGGTTATCCTATTATCATTTACATTCGATTATGATTTCATTCTGATTTGATCAAATCTTTTATCAATTTGTTGTTCTCCTCTATCTGATTTCGATTTTGATTCTGAGGGGGCAGTACCTATGGGATTCTCATCCCCAATTGCTTGATTCTCTTGATTCAGACATCTTTTAGATTCTTATCTCTTACTTTGAATGTGATCCCGAATTGACCTCATGTTCAAAGGCCTTTTATTTATGCTTTGTCCGGATATGATCCCAAATCGACCTCATATCTGAGTTGTTTTGTGATCCCAAATCGATCTCACATTTCAACTTCATTCTTTGACTACATGTGTTCCGAAATCGATCACACATTAGTCAAAGAGGGGTAAATGTATGCACCCTAAAATGGTCGCCTAGACTTTGGGCCCCATTTATTTGATTTATCAATCCTGGATCATTTTTATCAATAATCAATATTTTCAACAATATCAATCTCTTGATCAAATCTTAATTTCGATCATATATTAGATTTTTATCCTTGGGCTAACCATTTATCCTAAGTCTTTATTTGATTAAAAGGAATATTTCCTCACCTTTTAATTAAATAAAAAGCCCCACCTTTCCCCTTATCTTAAGTTGCACAAATAAAGCATTATTCATATTTTATAAAAAGGGAAAAAAAAAGTACTTTTTGTCTCACATGAGGCTCAAAAGTCAACACTTCACTCTCATTGGAGGATACTTGTGCACATGGATTGCTCCTCTTTTAAGCTCCACCGCTGATTAAGACTTTTTGCCTCTTAATCTCCATGGTCCATTTCGCCTCATTTCTTATAAAAGGAGAGCTCTCTCCTTCATTTGCATATACCATATTTTATGCTAATGTTATGCTGCAGGTTTTAGGTGCATTTGAAGCTTTTGAAGATTTTGAAGACTTGTTGCTTTCATCATCTAGTTCATATTTTCTTTCATAGTTTCATGATAATGGCATTCATAGTATAGATTTCTTTTTATGCAATAGAATAAGCTCACATAGTCTAAATAGGAAATATTGTAATCCATTGCTATTTCCTTTCATAGATTAGTTGCATTGTACTTTCCTTTCATAGCTTAGATTACATCATCATATAGCTTGCATTGCATTTTCATAGTGATTCTTGGGGATATTGGCACTCTTGCCCTTGTCCTCATTTGAATCTCTCATTGTGTGGTTGACTAGCAAGGTCACAAGCTTGTAGCTCTAGCTGAGAGTAAATTTATCATAGTCCCTTGTAACTCCATGCATAGAGAGCTATGAGCCGCTTTGTGAGGCCTCATTCTTGAGCAACCTTGCATGTAATGGTTCATAGAAGTGCACCATTTTAGTGTGTACAACTTTAAGGTCATATTTTAATTTTGGTTTACCTTACTAATACTTTGATGTTTTATTTTAAATACATATGTTAGTATGGCCCTGTTTGGCTTTTATTTAATTTTTTTAATTATTATTATGCTAGTAATACTTTGGGTAGTATAGTTAAGATGGTAGTAGTGATTTTAGATACTATGACTAGCAAACTTTTGGTGGTTTTTGATATGTGGAATTCATGGTGACTATTTAGTATTTTGTCTGTGTTGTTAATGTTTTGATAATGTGAATTTGTTGACTATTTCTCTTTGGGCATTTTACTAAGGGAAATCACCCTAGGTTTTCTTGTTCTAATATCAAAAATATTTAAAATGGAGAAAAAAATACAAAATTCTAGAAAAATTTGTTAAATAGTTCAATATGAACAACTATAAAAAATAACATTAAAGTTGATCAACCTTAAATATTTCAAGACTACAAAATTGGTCCAATGCATTTTTATGATTGTGATGAGTAAAGAAAATCATGTTGGATATATTCATGTACAAGACCTATAGTAGAAAAAGAATGTAAGAAAATTAAGTATATTGAATACAAAAAAAATTTACAAACATTAACTAAACCATATGTAATTAATAATAGAAATTAATTACATTTAATTGATGCTTGCCATATTATGAGAATTTAGTAATTTGTCACAACTTGAATGCATAAATGTTGTAGTCATTAACATTGTGTAGTCTAATGAGACTTATGAAAAAATCTAGGAGCCCTAGACAACAAAATTAGTTAGATATAAAATTAGGATGGCTTAAGGGGAGGATCAATTGATCAATCTATAAAACTACATGTGATGAAAGTGATCAAAGTATGTTTTATTTCAATTATGAGTTAGTGTTGTCATTGATGTCAAAATTGTTGTCATTGATGCCAACCTAGTATATGATGAGGTCCATAAGTATGTGTTTTGTCCAGATATGTACTTACTATTTCTGGAATGCTACTATGTTATAATATATTGTGTGGGCATTGTTATTAAGGTTGGGAGATTTTCGATAACTATTCAAGATGTAGTATCTAGATGATTGATGTCTATTCTAGGATGATAAAATGATATCTATGTGTTTGCATTGTATTTCAGATAAGTATGATTGTGTGACTAACATGTCAATATTTTGGTTTGCATTGTTTTGTATTTTATCATCTTGACTTGTGATTCCAATAGGTTTTCATTATAATATAGAGATGTTATATCTTAGGTTTCAAGTATTGATACCTTATGTAGATGATTTGGTGTAATAGGATGGTGTGCTGACAAGGTGTGATACTTTACATATTTTGGTTTTCTTTCATAATACATTGGAGATAATATTTTGGGCTGAATCTTTATGTTCTACACATTTATCTAAATAGGCTAGCCTATTGATAAAAATAATTGTTGTAGATGATATATATAGGATCGGATATTTTGTGGATTGTAAGAGTCAAGTTTAGATGTGTGTATTATGTGTGGTCTGAGTGTGAAAGTCCCCAAGTATAAATAATTAGCGATGAAGTCAATTTATGATGTATAATGCAGTGAAATATAGTTAAAATTTCAAACAATGTGTTTTTCTATAGTTCAATAAACATATTTCATTATAATCAAATCATATTAAATCTTTCCTTGAAGAAGTGATATTCAGTCCAAAAGCCCCTTGTATCTTTCCCTAAGGTTGTGTCATAGCCTGCAAGTCAAATCAATATAGTAGTGAACTTCCTTGGCCTTGAGCCTAAAACTATATTGTAATAATTTTTTCATATAGTGAGATAGGTCATGCCATGGTTTTTCCCACATTGGGTTTTCCGTGTGAGAATATTGGTATCTTGTGTTTCATGTTATGTTTCTATCAATTACTTATGAAATGAGTTAATTAGAGTATATGAATAATAAGTGATTAAGTTTTGTATATGTTGATTCACCACCCCCCCACCCCAACAAAGCCCCTCCCAACACTTGGAAGTGTTCAACAATTGGTAATAGAGAAAGGTTCTTGAATTAACAGTCTAACTGGATGTTTTAATCATAGAAAATTTTTAGAAGCCATGGAACCAAAATGATGGTGTTTCAATGTGGTTTTAGATATTAAATAAGAACTAATACTTTCTTGTTCTGATTTGGAAATTCCCAAGCTCTATGCAAAGTATATCAAGAAAAGATTAAGAAAGAAATAGATCAAATTGGCCATATAAATATTAAAGTTGAAGAGGGAAAGAAGATTTTTATTGCCTCAAAACAAAGCTAGTCATAAAATCTTGTGAATGCTCTATGCTTGAAGAAGTCACTGTGAGGAAGGAGTTGAAAAATGCAAAAGAACATGTTGACAAAAGATTGAACTCAAAAGTGGCATTAGTCTACTTAATGAAATGCTAGGCTTTTAGAAACAGTCTAAGAACAAAGGTGGTCTTGCTTTTTATAAAGGATAAATTTCTACAACTACCAACAAATATTACCTCTACCATCAAATAGTTCAATACTTGTCTATGATTTTATATAAATCTCTCATTAAAGCACAAGTTGGGATAAACATTGATTAAGATTGCAGAGCTTAGTTTTAAAAACATGAGTTTCATTTGATTGAAAATTCTTAACTCTAAGTTAAACCCCTAGATTAGGAAGTTGTAGTACTTATTATAGATTACTTGATGTAGGAGAATCGACCCAAATTTATTTTCTGGTTTAGGTTTTGAGATTTTTATTTTTAGATTGGGATTTATATGTTGTTTGTGGTAGAATTTTCATCATTTTCTCTTTCACACACCTTTCCATTTAGGGAATCAACATGACCCTATTTGATATGGGAGAAACTAGGCTCTCTCACCCTCAATATACTTATTTTTCCAAGAATTAGTTTGAGTAATTAGGGTTATTGGTTGGTCAAGAAATAGTGACAGTTCAAAATGGAAATAAAATGAGTCTTGAACTGACAGATAGGGAGGTGGGAAAGAGTTTCAAAGGGAAGTTGAGCAATTTTAGAAGAATTCTATGACATCGCTAGAACAAGAATTGGCAATCATTGCTAGAGAAGATTGGGAGAGGAGAGAATGGTGGAAGGAGTATAATGAAAGATTAGATATTGGAGGGAGGTCATCAATTTCTATAGAAGAATAAAAAACCAAAATTTAGTGTAAGGTAGAGAGGGACAAAATAATAGGTCCTCTTTGGAGATGAGAAAAGTGAAAACATAAAGGGAATCACATTGGGCTTTGGAATGTCCCAACCTGAATTTAGATTTCTCATGATGACAACATCTTGGTCTAGTGTTGTCTTTGTGGTTCTAAAGAAATGTCGATCATTGTATAAAGATATTAATGTTGTGTCTATCCAATTATTTTTTTCTTATTCAATCGGTTATCATTTTTAATTCCTATCACATTTTTGAATTTTTTGTAACATGTTTTTAGAATTTCTATTCTAACATCCTATTGCTTATGAATTGGTAAGATCACATTTGTTTTGGTTGTAGAAGTTCTTTGTCATCATTTTTGTATCAAGGCTCCCAGATTGAGCAAAGAAGTATGAAGGTGTCTCAAGAAAGTGCTAAAAGAAGTATTGTAAAAGATTTTGTAAATGGAAAAAATATTTTTTAAACTGTAGAAGATTTGGGTTCTATAAGATTTACTTTTAGGTGTGATGAAACATGAAAATACAAAGGGCTTAAGTCCTAGAGCATAATTTTTTGTGGGTGAGAGGAGGCTTGTGACTACAAGGGGTAGAGAAAGAGGCACAAAAGATTGCATGAGATTATAAGAGATATTTTATTTGAAGAGTAATGTCAGAGTATCTAAGAAAGATGACTTCAAAGAAAAAGATGAGGTGGGTCATGAGGAGACACATAATAATTCTATTTTGGGAAGATATAGAGAATAGGGAGCTCCATAAAAAATGGTTAAAGGTTGAAAATAGAATAGATATTTTAGAAAAGTATTATTTTCCTAACAAGTTTGTGATTGTGGAAAATGAAAATAAGTAGAAGATAATGAAGTTGCATAAAGGACATGTCTATTTGAATGCATGAAAGAAAAGAATGAAGATGAGGAGGTCAACACAAAGAAGAGTAGAAATAGATTGAAACAGTTGAAAAAATTGCATCAAAGAGAAAAGTTCAAATAAATTAGAATGCCACATATTTGATAATAAACTGTGCAAAGACAAGAAAAAACCTCAATGGAAAGAAGAGATGAAGAGAATTGACAAATTGATTGGAGGAAATTGGGAAACGAACTTGAGGAATTGAATGGTACAACAAAAAATGAAATAAAGGATGTTGGAGAAGTGAACAAAAATGAAGAAAAACTTGAGAGTTATGATTTTTTTAATTTGGAATGGTGATGAAAGTAAGGGAGGATGTAGAGAATGAAGAAAGTAGATACATGGAAAGATTTAATCTCCATGCATATTTATGCAAAGAGGTTGTTGAGGTTACAGTAGTAGAAGTGGTAGAGGATGTTGTATGGGAAATTTGTTGGTGGTGGTCAGTTTGTTGTGGGATGGAAAAGTCACTAGTACATTTGAGACCTTTTTCCGACTGCTAACCATCTAAATTCTGACACTATACTGTCGATCTCGCAACAACATCCGACGTTACAGTTTTGCAGTTGAAAAAATGACGGCTATGATAGGCATCATAATTTTGACACCAATTCTATCAGAATATCCATCCAAAAAGGCTCTGGCCAACATGGCAAACACAATGTCAGTCTATTTGACATTGTTGCAATTCTGACAAATAATCATCATTTGTAGTTTTACTGATGGCAGTCTCTCTCATAATTCTAATGATCATGCATCAGAGATACTGAACATGCAATGGCTAGCTATCAAAAACATCTGACAGATAGCTGTCATTTTTAGTTTTTTGTCGACGATGATGTTGAACATGCGATGGCCAGATGTCAGATAGCTAGCCGTCACTTTTAGGTTTCTACCAACGATGGTGTTGTGCATGCAATAGCTAGCTATCGGAAGTTTCCAATAGCTAGCCGTCACTTTTAGGTTTTTTATGATGGTAGTGCTGAGCGTGCGACAACTAGCTATCAGTAGTTTTTGATAGATAGCTGTCACTTTTAAGTTTTTGCTGACGGTGGTGATGTACATGCGACAGCTAGCTATCAGATGTTTCTGACAAATAGCTGTCACTTTTGTTTTGTCATCGTAATTGTGATGAAAATCACTATACATATATATATATATATATATATATATATATATATATATATATATATATATATATATATATATATATATATATATATATATATATATATATATATATATATATATATATATATATATATATATATATATATATATATATATATATGTATATGTATATATATATATATATATATATATATGTATATGTATATGTATATGTATATGTATATGTATATATATATATATATATATATGTATATATATATATATACATATACATATATATATATATACATATACATATACATATACATATATATAGATATACATATACATATACATATATATATATATATACATATATATATATATATATATATATATATATATATATATTTGTCAATCGGGTTGGTATTGATTCAGAATGGTGTTCTTGTAGATTTGGTTTAAGTTGGTTGTAGATCTGGTTCAAGCTAGTTGCATTACTTTCAAATATGGACTTTCAAGGTGGTTTGGTGAGTTGACATCTTTTATTCTTCTTGTGATTTGGTTATGTCATTTGGAGATGACTTTGTAGTAGATTCAATAGTGGCTTGTGGATTATTGAGTTGAGTCTAGAGACTTGGATTTGGAATGGATCCGACCGAATCGAGATTTGTGACAATGACTACTCCAGCACAAGAAGCTAGTGCGGCGATCAGAGATGCATTCTTCCTGATGTGTTCATGGGATGCAGACTTGATTGCATTCAGATCTTATTCAAGAAAATTCTTGACTTCTTTGGTCTGAATTAGGTGTTCTTTGTTCCTATGGAGTGTAGCAGTGAATTGACTTGGAGTTTGAGTAGAATATGTATTGATCGGATTGAAGACAAAATCAAGATACTCTTTGCATTGCTGTTGAGATCGGGTTGTGACAGATTGTCTACAATTTTTTCCACAGTTTCGAATGAATTAGATGTGATGTCGAGAGAGTGACTTGCAAAAATTTCACATTGGAGATTCATAGATCACTATGGTGTCTGTGATGACTTGGGAGAAGTATTCTTCTTAGTGAACCAAGCTGAGAGACTTGGATTATAGATTGGTTCATTTGATGTGACTTATGAGACATTGGATGCCTCTTCATAGTGGGTTTGCAGTGTGGTCTATGGTGTTTCTTTGCGACTGGGTTCTTGGCAGAGATATGTTGATTTGGTAGCCAGTGAGATGGATCAATATGACTTGATCTTGGGTCAAGACTTCTTGAGGTGAGCTGAAGTGATTGATGTACGTGGATTGAGATCTTAAATTATTGAGCTTCTCTTTGTTTTGAGAATAGTTTAACATTCTCTTCTTAACAGGGCCAACCACGTGAAGGTGGAAGCTCATATGGCCCCTCCTAGGGTCCTCTTATGACTCTTTACAATACTTTAAGACCTCTAAGATGTATTCTTAGGGATTGTAAAGGGTCATAAAGGGTCATAAGGGGTCTTGGTACACAAAAACTGAGAAACATAAATGTAGGCATCATGGTCACAATTGTTTGGAGATACAACATAATTGAATTCTATACTCAGATGATGCAACATAACCACTACTCCTATAGTTCTAAGTTGACACTGCGGGATCCAAAAACTAAAGATAAGGAATCTATATATGGTTTTTGGATCTCACAGTGTCAACTTAGAACTGTAGGAGTAGTGGTTGTGTTGCATCATCTGGGTATAGCATTCAATTATGTTGTGTCTCCAAATAATTATGACCATGATGCCTACATTTATGTTTCTCAGCTGTTGTGATACCTACATTTATGTTTTTTAGCAGTCGTGTTTATTTGCATGTTCTTTATGTGTTTGGCTTCTCTCCCTTGCATCGAAAATAAGATTTTCCCACTCTGAATCAAGAATGCACGTGAAAGACAACCAGAATATGCATGGATAGAAGGTGGAGTTGAGAAGACACAACACATTTACATTTTTCTAATAGGTCAAAATTACAATGTTCACGATGGTCTATAACTTAAAATACACAATTAAACACCTCTATCAATAATGCAAAGCTATTGTGTCTTTCAACGCCACCTAATATCCTATGTATATGAATTGAGATTTCAAATTGAACTAGGTGTCTCCTTTTGCATTGCCTAAAACCAAGAGATTGTCATAGTTAACATCTAAAACCATTATTGAATTTTTGTTATTATTAAAAAGTACACTAGCACTTGCACCGAAAGAAGGTGCAAGGGATACACGGATGATTTGGATGTAAATTTAATCATGAATCTTTGTATTGCTCATCTTATAGGTAGCCTTTGACTAAGGTTCAACTCTGGGTAGCATTCATGCTCATTTATTTCCTGTACACCATCTCTGTCAGCAAGTTTCTTCATGGATGGCCTCGACTTTCTTCCCCACTACAACTGTAACCACTATTCATTCTCTTGTGGTCATTACTATCTTCTCTATTGATTAGACCTCCATTGTAATTTCTTTGATGATAATTTCCAAATTCATTGTTTGGTATTCCTTCATCTCCCCTCAACTCCATCACTTATGGTTACAAATCAAGTTCCAAGAATTAGAATGGCACATTTCATCATCACAACTAATCCACCTTAAACAATTGATTACCCATTCTCCCAAAATATGAAATCTACTAAAATTTAGTGAAAACCCCTCCAACATTACAATAGTGTATAAAAGGAAACTCAGTGTTTCTAGTAGCGATAAATAGATTTTTTGAGAAAAGTAGAAGAAACAATAATAGAAACAATATACTTGGAGGGAGAAAACCTTATAGACTTATGATATACCTTTGTATGCAGCCCATTAACATTTCAAATGCAAGAATGAAAGAAAACATGGAACTAAGCTCAAACACATGTAAATAAACATCAGTCATTATCAAATAAGTTGCATAAATGAGAATCATTTTTTTGTTGGCTTTTTCTTTTTTTCTACTTCCCTATATTGTTGCAGAGACATATCCATGTCGACATAATCATTTCTTCTCGGTCATGCACGTGATCTCAATGTCCTTTGCAAAGGTGGGTCCTCTGCAATAACAAATAAAAGGCTTCAATTAAAAACATATTATCATAATTTGGGTTAATTTAAAAACATATTCATTATTGTTACAAGTATTTCAATACTTTAAAAAACATAAACTACTGATGTGTCAGGTAATATCATTCCACCTAATGGTTGATATTTGAAAATTATATATTTTGATTGTGTTTTGTTGGCTAATTATGTAGTTGATGATCTTGAAGGTCATGAAGGCATCACCGACCAGCTTCCAAAGGGACTAAAATGTTATCCTAGAGAATTTAGTAGGTTGCCCTATTATGAGTAGCTACAAATTGTGCATTTGTTTGATACTATGCATATTGGAAAGAATGTAACAAAGACACTGTGGAAAATATTGGATGGAAGGCGTGACAAAGAAAAACTTGGCAAAATTTGTAGTGACATTCATGATTCCAATCATGCAATGAAAAATATCATTGAATCAAATAGCAATGGAGACTTGATTAATGCAAGTGCTCTTCCTTGGTTATTAACAGAGCAACAAAGTAATGCCATAAAATAATTCATCCAAAAAATTTGATTTCCTATAGGATTTGCTGCAGATATAAGCAATCTCATATCAAAAAAAAATGATTTGGGGTCAGGGATGAAAATGCATGATTGGCATACCTTCATCAAGGTAAGTCATAGTCTTTTGTATTTACAATATATTTGTGTAACTGCATTCAATTTTCATTGTATGAAATGATCAGTTGACAATTGTTGTAGTATTTGCTACCCCTATCTCTCCCAGAGAACTTTGACAATAATATCAAATAAGTGATATATGATCTTGGAAAATACATGAGGTAAGCAGTGATATTTGTTCAATATATCAAACAAGTAATATATTGTAAATTATCATATTTATATATTTATGTGTCTTGAATCCCTTATAGGTCATTGTCATCTAAAGAAATCCATAAAGAAGATATAAAATATTGGAAGAAAAGAGTTTGTCGACTAATGTATGAAATGCAAAAGTGTTTACCTTCATCTTTTTTCAATGCACAAGAACACTACCTCATACACTAAGTTGAGGAGATTGAATTGTGTGGACCTGTACATGCTAGGTCAATGTGGATGGTTGAGAGACACTTAAAAATTTTTAAGGGTTTGGTATGAAAAAGAGCACATCCCAAGGGGTCTATGGTTGAGGGATATATGGTATACCAGATGATGGTGTACGTTACCCAATATCTTCCTAATTTTGTAGCAAAGACCCATATAGATTGCATTTGGGATCTCGACTCCATTAAAAAATTTGAAGGGGAGTACTTGGTGGGCAACAGTAGATTTAGGAAATTGAAAGGTAATAAATTATGAGATGTTATTGTAGTTAATTAATTCTTAATCTTTAAAATAAATCTATTGAAAGTCATCTATTTACTTTTGTACAGTTGCTAAAGAGTGGGATGCAATACATTTGTTTATTACAAACAATCAAGATTGGATGATGGTATGGATTGAACGATGTCAACATAATGGTCATAGATTAATATGGAAATTTGTGTCTTCATTGATTATACAAGCTCATCGTAATGGAGATCCCAATGTTACACAAAAAGAAATAGATTTATCATATGGTTTAAGAGATCACCAAGTATTTATAAATTTGTTAATTAATCAACTGTATGTTTTTCAACTCATGATGCAATAATTTATACATGTTTGACATTATTGTAGGTGAAACACCACAAGGATATGTTATGCAATGGTTATAAATTTTGCATAAAAAATTTGGATGACCCGAAGAGAACTTGTGATTCTGGGATAAGTGTAAAGTTCCAGGTGACTAATATTTCATCTAAAAACAATTTACATCCTCGAGAGTCACAAAATTGATACTATGATATTTTGGTTGATATACTTGATTGTGACTTTAATTCCTTCAAATTAGTTCTCTTCATTGTGAAATGGTACAAACTATGACTCAATAAAAATGATCCTGATAGAACTATTATTGAACATGACAATGGATTTCCAATGATTAATACAAGGTTGTTTGAGCTAGTTAGAGAAGAGCCCTATGTTCAAGTCCAAGCTAATGTGAGTAGGTATTTTACTCAGAGGTTCCACATAAACCGGGTTGGTCATTTATTGTTAAACATAATCCAAGAGGAAGGCTGATAAAGTATAATGCAATGGAAGAAGATACCGAGGAAGATGAAGAAGTGGAAGATGATGTAGATGATGATCACGATCGAGAGCTAGTCGAAGAAGAATATGAAGAAGAAGATGATGATGATGATGCTACTGATGATGATGATGATGATGAGGATGATGATGATGATGATGATGATGATGATGACAATAGTGGTGGTGATGATGTCATCAATAATGACGATCTTGATGATGAAATGGATGAAGAAGAATATCAATGACATTAATGAAATGTACAATTATGCCAGATGTTTGGCATGTTCTAACGATTGTTTTATATGTACTACTCTTATTCACCTTATTTTATATGTCCTACTTATATCTTTGATCTTTTGTTAAGAGAAATTTCATTCTAAAAGAGTGTATTTAATCTCTATATGCTTAAACAACCTCACTAGTTAAGATTGTTCTCATTTGTAGTGGGCATGACAAGAATCAAATCACTTGAAAGACACCAGTATTTAGACATGCAAAAATTAGTGATGTGATTAAGCAAATTACCTTTCTTTATAATTTTCCAGGGTGTTTTTTTATATCAATGCATTTAATCTAAATACTATCTTATGTGATTTTCTTCTGATAATTTTCTATTTCCTTGCACATCAATGATGTTAAATCAGAGGGGATTCTCTTTTCTCCCTACAATGGAGTGAGCTAATTCTGAAAGTATAAATAGATAATTTTAACAATGTATAAAGTTTTTCACAAGATGTAATAAAAATACTGGCAAGGCATGAGAACTATTTGACAAAATGTCACAATAGTGGTGTCTCACGCAATGCTGAGATGTTTAGTTATATGTAATGGTGAGATATTCAAAATATTGTTGGATAAATAGAAAATTTTAACAATGTATAGTTTCCTTCACATGATATAATGAAAACTATGGAGTGAACTATGTTTGTCTAATTATATAAGTATTATCTTATGTCAGGTATCCCACATAGTCCCATGGATTGTTAGGTACAAGTCAATACACCCCATATAGATAATGTCTTTTATCATTTGTAAAATATCTCTCTCATTGCATGAAGTGTAGGTACTAGCGAATAGGTATTTGTTAGATTTGTCTTCCTCGAGCGAGGAAAATGTAGAAATGGAACAAGAAAGTGAGACATTTAGAATGTCTAAATCAATGAGATTGACTTGAGGTCAAAATATCAGAAAGAAATTCAATAAACACATGAAATTTTTCCTTGCTCAAGGGGGTTGTGTTCTTATGATGATGAGAGAAAAGGTGACTCTGAGGTTCCCTTTAGGTACAAACATCTACATAAACAATGGGTCCCCGATGAACTTCCTTCAATAAACATTGATTTTTGTGTTAAAGAGAGGATATATCGCATAGCACCATCTTCATTACATGGTTTGGGCCTATTTTCCATGGATGGCATAAAGGTCTCTTACAACAAAGTTGTCAAATTGATGGAGTATGTTGGACCTTGTTATGATTACAATAGGTGGATGCAGATTGTTAAATATAAAAAAAGTATGTGTAGGTTGTTGGAAATATAGATGGAGTAACTGAGAGGGGGGGGGTGAATCAGTTAACCATAAAAATATTACCATAGATCCCTTAGATGTCTTATTAAATCATTTACTACTGTTACTCGGTAAACATACAGAGAAATGATGAAACTCAGTTATTGCAGTGAGTAATAATTATAATTGTTCTTAAGAATTCATTAGTGATTAACATGCATGCATAAAGAAAATAACATGAGCACAAGAGACACTAGATTTAATGTGGAAACCCAATATGGGAAAAACTACCAATGTAACTAGTTACTATTTTTCACTCTTCTGAAGTGATGCCCTGTTAGGAGCCAACCTGGTAAAGGTTACAAAACACACTGTTAGGTGTGACCTTGTTAGAGGATTTAATCACCCTGTTAGGAGTGGCCTTGTAAGAGGTCTTGAAAAAATTCAATAGAACTGTCACCTTGTTAGAGGATTTACAAAATGGCTGTTAAACCAACTCGGTTAAGAGATTTTGAAATCACTGCTACAATGGTAAGAAAGTAACAATGAAATGACCTAAATAATGATGCAACTAAATTGCTGATTATAGATCTCTATTCTGCTTCACTAGATCCTTCCTGATCAAATATATCTCTGCTGCTCCTCAAGGATATCTAACCATCCTTCAAAATTTGCTCACACTTTCCTTCAAAATGATTTGCATGTTCACTCACCCACACACTCTTCCTCTTTCACACTTGTCCACACTTTCACTCTTTTCCACTTGCACACTTTGAATTCACAACTTGACCTTCTATATATACCATTCGGATTGTTCATTCACATTGTCAAGTTGGCACTAATAATCATTACCAACATTACTAATCATTACCACAGTCGGCTTGAATGAATAAAATTTATTCCTCAAATTAACAAAATTCTTTACTGGGCCGACCTTGCTCGGTAAACACTAATCTGAAAAGAATTCCTTTGGTGACCGAGTGAACTTAGTTACCACTCCGAATTTTGCAACATCCTTTGGAGACCGAGAGATCTCGATAAACATAGAAAATTGCCTTGCTGACCGACCGAGCTCGGTAATCACTGAGAATCGCTTAGCTGACCGACTAAGCTCGATAATCACTGAGAATCACTTAGCTGACCGACTGAGCTCGATAATCACTGAGAATCACTTAGCTAACCGAATGAGCTCAGTAATCACTAGGAACTGCTTTGCTGACCGACTGAGCATGATAATTGATATGACATTTGTGTGACATCAAAGACAACACACAATTAATCCAACAATCTCCTTCAGACAATTGTATCCAACATAGGTATGCACTCATGTGAAATTATAGACAATAAAAAGTCAGTGAACAAAGTAAAACAATAGCTATATACGTTGACAGAAGGCCAAAAGCATCAGGGAATATATCAAGTTTTATAAACAGTACACGACCTGTGTCAACTAAGAAGCAACCCAATTGCATATTTGAGGCGCATGAGGGAAATTGCATATTTGTATGTGTAATCAAATCAATACGTGGAGGTGAGGAACTGCTTATCGATTACAGTTTGAATCTCATAGATACAAAAAACCCCATCACTATCATGGATGAGGTGGTACGCATTTTGATAATTGTCTATTATTCAACGTAAATTAGAATAAGAACAATGATTTTTTTTTTAAATAATGTTCTATAATATGGATCAATAGCCACATGATACGCACAATGATGATAGTTCTCATGAGACTTCTTCTTCCTGACAGGTTAAACTCATTGTTGTTGTACAAATTCACATACAAGAAAAATGTTAATGCGTATTTTTTGTTATGTTAATATGTATTTTTTGTTGTTCTACTATTTTGGATTGCTTTTAAATAAAGTTCTAATAATATTGTTCTCACAAATGAGTGTTGACCAGAAAAAGGGAAAGGAACAAGTAGTCCATGAGGATTCGTAGGATGAGAAGGATCCATTCAATGTTGATTTTTTATCAGACATTGATCTCGTGCTTGCACTGCATAAGGTCCTTCGTGAAATATCAAAAGAGTTAGCTCAAATGATAGATATTCAACCTCACACTCCTGAAATAATGATGAGAGAGGATGTGTTGATTCACCATGTTTGGAACTATACAGTAAGTATTGATGTAGTTTTTAATTATAACAAAAGTTCAATAATGATTTTTATAGTATACTATTTTTTTTATGTCATTAACTAAAATATATATGTGTTCTCTTTACAGAGGATGCTAAATACGTTAAAGGGTGATGCCTCAGATGAAAATACTTTGGGTGGTACATTGCATGTTCTATCCTCTATCTTGTCCATGGTTGTCCATTTTTTTTTATGCTCTAACAATATTTTTGTTCAGCACCTGGTATTGATCCTATGTTGAGTACGCCGCCTACTATGAGGATCAGATCCACAGAGGTACCACTTGCAATGTCGGTAACACATAGCATGAAAATAGATACGATGGAAACACCTATTATTGGTAAGTAGATTCCTCTTTTTCTCTCTCATTTATCATGTTTTTATTTCACTTGAACTATATATTCTTTTTTAGGGGACATTTTGTAATATTGGACTCATTTTATGTAGAAGGTGATGACGCAATTCGTGGATGTACTCGTGTTAAATGTACAGAAACAATACAGAATTGTGATCAATTGCTCGTGAGCAATGAAGATGGACTTCTCTTGAGAGCAGCCCAACTTCCAAGTACTTTAAAGATTGATCCTTTCTTTTACTATACAATATAATACTCATAATGTTATACACTAACCCCCTGTGTGGTCCCTTGCAAAAACTAATTATAATAATCTCATTATTATCTTGCAGGGAATTATCTATTATTATGAAAAACTTAATGATTAATGTTTGCGCATTTTTGGGCCGACCATATGCACATGGTATCATATTTTGATTTCATTGTAAGATTAGATTTTGTTTCATCCCTTTCTTCAAGTATTTTAAAAGGTATCTTCACTTCATTTATGAATCTAACAGTTTTTTTTCTTAAAAGGTTGCAATTAGAATATAAAGGGTTAAAGAATAAACTCATTGACTTTATGACAACACTTTTTGGACCCGAGGTCTTTCATAGAATTAAAATCCTTGACAAAGTGGGCCAAGTTTTGAAGTATATTAGGGACAACTACAGGACCCAAATAGAACGTAACCCTTATTACAGGTGGCCTCCCAATATTCCTATTAATGAGTGGGAGAATCTTAAAAAGGATGCACTTGAGAGAAGTGAAAGAAATAGTGGACAAGTACTATCACCTAAGGAAAGAAGGTACGTGATAATCTTAATAATGAAATTATGTACTATTTACTCTTTGTACTTATGTTATTTAACATATTTCAAACATCACATAGGTTGTCTGACACATCAAAGGCAACAAAAGAAAAAAAAAAAAGCATTGGCAACACAAGCTTGGCTCGCATGAACAATTTGTTGATGATACGATTCTGATGGGAGAATCTACTATTAAAGAGGCAAGGAATATGAAAAAGGTGTTAAATGTGTATGCTAGTGCCATAGGTCAACTCATAAATTGGGAGAAGAGTGCCCTTTTTTTCTTCAATACTCCTGAAGCCAAAATGAATAAAATCTCTACTATCCTTGGGTGCAAGATGGGAAGCCTCCCGACCACTTATCTTGGTCTGTCGTCATGCTTAAAATCAGAGGCTAAATTCTGGAACAAAATCCTCGAAAGATTTCATTTGAAATTGGTGGGTTGGAAAGGGGCTATTCTCAGTCAAGCTGGGAAAGTTCAACTGTTGAAGGCTACTTTGCAAAATCTTCTGGTCTATGCCCTTAGCCTATTCAAAATACCTCAAATTTTTTTTGATTTAATAGAGAAGATCCAAAAAAGGTTCCTGTGGACAGGAGTGGAAGAGAAAAAGAGACTCAGCCTTGTGTCCTGGGAGAAGATTTGTAAGCCCAAAAAGATGGGGGGTTTAGGAATAAGGAGCATAAATAATACCAATAAAGCTCTCCTAGCAAAGCAATGCTGGAGAATTTTTGAAGATGAGAAAGAATGGAATATGATAATGAAAAGGAAATATCATCTTAGTAATCTTGAAGGAATGCTCCAAACTCAAAATGATATCCAGGGATCTTTTTTCTGGAATAGTATAAGTAAAGGCAAGAATCTTATAAGCATAGGTGCTATTTGGAAGCTGGGAAATGGTAGAAAAATTGAGTTTTGGAATGATAAATGGATGTTAGAGAAGCCTCTTATAGAGAATGAAGAATGGGGGAATGCTATTCAGGATTGTAAAGACACTATAGGAGAATTTGTCAGTGATTAATGGAAAAATGAAGAGTGGATAGACCTTGGGCTGAAGGAGATCAGATTTAAAGAAGTGAATAAACAATTAAATAATTGGTTTATTAGAGAAAATGAGGATGATAAACTTATTTGGGGTTCAGCTACCTCTGAAAAGATCTTAGTTGCTTCTGCTTCGTCTCTTCTCCTCCCTAATGAGGCTCAACCTTTGTGGGTGCAAGTATGGAATAAGGACCTTACCCCTAAAATTAACATGTTCTTTTGGCTGTTTATTCAGAACAAAATTCTCACACAGGACAACCTTTTGAGAAGAGGGTTTCAAATGCCAAATAGATGTGCCCTGTGTTGTCAAGAAGCTGAGAATTGCAATCATCTTATGATACACTGCTCATTCACTAGAGAGGTGTGGGACACTTCTATGTCTTCCCTTGAGCTCAATTGGGTGAAACCTAACTCTATCTAGGAGTTTTTCCAATAGTGGCAGAGTCCTTTCAATGACAAAAATGCTAGGGATATCTGGAAAATTGTCTTTCCCCACTTTACTTGGCTTATTTGGAAGGAGAGGAATAATAGAATCTTTAGAGAGAAAAAGGTCCCTCCTTCTGTGGTTGCTAGTTCCGTAACTAGAAGTATAATGGAAAACTATAGAAGTATGGGAAGGAAAGACAGTAGTCAATGGGATCCTCAACCTAAGAAGGACAATATTATCTTGTGGGCGAGACTAAAAAAGAGCTAGATTCAGAACCCTAGAAATAATGTAATGTGGACTGCTCCTCCCTGTGGATGGTTTAAAGGGAACTTTGATGGCTCGGTGAAGGGAAATCCTGGAAGCGCTAGAGGTGGAGGGATTATAAGAGATACTATTGGAAATTGTTTAGGAGTGATTGTTGTCCCGCTGGGAATCCAAACTAGTCACGTGGTGGAGGTTGAAGTTGCTCTTTACTTGGTTATGATGGAGAAATATTTGGGATGCACGAAATTATGGCTGGAAGGGGATTCAATAAATATAATCAACACTATAAAAGGGAAGTCTAATAGCTCTTGGAATATAGAACACATCATTAAAAAAATTAAAATTTTAATGAATTCCTTTGAAGAAAGCCATGTCACTCACGTTTATCATGAAGGCAACAAACCGGCGGACATGCTAGCTAATGATGGTACCTTGTGTGATGTCACCCAAAAGTGGAGAGGGGAAGTGAATCTTAAGATAGAGATTTCAAGTCTAATCAACTATGACAGGATTAATCACCATGAAGGAAAAATCACTTAATTTAATGATGACAAGGACAAATCATTTACTGAGGAGGTTTGCATGTAAGGCAAAGTGTGGGAACTTTACTCTGCAGGTAATAAAGCATGGACAATGGGTTATTATTGATAACCAAAAAAGAAAAGTTAACCAGAGAAGTAAGGCGAAGATCACAGGTAAGAAGCTGAACCAACACATGAAAAACTAGAAAAATATGGGAGGTGGTTTGAAGAGGGAGGAACCTTCCGACTGTGACAAATGGAGATAGGATAGAAAATTTTGGAAGAAGCTGAAGAAAGGGGGGGTTACTCAGTTTATGAAGAAGCTTCATAGGCACGACAAATAGATCACTTCTTTGTTTGCAAAAGGCTGGACTAATGGTAAGGTGCATCTTTGGGGCAAGTCCTTCACTCTTACTATTTCTAGCTTAGCTGATATTACTGGTTTACCTGTTGAAGGAACCCATTTTCATAGAGGTAATCGTAGGCTAGGAACTGAAGCTTTTACTATTTTCCCCAACACTGATGATGAGAAAGCCCTTATGACTAAGGGGAAAGGAGACTATGTGGGTATTACTAATATTGATGAATTCTGGGCTAAAATTTTGAAGGCCATGATAGAATATTTTACTCTGGATGGGCGGTATTCCAAAATCTATAGTTTCCATTTTGTGTTTGCTAACCACTTCAGGCATAAAAGGAGAATTTATTTCCCTTGCTATCTTTTGAGTTCTCTGAATAGCATCATTACGGGACACAGGAAAAAGGCTTCTAACCCCATGCTGCATGAGAGCTTGATACTTCTTATTTCTGAGCACATCAGGGACAACATTCTAGACCCTATTCCTAAAAGGATCACAGGCAAAAGAAAGGTGAAGATTGAGGGGGAGATAGAACCTAAGACTAGTAAGAAGAGAAAGAATAATAAGGGAAAACCTCCTATTGTTATCGGTGACAAAGATATCAGAGGTGAAGAGTTAGAGAATAAGCATCAAACTAGAGGAAAGGATATCCTTGAGGAAGACAATGAAAAGGATTCTGATGAAGAAGAGATAAACAATGAGAAAGAGGAAGAGCACGGAAAAGATCAGGAAGAGGAAATGAATGATTGGCTAGATGAGGGGAATCATGATAAAGAGGAGATTAGCCATGAAGATGGAGAAGAAATGGAGGAAGTGGAAGAGGAAGAGGAAGGGACCCAAGATTAATCTTCTGATGAAGTTATGAAAGATTCCCCTGATTATAATGAGGGTGTTGAGAAAGAGGATGAAGGTACTCAGATGTTATCCATGGAGGGTGATATTTCTTCTCAGAATGCCCCTTTGGAAGAAAAAATGATCAATGTTATACTAGATATGGGGGATGGTAAAACCAAAGAGGAGGATGATAAAGATGAAGAGTTTTCTAAGGGAACTATGGATGGACAAGAGAATGATGGTAAGGAGGCTGGTAAAATCCCTTCTTCAAGTAATATTGGTGAGGACATCTCAAAAAGTGGGAAGGAAGGTAGGGATGAGATGACCATGCTGGAGATCAACAACAACAAAGAGGAACTTGTTATCCTCCTGAGGGAAGCTTCTTTGCAGGAGGAGAAGAACAATGAGGAGAATTAGGAAAAGAACAAGAATTTCTACTTTTGAACTGTTCGGCTGGTCATCCCTGCTATTGTTTTCCAGCAGGTGTTTCATTTTGTTTACTTTAATGCTCTATCTTTATGTTATTTTTTACTCTCATTTCGGGTCCATGTAAAACTTTCTTTTACCTTAATAAAAAAGAATCTTAATGGTACATGTTTCAACTTTTATAGACTATAATGACATATATGACAAACCTTAGCATACATGACATTTCTATGTTGGATAAACCATTCATAACCTTCAAATTCACCAACAACAATACAATAGAGAGAAGAGTAGATTGGGAGCCTTCGTAAAGGGTTGTGTTCTCCTTCTCAAGTAGAGGTATATCATGGATGACGTCAATGTCATTCTCATCATAATCATCATCATCATTAGCAACACCAGGACCAACAGCACCAGTACCAAATGTGCCAATGATCAATGCATTCATACCATCATCTTCAAATATATTTTCTGGCACATGATTTTCATCTTCCATGGGATCATGATCTTTAGCTTTAGTACCCCAACCTCCATGTTCCTCTATATTCACACTAGGGAGATCGACCTATATAAAAATGATGATAATCAAAACCCCCTTCAATGTGATAATAAACCCTCCTTCCATGGTTCATATGTATATTAATTGTGAAAAAAATATAAAAAACAACTTACCATTGGATGATAATCAAACCCCCTTCAATGTGACCATCCTCCCTACAATGCCTCTTTTCTATTTTGATTTTGATTCTTCTTGTCTTTAAGCTGTTACAACTCTTGCATGGACAATAACATTTTTCATCGCCTTCACTTTGAAAGTTAGACAACAATCTAGCGATTATCTCCCTATTTTAATCAAATTCCCTTGTATTATTTGATATGATCCTTAATGTGTATATCTACAAAAAAAATTTGAATATGTTGTACTTAATGTCATAGCTTCCTATGTGTTTCATCCTTCATGTATACACTTACTTCGACCAAACTCTTAATTTTTTGATAGATTTTGCCAAACACTTTGTAGGAAACCAAGTAAGGGGTATTCTTGAGTTCAAATAACAAGTTATGATATGTTGAAACTACTCTAAAAATATTTCTCCTACCTACAAAATTATTTAAATTCTAAGGGTATGATTTCACATGCATTCTAGAGCTAGAGGTGAATGCTAGCCATGGTTGTTGCATTGTTTTCTACTTTTAATGTTCACATTTATTTGAAAATTACAAGTCATGCTTTTAAAAGAATTAGAAGCTTTTAAAATAGTTCAAACCATGTCATGACTTGAGAACTTGATGGGAGGGATCAAGAACATATGCTTTAACTTATAAAATATTTTAGATAAGAGATTTAGCATTAATTAGTTATTGGTTTAACTTATAAAATATTTTAGATAAGAGAACGACATAACTTTTTTTGAAAACCACAAATTGTCTAGCATTAAAAGCAACTATACTGCAAGCTTCTATGAATAAGAAAATAAAATTTAAAATTCATTTCTTGCAACTGCAACATTAGAGAAAAGTTGAGTTTTATTTATGCCTTGATGGATATCTTCCTTGTACCACACAAAACACTGTGTGATAACTATGTCTACTCCAACCTTAATTTTTTAAGAATTCATAATATCAAATAAAGTATATTTAAGAATTGCTGAAAATTCTTAATCTATTTAAACAATTCATATAGATTAGAATTACACCATATTGGATGACAAACAAGTAGGTTCAGTTTTAAGATAAAGTATGTTCAGATAAAGAATAGAATTTACAATTAATACCCAGTTGTCTAATTCAATAGTCTACTCTTAAAGCATATAAAGTAGGTTCAATTACTTCAGATAAAGTATGTTTAATCTAGTTTAATACTTTATTAACTATGTCTACTCCAACCTTAATTGTTTAAGAATTCATCATATTAGATAAAGTATGTTTAAGAATTGTTGGGACTAGTCCTTTGGCATGTATTAAACATAATAGAATTTAATCTGTAGACATAGTTAATGCACCATATTAGATAAAGTAGGTTCTATCACTAGAAAGGTCCTTGTACCACACAAAAAAAGGAATTCAAAAGATTTACTAAGTAGGAACAATCCTGACATGATTGCTAGTCCCAACAATTCTATATATACTTTATAGATTAGAATTACAACATATTTGCTGACAAACAAAGTAGGTTCAGTTTTAAGATAAAGTATGTTCAGATAAAGAATAGAATTTACAATTAATACCCAATTGTCTGATTCAATAGTCTACTCTTAAAGCATATAAAGTAGGTTCAATTACTTTAGATAAAGTATGTTTAATCTAGTTTAATACTTTATTAACTATGTCTACTCCAACCTTAATTGTTTAAGAATTCATCATATCAGATAAAGTATGTTTAAGAATTGTTGGGACTCATCCTTTGGCATGTATTAAACAGAATAGAATTTAATCTGTAGACATAGTTAATGCACCATATTAGATAAAGTAGGTTCTATCACTAGAAAGGTCCTTGTACCACACACAAAAAAGAATTCAATAGATTAACTAAGTAGGACCAGTCCTGACATGACTGCTAGTCCCAACAATTCTATATATACTTTATATTTCTATTAATATGCCATTAATATGCATTACTTTAAACCTTAAGTAATGCAATAACCTTATTAGTTTAACAATGAATTACAGAGAAGGACAATAACCTTATAATTTTTTACTATTAGAATATTCATTGTCCCCCACAAAAAACTAAGTAATAACTACTCCACCCTTAATAGTGATGAAATAAAGAATTAATGTATACTTTAATTTATTACTATTCTAAATTAGGTTATAAGACAATAGTTATCTTAATCTAATTTGTATGGCATTCTTAGTTACTTCAGATTAAACCATCAATTCAATGCTAATTACAAATGACTTTATCTGTTACTTTATATCAGTGTATTAAACTAATATTAGCAGTTTACAATTAATCTTGTGTGGTAGAACCTACTTTATCTAATATGGTGCATTGTGAGTTTGAAGATAGTCTGTGCCATGTGTGATAGAACCTACATTACACAATATGGTGCATTGTTAAACAAATTAAGGATGGAGTAGTTATTACTTAGTTTTTTGTGGGGGACAATGAAGATTTATTTGACAAATACATGCCATTGGTTTAGTTTTGTAATTTTTATTACAAAACAAAAAAAAAGAAGAAAAAGAAATTCTCATTTGTAATTTTTGTGAGCTGCGAAGAGGGCATCCAACTCATAGAGGTTGTGGGTGTTTTATTCATTTTTTTATTAGTAATTGGCAAATTAAATGTAGATAACACCTTTATCAATTTAGCATGTTTAATGCATAGTAATTACAAATTGATTCTTATCTGCATTGTTATAAGATGCACTTCTTGCAATGAATTATAGAGAAGGACAATAACCTTATAACAATGCATCTTATAACCTTATTCATTCCAAGAAGTGCATCTTATAACAATGCAGATAAGAATCAATTTGTAATTACTATGCATTAAACATGCTAAAATGATAAAGGTATTATCTGCATTTAATCTGCCAATTACTAATAGATTAAGCATATTATTACTATGCTTAATGTTCCATTTAAATGCATTTAACACAAAAAAATTTTACAAAATTGAACCAATGGCATGTTTACAACAAAGGTCTAATAGAACTCCCAACAATTCTTAAACATACTTTATCTAATATGATGAATTCTTAAACAATTAAGGTTGGAGTAGACATAGTTATCACACAGTTTTTTGTGTGGTACAAGGAAGATTTGGCTAGGTCAAATCTTCCTTTGTGATAGCAGTCTACAGAATCAGACCTTTATTAAGAATTCATCATATCAGATAAAGTATGTTTAAGAATTGTGGGGACTAGTCCTTTGGCATGTATTAAAGAGAATAGAATTTTCAGCGTATTATTATCATTCTATTTCTTTGTTGTAAACATGCCATTGGTTCAGTTTTGTAATTTTTTTTGTGTTAAATGCATTTAAAATAAAGGTCTAATTCTGTAGACTATTGGTCAGACAAATCTTCATTGTCTTCTGATTGTCTTCTTTATATACTAGCATGTATTAATTGGCTGATAAATAAAGAAGCATTTAGATAATCAGAAGACAATGAAGATAATTTTAAATGCATTTAACACAAAAAGAATTTACAAAATTGAACCAATTGCATGTTTACAACAAAGAAATAGAATGACAATAATATTCTGAAAATTGTATTATGTTTAATACACACCAAAGGACCAGTCCCAACAATTCTTAAACATACTTTATCTGATATGATGAATTCTTAAAAAATTAAGATTTGGAGTAGACATAGTTATCACACATCTATTCCTACATATTTATAGCAAATAAACTCAGTTTATTATAGGTTTGCTCATTTTCCCAACTAGTATGAGCTATTTAGGAGAAAAAAGATCACTGGATGGGTTGAAATGGGTTTTGATGGTTGCCTCTTGAAAGTCAAAGATGTCAAACTCTGACTGAAGGTGGCCAAATCCAAACCCATTTTGATTATTTATAGTTAAGTATGGTTAGTCTATTCATCCACCCAAACCTAGCAAAGGAGAATGAAGAACTACAAAAAGGTCCTCCTAGTCTGAGATCTATAAATCTAATATACTATAGTTGGTTGAGAGTCCTTTGCCTCAGATGATATTATTTAGCTATGATCTTCCTTATATCATTGGTCAAGCCCTTTATCTAGAGAGGACTTAAGAGTATTCTATAATCTAGCAATCTACTATGTAAAAAGTATCTTATCCAGCCAAATTCAGCAAACAATGTTGGAGGACCTTAAATGACTAGGTAATGCCCAAGTACAGTTTTTAGAAGGTAAACATTTTAGTCCAGTTCCAATTCCAAAATACCATTACCATAGATACATTTACTGATTTTACATGTTTGATGTTATAATCATACAACATTGCCTTTCAATTTACCATGTGTATTCATTGCTAGATTGTATGATTTTGTACTTGAATTTAATCAAACTACGTTCTGGTTCAGGTTGAAGAGGCACTTGGCACAAGGAAAAATGTTCTATTTATAGGGCATTCCATTGGAGGTGCAATTGCCACTTTGGCCACACTGTCAATTTTGGAAAAATGGGGTATGGAAGCCCCTGTTTTTGCCACACTGATTATTGTTGTAATTATTTATAATATGTATAACTGAACATAACAGTAACCAAATTTACATCATGTATGCCCATATCAAAACTCACGGTCCCCAAGCACTGAGTAAAAAACTAATAAACAAATGCCCTAGCTTCAAACCAGTGAAATACAATGCAATAAAACCAAGTAACAAAAAAGACATGGCCAAGTTCGTGCATGCAAGCAAAAGTATTTCAGTCAATTCTTGTAATATTTTTATACATTTAAAAAAATAGAAAATGAATAAAACACTCACAACCTCTATGAAATGGATGCCCTAGCTTTAAACCAGTGAAATGCGATGATAAAACCAAATAACAAAAAAGACATGGCCAAGTTTTGGCACGCAAGCAAAAGTCTAGTTCGGGCCTACCTTGAATCCTTGTAGAGTTAGGGCCAAGTTCGCGCATGCATGCCCTCTTCGCGCATGCAATAAAAATTCCAATGCCCTATTCTGTCTTTGCAGTCCGCAAGCAAAAGTCCAGTGCCCTCTTCCCTCTTTGCGGATGCAATCAAAAGTCCAATGCCCTATTCCCTCTTAACAGCCCGCAAGCAAAAGTCCAGTTCCCTCTTCCCTCTTTGCACATGGTGCCCTCTTCGTAGCTCACGAAAATTACAAATGAGCATTTCTTTTTCTTTTTCTTTTTTGTATAATCACGCGGGTGTCAAAATTACGACAAAACCATCACTATTATGACACCCTCGAGTGCACTTGCAAAAAAGACACAAAAAACACACAAAAATGGTACTGCCATTGAAATTGGCATCGAAATTTGACCCCAAATGTTGTAGTGAGTTCATAGTGACTATGATTATATAAAATGAAAGTCAGGGAGTGAAAACACTTGGTAGAGGAGGACAACTTATCTACCTAAAAGATGTTGGAAGAAGTGAAAGAAACAAAGACAAAACATGGTACATATTCCCAACCTAAGAGTATTTTTCCTATTAATGTATAACTTGAAAAGGTAGTCCTGCTAGTCAACTCCATTTATGATCTATGCTCACAAATTTTCCCCACTTGACAAGTCTAATACAAGAGCATCAACCCAATTTTGGTTTCTTGTCTAGGTTTTGAGTTTTTCTGTTTCCAATTTGGAATTTTTGTCTTGTTTGGGGTATAATCTTCTTCATTTTCTCTTTATAGCATGTTTCCTCATTTAAGGAATCACCGTGACTACATATTTGAATAGCTAACTTGTGTACCTAAAATATGTTTGAAGAAAAGTGAAAGAAGGAAATACAAATCATGTTAGCTATTCCCAACATACAAGTATGTTACATGCCATTTCTAACTTGAAAGGGTAGTCGTACTATTCAATTCCACTTATGAGTTATGCTCACAATTTTTTCCAAACCGATGAGTCTAATGCAAGAGCATTGACCCAATTTTGGGTATTTGTTTATGTTTTAAGATTTTTTGTTTTCAGTTCAGGATTTCTATATTGTTTGTGGCATAATCTTATTCATTTTCTCTTTTAGACATGTTGCCTCTTTTAGGGAATATTGTGATTGTGTTTGATAGAGGCTAACCTTGGCTCTCTCACCCTCAATCAAATTTTTTCCAAGATTTAGTTAGAGAAATTAGGGTTGTAATGGTTATGGTTGAGAATGAAAATAAAATGATTCTTAAACCAAGAGACAAATAGGTGGAATAGAGTTCCTAAGAGAGACTAAGCAATTCTAGAAGAAATTCTTGGGCATTAATGAAACATGGAGTAACATTCATTGTTGGAGAAGATTGGGAGAGGATAGAACAGTGGAAGGAATATGAGTTTGGATTAGAGATTGAAAGGAGCTCAATAGTTTCTACATGAAAACAAAAAAAAAAAATCATTGTAGGGAAGAGAGGGATAGAGTAATGGGTTTTCTTTGGTACCAAGAAAATTGCATACATGAAGGGAATTGGGCAAGGCTTTGGAAGAGCACAAGCTAACTTTTGATTACCCATGATGGCCAAAATCTTGGTCTATTGTTGTCTCTACTATTGTAAAGGAGGGTTGTGTTACAAGTAGTAGTTGTCATTGCACCAAAAGATCGACTTGTTAATGCCCGATACAACCACTAGACTTAAAGAAGACATAAGAGGCTGTTAAACCATGTCATGAATCCTGAGGGGAGCACTGACCATTTTTCCAACAATCTCCCCCTCAGTGTTGCCCGAGGGGATTCAAACCTATGACCAAGCTCTAATGCCACTTGTTAACTGCTAGGGTTGTCGTTGCACCAAAAGATCGACCTATTAATACCTGATACAACCACTAGACTTATAGAAGACACATGCAGCTGTTAAACCATGTCACAAATCTCGAGGGGAGCACTGACCATTTTTCCAATAGGTTGGTCATTCTATAAATATATTGATGTTGTGTCTAATCATTTATTTTTGTCATGTTCAATTGGATATCATTTGAGATTCCTGTCACATTTATGAAATTGTTGTCATTGATTTTTTTTTGCAATTCTATTTTAACATTTTGTTTCCTGTAAATCACTAAGGCTACATTTTTTTGATTTTGGAAGTCATTTTTCATCATTTTGGTATCAATGCTGCAAGATCTAGGAGTGAAGAAGCATGAAGGTGTGTTGAGAAAATCCTAGAAGAAGTGTGTAGAAAAAAAATCTTAAAATATAGAGGATTTTGATTCTATAAGATTTTGTGGCAAGTGTGAGGATACATGCAACTGTAGAGGGCTTAAGTCCTAGAGAGGAATTTTTTGCAGGTGAGAGGGGACCTGTGATTGCATATGGTAGAGAAGGGGGCACAAAAGATTACATGAGTGGTGCAAGAGCACCTAGAAGAACCATTGAAGTCATGAAGACAATAGGGCCCAGAGATGAAGTTGGAAAACCAATAAAGGTTAAATATGATGTTTTAAATCCTATTATGGAATTGGAATATAATAAAACAAATGTAAGGTCAAAATGTCCTTATGGTCCTGAAGGGACCATAGGACCAATACATGAGATGTAATGGGTCTATAGGTAGTAAGGGGTTAGTAAGGGTTCAGAAATGAATAAATGATGCAATTGGATAAATTTATGGGCTTTAGTAATGGTTTTTAGTCCATTTGTCAAGGTTTTAAATTTGAAAATTCTAAATGTTATGGTTAGTTTGGCTTTAGGAGGGAAACTTAGATTTTAAATTGTTTAGGAGTTTAGTCCCATCAAAACCAATGGGAATCAGTTTGGGAAGTTGGTGAATGATTTTTTAAATCCTTGGTATGGAATTTTGAGGGATGTGATGATACTATACAAAATTGTACGGACTACTACTATATATTCAATAAAAAGCTTAGTTTCTTGCAATTTCTTTGAGATTTTTGAATGATTTTTGCAAAGTTTTGATTGTTTAGTCATTATTGATGAAGTGGAAATTGATTCCTATGTTTTTTATGGTCTGATAAGTGATTTTCAAGGTTTGAACAATCTATTTTTTCATTTTATTTCTGACTAGTGTAAAACAAGGCTCTCAGTTTCATTGATTTGAGGGTTTTTGGAGAATGGGGATCCATTCCATGAATGTCTAATTGGTGTTTCTCATGGTATGGATCCTATATAACATATATTTGATGTTACTAAAAACTTAACTTGCAAGAGAAGTGATTTAAAGGGTGTACGCCGTGAGGTTGAAGGAGAAAGGTGCATGGAAATGAGGGCTAGGGTATAGCAGCGAGAGATCTACCTTAAGGAGGTGGTTGTTTTATGTCAAAAAAATTTAGTAAATGTCCTAGAGATGGAATTGTATCATTGATTTGGTCTCATAAGTGAAGGGAAACATCTTTTCTAAGAAGCCCTAGATTTAACTTTTAAGCCTATTTTGGTGAGGGTTTTATGCTTTTCATATGAAATGGAGTTCTAGGATCAAATGGGTCAGTAAATCCTTTGATTTGGACCATAATAAAACTCTTATGGAAGTAGGAGACTTTGGGAATAAGTTCCTCTATAGGTTGCTTTATAATAGTGGCCTAATTAAGCCTAAATTTAGTGAAATCGACATATTTTCATACAATTGATCCAAAACAACCATAGTTGAGTTTTATATATGTTATTTTAATTCCAAAAGGCTATCCTAAAGTGTAATTTTTTTGGCTATTTTTTTGGAGATCTTGGGTGAAAAGTCCAAAAATCAATAAAAAGAGACTTAGTTGGGATTTTAGGCCTAGTTAAGGGCTTGTGAAGGGTTTGCATAACAAATAGAAACTTGAGGGTTTGGAAACCATTGAATCACCTTAGGTTGGGTGTGAAAAGGTTTTTGGATGCCTTGGAACCATTAAGAAAGGGTGGTGGTGTGATTTGATCATTTGGAGGCATATAAGTGCATTGGAAAACACTTGAGAACCTACGTAGGTTTGAAGCATTTTGTCTTACTAATTTGAGAAACTCGTTGTGTCACCCAAACCTCTGAATCAATGATACTGTGAGAGAAACTTTATTTGAAGAGCAATGTGAGAGTATCTAAGGAAGAAGATGACTTCAAAGGGGAAAATGAGGTGGGTCATGAGGAAAAACATAATGATCCAATTTGGGGAAGCATATTAAGAATATGTAGGAATAGGAAGCACCATCAAGAATTTTTAAGGGTAAAAAATAGAATGGATATTTTTAAAAAGAAATGATTTTCAATTAAGGTTGTGATTAAAAGTAATGGAAAAGAAGTGGAAGATAATGAATTTGTAATAGGGAGATATTTCTTGGAAGCCATGAAAGCAAATAATGAAGATGAGGAGGCCATTGTAGTGGTGGCTAAAAACAAAGTAGAGTAGAATGAGATTGTCGAAGTTTAAGGGATTGTGTCAAATGGAAAAGATAAGATGATTAAATTAGAAAGCCCCACATTTGACAATAAAGTAGGTGTAGAGGAGAATAAAATTTAGTGGAAAGAATAGATTAAGAGCATTGATATATTGTTAGGAGGAAATTACACAAAAAATGAACTTCAGGAGCTAAATGGTTCAACAAAAAATGAATGAACGAAGGTTGGAGTAGCAAAAGAAAATTGGGGTCAAACTTCAGAGTTATGATTTTTTTTTAATTTAAAATAATGATGAAAGTAGGGGAGGATGTAGAGCACAAAGAAAATAGATAAACATAAAGCTTTAATTTCCACATATGTTTTGATTATGTAAAAATAGGTTTTGAAAGGACCCGAAACCTTTTACACAAGGATTACAGATAAAACATTTAAGCTCCAAAAGGACAAGTGCATCAGCACCAAAAAAAACAACACAACTGAGTCCTTAAACAAAAAGAACAGCCAAAAGACAAAGGACAGCAAAAAAGGAAAGCAAGACAACAAGTTGTTGTCTAAACACATTTCATCAATTCTGTAGCCTGATTAGCAAGAATCTGCATGTTTGTAGCAGACATCTTCAGATCTTCCATGTCGTTCTTGTTGCCATCCTCCATCTTCTTGAACACGGATCTCGTATGCCTGCTAGGTCCCTGATCCTCTTTAGTCTCAACAATCTCTTGGTTCCCTTTCCCATTGTCGAGCTTGTCCACTAGGATCTTCACGTCCTCATTTGAAGCCTTAAGGATAGCATAGCTCTATTCTGCAATATTCACCATGGTCTTCTCCAGCTTGTCAATTCTCTTTTCCATAGTCTCAACTTTCCTGGTAATAACATTACTGCTTTCAATTTTCTCCTCCATGGCAGTAATTCTATCATTGAAGATAGCAATACCCTCAGCTCTGGCGACAATGTCAATGAGCTCATCAATTGTCTGGCCCATAGTTTTCTCCCCTAGGTTCATCCTCTTGATAACCCCCATCTCTTTTTTTAGCTCATGAATGTTGTTCTTCATCGTAGTGATGTCATTTTTCATTATGCTAAGGGTAGACAAGAAGGCCAAGCACCCCAGTTTCTCAAAATCCATATTCCTTCCCTTTGTTTTCTCAAAACCCTTGTTCCCTTCCTCCATGTTCTCCTTAGGACTCTCCACATTCTCCTTCTCCAAGTTGGCCTTATCCTTCTCATGCCCATCTTTCTCAATATTAGTCACAACCTGTGCAGCCTCTTGCAGGATATTTTCCTCAACCCACACATTTTTCTCGAAATCCCCACTCTCCTCCACATCAGGGTTGTTGTCCACACGGTTTCCCTGATCAATCTTTTCCTGGGAGGAAGAGCCCTCATCAGAAGATATGAAAACCCTTTTCACAACTTTCTTCTTCTCTTTTTTCGCAATTTCCACATATGTTTATGTAAAGAGGTTGTAGAGTTTACACTGGTAGAAGTTGTAAAGGACATTGTAGGGGAAATTTGTTCAAGGTGGTTGGTTTGTGATGGGATGGAAATAGTTCATGGTGATTGTAATTCTATAAAATGAAAGTTGAGGAGTGCAAGCACTTGGTGGAGGAGGACAACTTGTGTACCTAAAAGATGTTGGAAGAAATGAAAGAAAGAAATACAAATCCCTAATCCTATCATAGGAGTATCTTGCAAGTCATCTATAACTTGAAAGGGCAGTCCTACTAGTAATGATGAAAAATGGGAAGATGGTTAAATGGGAAAGGGGGTTGGAATGAGTGTTCACTAGGATGATCAAACAAGCTAGGAAATATCATGTCCCAAATTCCATCTTTATCTCATTACATTAGGAAGGGGAAACACTTGCTAGGCTTAGGGGAACTTAAATGCTAAATAAGTGTAGTAGTTCTCCTTTCGCTAAGACTAGATTAATTGATATGACTTGGAATGGAGAAATGAGGTAAATAAGATGAAATAGGATGCAATGGAGATGATCTTTGTATACAGAAAATAGCCAAATTAATACATAAATTCTAGAACCAAATTTGAGAACAAATAGAGCTACTAATCTGCACAGAAAGTTTCAACCCAATCTATCTATTAGGGGTGACTTGTAAAATAGGGGTGATTGGACTTGCACCTACTAATGGGAGTCACCCATCCTCTGCAAAAATTTGATGGTGAAGTCCAGGATCTAAAACAGATTGTTATGCCTTCCTAAATCCGGATCCAAAACTCCACCACCTATCACTTGCACACACAAAAATTGGAAAAATATTGGGAGAAGTGGGTTTGCCTCAGTCAAACCCTTATAGTTTAGGAACCAAATTTGAGATTGAATTGAAATTGCATCAAGTAAAAAGTGTGTTGTCAATAGAAAAGACTTGACAATATGTTATACCTTCACAAGTGTCAAATTGCTCATGAAGATGCTTGAAAGTTGTCTTGATGTAGTCTTGACCTTGGATCTAGAATAGGAAGAACATACATGCTAGGATCTAGACATTACTTCATACCTTCCATGCTTGATTCTTGAAATGAACTTGATTCCTCTTTGGATGCTTGAATGTTTGATTGCCTGATTACATGCCTCTTGATTCTCAATTGATTGATTCCCCTTCAAAATAAGGGAGTTAGCTTTCTATTTATACCTCTCATAACCATATCAAGGCTCAAAAGTTAAAGAGGCCGACAAGGATTAGAAATCCCACTCAAAACCATAATGCCAACCTCAAATTCAAATATAGGCCCAAGTTAGCATGTAAGGACTACCTCCCAATTTAGGCAACAATTTTTTCACCACATATGTCCCAATTGGGGGTCAGTTTTGACATGAAGATTTTGAAAATGTGTGCAAAATCAGGGTGTGATCAAGCATAATGGGCATGCAAACCTTGGACACTTAAACATGGCCTAAAGACCAAAATTGTAAATGCTTATAATTTAGGATGCTACAATACTTAGTTCCATTCATGAGCTATTCTCACAAATTTTTCCTACTCGACAAGTCTGATGCAAGAGCATCAACCTAATTTTGGTTTCTTATTTAGGTTTTGAGTTTTTTGTTTTCAGTTTGGGCTTTCTAGGTTGTTTGGGGCATAATCATCTTCATTCACTCTTCCAGACATGTTGCCTCATTGAGGGAATCACTGTGACTATCTTTAATGGAAGATATTTGGGCTCTTTGACCTTTAGTCAACTTCTTTTTGCCAATAATTAGTTTGAGCAGTTCGGGTTGTTGGTTGGTCAAGTAGCAGTGATGGTTTAGGATGGAAGTAAAATGAGTCTTGAAGTGAGAGGCAAGGTGGGAGAAAGTTCCAAAGGGAGGCTGAGCAATTTTGGAAGAAAGTCTTGGGCATCAACAAAAGATAAAGTGATATTCACTGCTATAGATGATTGGGAGAGGAGAGAACGATGCAAGGAGTACAAAGGCATATTGGAGATTGGAAGGAGTTCGATGGTGTCTACAAAAGAATAAATTTAAAAAAATATTGTAGGGCAAAGAGGAACAAAGGAATAGGTCTACTTTAGAGCTGAGAAAATCGCACACATAGAAGGAAATTAGGTAGGGCTTCAGAAGAGCCCAAGCTGACTTGTGATTACCAACATCTTGGTTTGGTGTTGTCTATGTGATTGTAAAGAGAATTTGATCATTGTATAAAGATATTAATGTTGTATCTATTCATTTATTTTTGCGTTGTATAATCATTCATCATTTGTAATTCCAGTCACATTTCCAAATTTGTTGTTGCTAACATTTTTTTTTGCATTTATATTTTAACCTCCTATTGTCTGTGAATAAATAAGGTTGCATTTGTTTCGATTGTGAAATCATTTGTCATCATTACTTCTGCCTTCAAATGGCTCACATACATGTCTCTACTTTCATGTTTTTCATATATGTCTTTGTTAAAACCTCTCATTGTAGCAAAAGCTGGGATAAATGTTGATAAAGATTATGAAGTCTGATTTTACAAACACCAACTATATTCGCTTGACACTTTTAAATGTTGTCAATAGATTTGTATGTTATGTGCATACCCTTTATAGATACTTTCACTTTCTTCATATACTTCCAATAGTGTTTTAAAGTGTAATTTTTTATACCCATAAATATTTTGAGACATTTTGTTAAATACTTCACATTTTGTGTCTATACTTCCACATTCTACATACATTCTTCAATCTAAAATTATATTTTTAAGACAGCGATTAGCATTAACTCAATCTAAAATTACTACTATTTTCAACAAAAACACAAACAATTATTGTTTTACAAAAGTTTTTTTTATAGTTTTTAACATGTTTTGATATTATTGTTAGAACTAGCTTATATATATGTTATAATATATATAAAATACACCAAGATATATCCTTCTCGAGGTGCCAAATTTTAATCATATCCACTCTAAGGTGTCTTGTATAACCACAACACGGATTCTATGTACATAAAAAAGAAATATTTAGTATGTTCGACAATTACAAATGAATTGAAGAGTCACACACTAGCAAAAGATGGAGCAATAAAGATGAAGAGACAATATTAATATAGCAACAGTGATATAGCAAGAGGAGACTCTTGTAGAAGAGCAAAGTTGCAAAATACCGTGACAAACCATTGTAATTGTTGCATTAGATTAACAAGCTTCAAGATTTGTTGAGGTAAAAGACATTTGGCACCCTCCATCCTACAATTATGGAAATATTGGCCACAAAATCTCAGGCCACAACTGGAAAACATTAAGGTAGAAGCAAATTAATCACTTGAAGCAATTGACTATCCAATGATTCAATCCCCTCTTAACAACAAAATTATGCACATGTTTTTTTATAGATTTATCAAAAACCTTTTTGCAACAATGCCTATGATCAATTCAATGACTTGTTAGCTGCTTGAAATCAAAGTTAGGATTTTATATACTATAATTTTTATTATTATACTAAAGGTGTTTGACTATGTGATTAGAATAAAACGACATTTTAGAAGAAAATAAATTTATATTTGATAATAGAATTTTTATTTTTTATTTTTTTTTGTCTCCAAACAATATCTTACATAGATTCTTTAAAATTTAGATATACAATTATTCTAAAAATTGCAGAACACCCAACACTATCATAACATAGGGGCTAATAAACATTTCTCCCACTATATCTTTATTTGTGAAATACAACAATTCTATCTCTCCATTCTGCATGGTGTAGTAAGCATGTACCTTTATATAATCCATCTCTCAATGAAAATTAAATTTCCCCCAGCTTTACTGAACTCTAGCAGTTGTACAATAATATGATAACTTGTCTCGACTAAACATCATCCAAATTTCTTCTCACAGATATCTTCCGTTGATGAAGATGAAACAATGGAGAGGATAAATGTTTTAGTTATACAATCTTCTGATACACCTTCCCTTTCATAAATTGATTTTAAGGCAAATCCTACCTGAAATTGACTGTGATAACAAAAAGTTACGATTATTCAAGTCTTCAATCTTAAGTTATATTGATAACCTCTTGACGCTTCTTTATTTTTATTTGATAAGGCACAAATGTAACGCTCACGATTTCAGTGGTCGTGATGATAAGGCACAAATGTTTATAAATGAAATTGCAGAGCAATTTTTTTCTGTATACGGAGTTGTTCACTCCCTTGTACACCTCTTGGTATAATAAGAAGACCAGCATAAAATAAGAAAATGATATATTTTTAATTATAATAAAATAATATAAAAGAAACATAAAAGATCTTGTACTTACCTACCAAAATTTATCTCATAAGATATTGTTATTAAAAGGAATAATAAAGTTCTTATCTGCTCTTGAGATATTGTTTGTAAAGGTTCAGAATCTTTCAATCCCTCTAGACTATAATAAAAATACAATTGAAACATATTCTTATTCTTTATTTCACAATTTGCAGAACTTTGATGTATTATATTATCAACTGGACTGATAAAAAAGATTTCTACTTTTTCATTTCAATTCTGCAGATTTATAAATCAAAACAATAAATTTCTTTCTTCAAAGTAGAAAAACATTTTCAATTTCAATTATAACAAGTATCTGATAAGTCTTTTCTTTTGGATCAAACTTGAGCTGCACTGTCTGCCAAACTCATAAAAAATTGAAGTATATGTATATGGTGCGAGTTCCGATGGCTCACCTTTACAAACCATACACCTTGCATCCCCCAAATATAAAGAAACCTCATATTGCCAACCTCATTCAGATTATACCCCCATTTTGAGACAACCAGCAGATTTTTTGGTTCTCAAAAAATTGCTTGGAAAAAAACTAATCGCATTTGTCATGCATCGATTCACTCTTTGATCTAAGTGAAAGTTTCTCATTTCCCATCTCTGTTTTACATATCGATATATCAAAACAATAAATTTATTTCTTCTGAGAAGATAAAGATTTCCAATTCCACTTATAAAATAGATTTTATAAGTTTTTCCCTTTGAATCAAACTTGAGAGTTGTGCTGCCTGCCAAGCTCACCAAACTCATCAAAAATCAAAGCATGTGTATATGGTGGGAGTTCCATAGGCTCACCTTTACAAACCATTATCATTCTGCCTTTGTACATTACAATTTCCAAAGTCTAGCATTAAACCATGCATCCCCTAAATATAAAGAAACCTTATATTGCCAACTCCATTCAGATCATACACACATTTTGAGAAAACCAGTAGTTTTTTTGGTTCTGCAGTAAATTGCTTGGAAAAAGGCTAATCCTATCCATCATACATCTATTCATCCTTTGATCCAACTGAAAGTTTCTAATTTCCCATCTCTGTTCTGCAGATATATAAATTGAAACAATTTTTTTTTTTCTTCTAAGAAGATAAAGATTTCCAACTCCAGTTATAACAAATACCTGATATGTCTTTTCCTTTGGATCAAACTAGAACTGCACAACCACATCATCATGATATTTTTTCATCTTAAACAAAATCCCACTTTTTCTGGTAGACTTGCATCTTCAAGACAATGGGACTGCATAATCAATGGATTTATCACTTGAAGGGTTGCATTTCTCTTGCAGCTATAAACCAAGAGGCCCTTAAAGATGTCCTCTAGTATGTGACCTATGAAAAATGATTGCTCCAACATTTAACTGTTTTGCTGGAGCCATCCTCTCTGCATCAACCTATTTTATGTGTGGACCAACTTGATGAACTCTCTCCTTTCTTCTGTGCATCCTTGGCCTTATCCATACCATATAATGCTTGCTTGATCCATCCTCTATGCATGAGCCAATTGATATAAAGTTCACTTGATCTAGGATCACCTTTCTTCTTTGTGGCCATTCTTTTACCTGAAAAACATAACATGCACAAAGTAATGCATTCAACAACAGTCCTTGGAAATTAATCTACTATTTTTCTCTAACTAATTGAATGCTCTTATTCGTGATACTCCTTATGTTCCTCTATATATATACATAAAAATGTAGTAGAAACATAAGTAGTGATCTAAAATAATACCACAAAAATAAATTTAAATAATAATGAAAATTTAAGCATTCATACAATATATTATCTAAAGTAGTTGAAACAATTCAAACAATGCACAATCACCATAACCAAATCAAAACTATGACAATTATCAATTTAAATATGTTTACAACAATTGGACTTAAAATTTTGGAAGCATTTCATCCTCTTATTTTATTCTATTTCCCTTGTCTGAGCTTAATTGATGCAACAAAAGCTTAAATTCTCATCTTCCCTTGACTCAGATCAAACAAATCAATAGACTTAAATTAATAGAAAGGAAAGCAGAAATAATCATTTCTTTGGAAAGAAAAACAACCATTCAGATGATACGTCTTTCACAAATCAGAAATAAACTTTTGCTAACTGGAACATAGTTCAAACTTGCAGAAACAAACATATGATTTGAAAACAAGCAATCAACAATAATATAGAATCATGCATATAAAAATAAATAAGAAAGCAAACGTAATTATGTATCATCACTCCATAAGCCAGAAAATGCTTACAACCCCCACTCAAGAGTAACACTCCCTTCTCCAAAACAAAACAAAAAAAAAACTTTCACCATAAACCACACCAAAATTCTGCCTCCACTCCCACAAAAGGGAAAGAAAAATTCAAAATTAGACTCCCACCAAAACGAACAGTTACAAGCCAAAAACTAGGCAGAAGCAAAGCAGACGGAAAGTAGGCCCGATAATTAATCCACGGTTACATTATCTTCCCTATCTTTGAAAGTTCTGAATCTCCTGATTCAAAAGAGTCTAATCTTCATGAGATCTTCTTAATGATCCAAAGTGTTGTTGGAATCAGGAAAACCCACTCACTTGATCAAATATATCTTATAATTTCTAGCTCCTGTCACAGCAATTTGAGTATCCAATATAAGTTTTGTCTCTTCCAAAGTGTCCCTAAACCATTCGAATGCATTTCTCAAATCAGTTTTTCTCTCTTAGATCCTGTGAGAATACGAAATTAGGGTCTTCTAAATATAAATTCACTTATCAACAACTAATTTTCAAACAACTTATTCCTAGCAGAAGGACTTTATGTGGCAGTGATAACTTCACTGAAATACAGATCATTTCCTCGAACCCAACAATCTCATTGATCATTGAGGTGACTGAGTGGTGTCGTTTCCTTAAAGCGTCAGCTACTACATTAGTTTTACCACTCAAATGCTGAACAACAAATGTATAATGTTGCAAATAGACCTATTTGACATGCTTATATGACAAATCATCTTGAGGATTGATATATTTCAAAACTTGAGTGTCAATCAACAAAATGAATACTACCATATTTCAAAGCTTGAACAATAGCATATTTCTTTATGATAAGTGCCATACCATTTTTTTATTTTTTTTTCATCATTTAGTTTTTCACTAAAGAAAGCAATTTGCTTGCCCTTTTGCCTTGGGATACTCTCGATGGCTAGTGAAGAAAATATTTTTCAAAGTCTGATACAGGGGTCCAATAAAATTTCTGATAAATCTTTTATAAATATGTAATAACCAATGAAAACTCTTTATTTCTGTAATGTTGTGAGGGGTACGCCATTCAAGTATAGCTTTAACCTTTTTAGAATCAATGCATACTTTCCTAAAATCACATTTCTAAAGAAAACTCACTTTTTTTAATAATTTATTAATAATCTCTCCCTTTCTAAGAGTATTAAAAACAATTTGAAGGTGTTCCAAATGTTCTTCCATGTTTTTATGGAAAATCAGAATATCATCAAAATAGATTACGATGAACTTTTTAATGTAGGATCTAAATACCTGGTTTATGATGCAGATAAAAGAAGCAAGGACATTAGACATTCGAAAAGGTACCATCAATCATTCATATAACTCATCATTGATCTTGAATATTGTCTTTCATTCATCCTCTTATCTGATTCAAATATCATGGTAGTCATTCCTCAAATCAATATAGGAAAAAATCTTGGCACCTGCTAAACTCATCCACTCTTCAAAAAGAGGACATTGATACATTAGCTATTATCTTATTGAGAGTTCCTAGAATACACAAACTCTCCATTTGCCCCTTTTTTCTTAGATCAAAGTAAAACAGATGCAGCACAAGGACACATGCTCTCCCTTATAAATCCCCATTCTAACAATTTAAAAATCTGACGCCAAAACTGATGCAGCAAAAGCTTAAACTCTTTTCTTCCCCTTGACTCAAAAGCTTAAACTCTCTTCTTCCCATTGACTCAGATCAACCAGATCAATGATTTAAATTTATAGAAAGGAAGCACAAAATAATCATGTCTTTAAAATGAAAAACAATCAGGTGATACATCTTTTGCAAATCAGAAATAATCTTTTGCTGACTAGAATATAGTCCAAATTTGATAACAAGCAATCAACAATAACATAGAACCGTGCATAAATAAATAAAAGAGAGCAAACGTAATTCTGTATAATCACTCCAGAAACCAGAAAATGCTTACAACCCTAACTCGAAGTAGCACTCTTGTCCAAAACTTAAAAACTTCGACCATAAACAACTTCGCCAAAACTCTGCCTCCACTCTCATTGAAGGGAAAAAAATTCCAAAACGGACAGTTACAAGCCAAAAATAGGCAGAAGGGAAGTAGGGCTGATATTACTTGAATTTAAATTCTATTTTATTTTCAAACAACAGTGAAACAATGTTTGCATCCCAATGGAGTCCTTCCACATGGCAATAGTTAGGGTTAATATTACCGGTGAGAGAAAGAAATCTTTAGAGAATTCCCCCTTTCTGGAGAGGCTGAAGGAAAAAGTATATAAAGTATATAGAGGAGGTCAAGCTGGAGAAAACAGAGTAAGAAAAGAATACAAAGCTAGAGAAAAACAACTGCCTTTGAAATCGAGAAGGCCAGGCGGCAGGGAAGAAAGGGGAGAGTTCATCAAGCCATCCTCTCTGTAAGAGCTGATTCTAAACTTGATGAACCTTCCCTTTCTTCTCTGCAACCTTGGCCTCATATATGTCATATATATACTTGCTTGATCAAATTGATATAGAATCCAGTTGATCCACATTACCTTTCTTTGCTTGAACTTGAGCAATCCTCTCTCCATCGCCAACTAATATCTTCCAAGCCAACATTGCTTGAGCCTGAGCAATCTTCACTGAAATCGCTATTCCAGCCGATTCTCATGGAAGCCATCACATCTCTGTGAAGTGTGAGGTGCCTCTAACAAACCCTTGTGATTAAATAGAAGTAGGAATTCCATTAGAAGGAACTGTTGAGCTGTATCCAGAACATCGGACCGACCCTGTTTCATAAAAATTGGAGCCCTCCATTGATTTCAATCGAAATTTGACTTTCGCTTCAAGAAAATGGTTTTTGGAACTCGAAGAAGTGAATAATTAGACGTTTTTGGAACTCGTAGAGTTTTAATATGGTAACCACTCCCTTCGTTATCATCTGATTAGGTACCTAACTTGAGACATTGCTATTAGAAGTGGATTGCAATGGTTAGGGAGTAGTAAGATATATTATAAATATTATATTAGAAAACATAATGATTTTTTCCTCACAAAGTCATTTACTATTTTACATACAATTATATTATTTAAATGTTATTTATTAATTTTTAAATTTTTTTCTTACATATAATATATTTTAAAGTAAATTATTATCATTTAAAATTTTTCTTTAAAATATTGATAAGATTTTAAAAATGCAACTTCAATGATATACCTATATTTATTTACTAATTATTTACAATTTTGATGCGTGCTAGTTAAAATAAGACTTATTACCTTTGGTAAGTACACATAAATGTCAAGTTACTATATACAATTTCATTCAGAGATCAAATGATCAATATTTGATTTGAAGTGTAGAGTAAAGGCAACCATGTAACAAAACACTTCTCCATTGAATCAATCTTTTGGATAAGAACTTGCAAAAAAGGCGCTAGATCTATGACTTCACAACATTTCTACTTTCTTGCAGAGAAAGTGATGCTAGGTCCTGCAAAATATTCTTCCCTCAATTTTAATCCTCTTCACTTAGTTTTACAAAGATGGAGATATTCAACCATAAAACACAGTTACCTTGACAATGGTAAATGGGCAATGTGACTTGAGATGAAACATGTGGAGTTGAAGGATGAGCAGAGAAAATTCTCTCTTCACTTTGTTCTCCTCATATCTGACTCAAACAATACCTCAACAATATTTTTTTTTGTTCACAAGATTGTACAAACCTGATTCAGGATGGAGTAGTAAACTTGTGAGACTAATCCCTATCAATTGACTAGGAATTCAAATAGAACAACTAATGGATGATCTTAGAAGACAAGAAAAATATTTGCTTATTAGTTTGTGGCTTCCAGATTTTGGTTGTGTAGCACTTTTTTTCCATCAACACTGTAGCTCACACTCCATGATCCATCATCAGTAGCTAGAAAAGAGAGAATGAAAGACTATAGTAGATTAGGGAGACTAAAAAGAGAGGAATAGGCACAAGGAGAGGAAGGTCACACTCTATTATCCATCATCGGGATGAGAGCTAGAAAAGAGAGAGTGAAAGAATCTAGTAGATTAGGGAGACTAAAAAGAGAGGGAGAGGAACAAGGATAGGAAGGTCAATAGAAAGCTAAAAAAAGAAAGAAAAAAGAAAAAGAAACATAAAAATTACAAAGGGACAAAAAGAAAAAATAAAAGAGGAAAAGTAGAAAAAACAATAAGAAGAGAGAGATAGAGTTAAATAGAAAAATAAAAGAAAATGAAAAATAATAATATGTTACAAAAGATAAATTTAAAATAAGTATAAAAAAGAATAGTAATAAACTAATAACAAAAATAATTAAAAAAAATCCGTGTGCACACAGTGTGTGTGTGTGTACAATGAACAAAAAAGAAAGAAAAACAAGGACAAGACAAACACAAAGAAACACTGAGAAATAGGCAAAAACAACTGCAAAATAAAAAACACCTATGAAAAGACCAAGGACTTAAAAATGAAAAACACCAAGAACCAAAGGACTAAGGGAGATGACAATAAACCAAAAACAACAAAGAACCAAAGGACTATGAAACAACCAAGACCAAAAGAAAGACCAAGAGTGGACAAAATGAAACAAGAAAGGGGGGAGGGGCTAGCAAGGAAGTGGAGGAAAGGATGAAATCTAGGGGAGAGAGAGGGAAAGGGAAAGGGGGTGGAGGGGTGGAGGGATGAAGCCAGGTTGAATGAGAGAAGGGGAGGGGGAGTTGGAGGGAGGATGGGTTTGGTTGTGAAGGTGGGAAGTAACACTGGGTGTCAAGAGAAGCTAATATTCCAACCGCCATCATAGTTAAGTTTGGATGAATGATTGGAGATTTGGATAGCTTCTAGAAGTTTCCTTTTGAAGAAATTCTCTTCAGTGGCCAAAACTTGGATGTCTTCAACAGGAATGTGATACTTGGTTTTGGCAGAGTGTTTAGCGAGAGCTGACTTCATAACTCTCTCATGAGTTATGTTTGCATGATGCTCTTTGATTCTAGTGCCAATCGAGCAATCTGTCTCACCAATGTAGGGAGTGCCACAAGAACAAGTCACTTTGTAAACAACTACCAAAATAGAATATTTAGGATCTTTGGGAGAGGGGAGGTGCTATTTCAAGGTACACTGAAGGCCCTTTTTTAGGATAATCTTGGTGATTTTATTTGACAGGCCTTCAATGTAGAGATAACCCAATGCATATTCAAATCCACAAGACAAGTGTTAAAACAAATGATCTCACATCTGAATTTATCCTATGACCAGTTTGACTGGGAGGAACCAACAATAATATTAAATCCTTTTGACATGTGAAAATTTTTACAAGTTGGATAGAATGTTGATTAGTGCATGTCCAATAGGAAACCGAATGCAAATCCCTGGCAAATTTGACAGAAGACATACACCAGAGTAGCATACAAATCCTAATGACACATATCTAATAATAAGTTAGATAAATACCAATCTGCAAATACAAATCAACTAACAAACCCAGATGCAAGCTCAAACTGTGGTGACTATGACAGAAGAAAAATCCCATACTAGTGTTGAAATTTTATAACAAAATTGCAAAACAACCATTCAAATCATATGTTTTTGGGAGCTCAACTCTCCTTTCTTTTCAATAGCATAAGGGAAGGCCAAACTTTTAATTGTCATTACTATCAAGTAAACAAGCTATCAATCCAGCCTACAATTTCGGGAAAACTTAAGTAGCAAAAGGCCTGCAAATATTTTGAGTCTTCAACAAAACAAGGGAAAGAAGTAGAAATCTACAATCTACCATGTGGTGAAAGGATCTAGTGGTTGGATTTGTGTACACTGTACAAAGATGAAGCAACAATAGTTGTTGTTTCAGTGAAATCGAGATACTCTTGACTGGTAGAGCTTTAGGCGGCCTTTAGTCTCTGGAAGAAGTTTGTCTAGTATAGGATCTTGCACCAGATAGGGATGCTTAGATGCCCATTCAAGGGAAAACAAGGCCTATGCTTTGGCAAGAGCTTCATTATCTCCAACATGGAGAACCAAGTAGTAGAGCAAAATGAGAGCAGGAACCTGAGAACCTAAAACTCTAGAATCCCCAAAATAGACAAGCTGGATCAAAAAAACTCGTGATTTCTCTTTAAGAGATGGTTTAGTGAATTATTTTTTGTGCAGAATTTATAGGAATATTGGGAAGAAGGCGGCAAAAGAGTAATCATTATTCATTGAACAAGTTAATCACTTCCTAAGTTTTCACAAGTGAGCACCCAAAATAGAATGATTCTCGTCAATCTTGAACAGTGAAGCATATTTATAGTTTTGTCTACCGCAATGTTCTAAGATAATAATGATCAGGAATGCCTCACAAACCAATCTTAAATAGATATTTGTTTTCTTCCCCCTTGTCCCCATGCGGCTGCTTAAGTCTATTTTCCGCTTAAAAATAAGCTATGCAAGTGTCCCCATGTAATATTTTAATAACTAGTAAAGGAAAATTTGGAATCTTCTCCTATTTTCATGGAGCAGTTGCTGCTTATAAAAAATAAATAAGCTGTCAAAAAAAGGAGGGGCTCAAAATAAGCAGTAGCTACATATTAACAAAAATGACAAGTGGCTGCATAAAAAAATTTTCCTCCTTTTTTCTCATTTACTTTCATTATTTTTCCTCCATTTTACATTTACCTCCACTTTTTCCCTCCCAAATTCACCTCCATTTTTAAGCTGCTTAAATATAAGCAGGAAAAATAGTATTCATGGGGCCACCCACTCCACAAAATGATCCTTAAAATATTGAGCAATGGCTGCTAGCCAAAATAAGCTAAGCATCCGCATGGGGTCCTGCCCTTAATGCATTGAAGATGTTTTAGGCTGTCGTTGACATGTTTCAAGCTCGAGAATTTTTTATCCATATCAGACTTTCCCAGTGACATTTTCCAGTGGGAGATGCCCACAATAAAAAGTCTATCGGCTTAATTAAAGCAATGTATTATATTTTTGATTAAAAAAAAAAAGCAATGTATTATATTAATTAAAATTATGAAATTTCGAAAGTTCATATTGCTTTTTAGTCAATATTTTTTTAGATTTTATTTAAACATTAGTACTATAAATTTACAAAAATATTGGCTAAAAAAAGTCATGTTAGTATAATAGTACTAAATTTTATATTGAATTATATTTATATATATTATATTTAAATTTAAATTTTGATTTCATATTTTGTTTAACTTACTTTTAAATATTTTAATATTTGAATAATATTTTTTTAAATCTAATTGCGTAAATTTGTATAGTTCATATTGAATTTGCATAACCATATGTTTTGAGAAGGCACTTTTATAAATATCATTTGAGATTTCAAGTGGACTTTATGGGGAGGAGCTATATTCAAGTGACAATTCATTTAGTTGAAATCATGAAATTTCAAGGCAATATTTCTTTAAATTTGATGGTATAGATTGTTATTACCAATGTTTCATAACAAACTTCTATGTTTGACCCCAAATGTTGGCAATGAAAATATGCAACAAACAATGGTTAAGAAAGATCATGTTAGTACAATTTTAAGTCAATATGTCTTTTGATCCAACTTAGAAATGGTAAGGGTTATGTTAGTATAGTGGTAATAAATTTAACATTTACCTATATTATATATATTTATATTTACATTTAAATTTTGATGTATTATTTTTTTAGTTTACTTTTAAATATTTTTTATTTGAATATATAAATGTTGTTATTTTCTTTTACATTAATAAAAAACAATAACAAGGGTGTTTTTCCTTTGAAAATGACAAAGAAGCTTGTAGACACCGAAAAATCCTTCAGAAAATAAATTATTTTTGTTTTCTGAAAATTCTTGATGACATCATCATTTATTAATTAATTAATTATTTAATTAATTAATTTATTTTTATGGCATTAAATCCCTCTCTCTTAATTAAAAATCTTTAATTAAGGAATCTAGCCTAAAAATGTCATTTAGACATTATCCCTAATTTATTAATTATTTAATTAATAAATTGACCAAAAAACTTCAAAAATAAATTAATTTATTTTTAATTTATTTTTTATCCCAAACTTGGCCAATTTCCTTAAGACCACTAACCTCTTCCAAAATCTTCTAATCCCTTCTTAATTTCGATTAAAAGGCTAATCCCATCTTTTCTAACCCTAATCCCAAGGTTAAATATTTAATTAAGGTTAAATATTTAATTTTCATATTTATTGAAAATATTTTAATAAATATTCCTAAAACTTAAGCTTTTGGAATGAATAACTTTTATTCCATGGAACTAAGGAGAAATCTAGACTCTTCTAGAATCTTCTCAAATCCACCCTCTTCACCCATCCTAATCCTTTTTTTTGTCCTAATCTAATCCTAATCCTACCCTTAAACCTTTGTGCAATCCTAACCAAGCTTAAGACTTTCCTAAACCAAAGCAAAGTCTTTCCTTCCAAATATCTCAACCACAAAGCATTTATTGCTTCCCCAAAGTCTTTAAAGCCTCTTAAAGCCCATTCATTGCTCTTACAAGCATTTATTTGGAGAGTTATGAGCTTGGAGCCCCCTTTGTTGACTCCTCTTTGCCCTTCCCTTCATCCACTCACCTTGTGACATGTGTCACCTCCTGATTGGCTAAGAACTAGCACAATCCATGTGCTTCCCTTTGAGTGAATCTTGGCCTCTCTTAAGGATTTCAATCCTGGCCATTCATTCCTCCTACCCCAAGCCTTTCCTTTTCCTATAAATACCCTCACTTCCTAAGGCAAATCATCTTTCAACTCTCAAACTCAATAGCAAAGTTATAATGCCATTTTCATTCTAGCATAAGCTTAAACTCATCATTTTAGATCATTTCCAAGCTTAAATCACATCTAAATTAGCTTAATTGGATTAACATAGATTCATTTCTTGTTTAATCAATCTTAGTTCATCATTTAGCTTTGCATATTTGTGTGTTCTTGAGGCCTTTGAGGCAAAATAGGTTCCTCATACCTATTTTGTGTCATTTTGGGTCTTCTTGATCCTCAAATCATCCTATTTTGCATGCTCCAAGTGCTTGAGTTTGCACACCCACATCCATTTATATCCAAGCATATCAAACGGTGCATGGGCGCATCCGTTTTAGGCTTAAACTGAGGTGGCTTTGATTTTAGTTTGTTTACCATTAAATTTGATTTGATTATATGCTATGACGTTTGTTTGTCTTTGGCCTTCAAAACAGGTTTAGGTGCACGCTCAAATCCTAGTCTACATTCTGGCACGCCTGGTGGGACCCAAACCACAATCATTTTGATGAAGTTATACTTTATATGCTTGTATTTTGCAGGAAATAAAAGAAATGTCGCCTTCATGAAAAGAAATGACGCCTACAGAAATTAAATGTCACCTTCATCAAAAGAAATGTCGCCTTCAACAAAAGAAATGTCGCCTACAAAGAATCCAGTCACGCCTTCATGCAATTAAATCACGCCTTTGAGGAAAGAAATGACGCCTATGAGCTCTATTTTCACGCCTGCATAACTGAGATTTTCCTGTGATCGATAACTTCTGTTACGTCCCAGAATTCTTTGTCTGTCGCCTGCATGTAAAGAAATCACGCTTGTGACGAAAGAAATCACGCCTCTGCATTTTTATCTGTCGCCTTTTGAGGTACAGAATGTCACCTGTAAAAATGAAGTGTCACCTCTGAACTTTCCAGCGTTGCCTATAAGCTGGACAGTGTCACTTTTTGTTTTTCTGTCTTGGGTTGCTTGGGACTGGTTTTTTTTCATTTCTTTTATTACAGCAAAGGTCAAACTCAATCTTGAATGACATTAAGGAAATGAACTTAGGTCCTAAGTGTCATTGTCATTTTGAAAAGCTAACTCAATCTCGAATGCACTAAAGGAATGAATAACTCTGTTCCCTATCTCATTTCAAATTCCAAAGCAAGCAAACAAAATTCAATCTTGAGTGATCTAAGGGATAAAACAAAGCTTTTTCAAAGTTCTTAAATCAACTCGCTAATCAAATCTTGAATGCACAAAAGGAAAGAACTTGCAAACGTTCAAAGCATTTACATTTTGAGGAAAAGAACAAATCAAAATCTAATCACGAGTGTCTTCATTTCAAAGTTCAAACATCACTTAATCAAATTTGGGAAAATGAACAAAATCTGCTTGATGTGCATGTAGGAGTTTTTTCAATTCTTGCATAAACCTTGTTAGAGTAAGCAACGTGGAACACTTGAACTTGGACAAGTTCACCTGTTCTGCTTTTAGCGAGGCCTGTCCAAGGAGAAGCGCTTCCTCCTCGGAGAACGACCTCAAACCGGTATCCCCCCCGGCCGGTATACAAATAAGTGAATACCAAAAGAATCACTTATATCTCCTAATCGCCCGGCGTTCGTGCCAAACACGTGTCTGGGGATGGTAAACATTCCTCTCCCCCAGCATAATTGGCAAGGCTCTTAAGTGAGTCATGGATGATCAGCATAACCGGGTATGGAGACACCACGGAACTATTAAAAATCTGATAAACTAAAGGCTACCCTATCTACATCCGAAAGTATCAAAATCCTTGTGCAAGGACCGATTCCAAGGGGTTTACCGGGTCGCCTCAAGATTACTCACCATTTGTATTCCTTTCTGGGGGATACCAAGCTGTGGGCAAGCGATTTTGATACTCACCTTCCTTAGGTAGATCTGTTTGAAGTGCTTGACAGTCAAAGACTCCGTGAAAATACTTGTTGAAACGTACACTTTCAAAGCTTTGTCAGAGTCAGTTGTCTTTGTTTGTATCCCGCAGGGTTGCTTTGTCCCTTGCGAAGATTGCTTTGACTTTAACTTTTGCCATTGGAAACCTTTGCCTCAAAATCAGAAGCCTCTTTTCCAAGTGATGCCCAGCAAGAACAAACATCCTAAAGCAAAGTTGCCTAAATCCCAAGCCTATCAAGAGCGAAAAGTTATCAAGAAGAACACCAAGACCTATCAATCCATTATCCAAGCAACCCAAGCAGAGGAGAAGTCCCAAACCAGACTTGAGAACATTGCCCATAACGCCCGCATCAAAACAGTTCACCTTCCGTTTCTGAGTTAACCATCACTTTGTCAACCTTGAGCCAGAAGATTAGCCATTTCCTTGTTCATGTCTTTTTCCATCTTCAGATCTTGAAATCTTGTCTCCAACAGCCTTGCATCTTAGTTTCATCCTAGTTTCACCCTTTGCATCAGCATCAAAACCTTAGTTGCATTTCAAAACATCATAAATTGCATTCATCTTCCTACCAGCATTCTAGAAACAATCCTTGTCATTTGCATTGTCCCTTTAGATAGAGCATTGTCCCTTCACCCTTCAATACCTTTTTCACCAACATCCCCCCATCAGCTTTTCATATCTTTCCAGCAGATCCACCATCCTTTGTTCCAAATCCAGAGACCCACCAACACTTAGTGTTCTACCTTTTTGAGTTGTTCCTATCCCATATCCAAGATCAGAGACCATCATCCTCTTTTTTGACACAACGTGTTGTCATAAAGAAATCAAACCTTGTCCTTGCATAGCCATCATCTCGAGCAAGAGATTGGAGTGTATTGATAAGAAACTTGTTGACCGAAGATCATCAGTCTATCCTAGGTTGACCCCATCATATCTCTGATCCTCCATTTGGGAAAAACAGCAGCTCATTTGTTGACCACTCAGTAATCTTTCACCAGCTTTCCACCAGCAACCTATCTTTCCTCCACCGTCTTGATCCATATCCGTTCCATCCAGCTTCCATCATCGCCATCTTGATCCATCCTTGCATTGCATCCTAGAAAGTCATCATCTTTAGAAGTTCATCAACTTTGCATCCATCAACATCTTTTAGCCAAACATCTTGCATACATTTAGCACTTGCATCTCCATGCCTGTTGAGACCAGATCTCGGAAAAGAAGAAGCATGAATCCTTATCCACCAACAACCTCATCTGATCCCAACCTTTTCACCAACGCCATGATGACCTACGATCCCCAGATCCAAGCCAATAACCCATGTGAAGATCCAAACATCCCTTCATCCCCGTTGGCAATCCAAGCATTTGCGAATCCTCAAGAAAGCCCACCAGCGACCAATGCCCTTGTACCGCAACATCAGCAAAGCACATTTGCCCACTATCTGCCAGAAAGTACCTCCATCCCGCCATCTCTCTATCCACGCATCCCCATCAAAACAATCCAAGTTTCAGCACAAGCATATTCTCCATTTGTCCAATCATTTCCCGATCCTATCATGCAAACACCCCAAGAGCTTTCCACCATTCCCCTTTTCTTGCAAGGAAGCCTCACCAGTCCCACGACACAAGCTGTAGCACCATCCGCTCCATCTCATACCCCTTTTGCTTCATCATCTGCTATGGCTGCCCAAGCCCAAATCCAAACCCAAAGTCAGCTTCCACCTCTCACACAAGCTTTTACACCAAAAGCTTCACCACCATCCGCAAGTCAAGCAACACCTTTTACCATCAAAGGAGCACCGTCACCCTTCACCCCCCAAGCACCCGTACCTTCTTCTTTGAGGTTAGCGCAATCGCTTCCCATTCCAACCTCATCTTTCTCTTGGGTGTTTCCTTCATTTTCCTCTTCACAAGCATCCGTTCAACCACAACCTCAACAAGCTCCTTTATCTCAACCATCATTCGTATCCCAAGCTCCCATTGCTCCTACCATTCCATCATCCGCTGCAGTGCACCCTAACACAAGCTCTCAGTGGGGCCTTACACAAGAAGAAATGAAGGCATGGGGGATCCCATCTCAATCCCCTACATCTATGGTTGCAAGTCAACAAACCACCTTCGCCCAAGCAGCATAGCAGCAACTACCCCAACCACCGCTGGCTTCAAGCTATTCGTCCCAAATCCCAAATACCTTACAGCAAGTTACACCACCTCAACAGCAAACTTTCCCCAGCTATCTTACCCCATCACCCTTTGCTTCTAGCCTCCCCACATCTATTCCACCTTTAAGTAACGCAGGCATGCACCTAGCTTATATCAGCCAAACCCAAAGCCAACCTCAGCAACTACCACCATCGTACCCGCAAGCAGCATCATTCCAACAGCCTCCCCCACAGCAACCACATGTCCCCTTTCAACAAACACCCATCATTCCTCAACAACAGCAAGTCCCTTGCTATCAGCCCCAGCAACAAATCCCTATCATCCCCCAGCAACAACAAGTTCCCAACCATCAGTTACAACAGCAAGTTCCAAATGTCCAATATCAGCAAGCAGTCCCACAACAACCGCTAGTTCAACAATAGCAAGTAGCCCAACAACATCAAGCGATTCCATATCATTTACCACAATATCCCCCTGTGCCACACCAGCAATATCCCCAACAACCATTGCCCCAAAATCAGTTCCAACCCATTTATCCACAGCAAGCGCCATATCTAGTTCCACAGCTTCCATCACAAGCAGAAGTCTCAGTTCCCTCGCCACTCAATGCTGAGTGGGAAGCAATGAAAAATGCTCTAAAAGAGCTACAAAGTGGAACAGAGAATAAAACGTACAAGTTCGAAGAGGTGTGCTCATATCCCTTCGATCGGTCCATAGCAACTATCCCTTTCCCCAAGCACTTTGAGATGCCCAAGTTCGACAAGTATCGGGGGAAAGGAGATCCAGTAAACCATATCAAAGAGTTCTACATGGCGTGCCAAGAAGTGGCTTACAGTGATAACTATCTCCTGCGCCTGTTTCCCAAAAGCTTGGGGGGAACTGCTGTTGAGTGGTTTTACAAAATACCACATGGGACAATAAAAACTTTTGCTGAACTCTCTGAGAAGTTCATCACACACTATGCCCATAATGTGGAGAATGAGTTGTCCTTGCTAGACCTATGCAACTCAAAACAGAAAGACGGAGAAAGCCTTACGAAATACTTGCAAAGATGGCAGAATCTTACAACCAGGTTATCATATCAGCCGCCAGAGAAGCATCTAACAAAGATCTTCATTGATAACCTGCATCCAAAGCTATCCCATCACATGCGAATGAATTGTCTCCAGACATACCAAGACATCAAGAGCAAAGGTATAGGCATCGAGAAAGCTCTCCTAGACGAAGGCACTATTCATCACTTCAAGGATGATTCCAAAAACAAACCCAACAATGATAAATCCCGTTACTGAAATCGTAACAAGAATGTTGTTACAGATGGAGCCACTGACACTAAGAATGTACAATTCGTTGTGGCTAGTCCTACACCAGCTCAAACATACCAACCGCCACAAGTGCCTATCTATCAGCAACCACCAGCTCCCGCATATCAAGCACCTATTTATCAGCAGCCTCCTCAAGCTCATCAACCACCTGTGCAACAGTATTAGTAGCAATACCAACAGCAACAGCCAGCAGGTCAGGGCAATCCTGTTAACGCAGTTAACGTTGCCCCAAGGCAGAACAAGCCCAACAATCAGAACAATCCAAAAAGGACTTTCACACCTTTGGGTGAGCCTCTGGATCAGATCTTTTATCAGCTAGCCAAGGCAAATATGATCACATATCCGCCCATCCCACAGAAGGATGACAATGCACCAAAGTCTGATTGGTATAAAGAACATGAATACTGTGATTACCATCGTGTGAAAGGACACACAACATTGAAGTGCATGCGGCTTAAGAACTACATCCAGGATCTCATTGATCGCAAGGAGATCCAGGTCGATGCACCAGCTCAAGCTTCACCCAACGTCGGTTTGCAAATATATCAAAATGTGTTCCCTCAACACGATACCGGGAAGAATCAAGCCAATGCCAATCAGCCCCAAAATCATGGCAAAGGCAAGCAAGAAGATCACACAGTGGCCTACATCAACTATGACAAGTATGTCAGATGCATAACTCAAGTTGAGCCCATCCAAGATGAGCCCACCATCAATACCATCCACGTCAGAAGGCCGGATCGACAATGTGCTGTAACTACCCGCAGTGGTAGGATAACTGTTGCCGGTGCTCCTCCGAGATCAGCTGCTCCTCCAAGGCCAACATCTACTGCATCCACAGCATAGTCTAACACCAGGCCAGCATCAAATGCACGCGCAACACAGCATAATACACCAAGAGCACAATACAATATCATAGAGCATCTTGGGAACATGCCAGCCCAAATATCTATCTTGGATTTGCTCCGCACATCACCCATCCATCAAGAGATCCTAGACAAAGCTCTAAAAGAAGGTCATGTCCCCACGAACATTAACACAACTCAGTTTGAAACTCTTGTGGGACACCTATCAGCAGCATGTGCCTTGTCCTTTAAAGAATCTAATATACCAGATGTCGCTCCTGACCATACTCTCCCTCTCCGCATTGCTGTCATGGTCAGAGATTTCGCCATCAAATGAGTTCTAGTGGATAATGGCTCAGCCCTCAACTTGTGCACATTAAAATTCATCAAGAAGATCGGGTTCACGGAGGCCGACATACAACATGAGCAAATCACTATCAAAGCATATGACAACTTGGAGCGTACCTCCGAAGGTACTATAACTTTGCCTATCCAGCTAGGCCCAGCAACGCAAGATACTCTTTACCACGTTGTTGATCTTGACCTACCGTTCAATATCCTCCTCGGTCATCTATGGATCCATTCCATTAAGGCCGTACCATCTACTTACCATCAGTGCATCAAGTTTCCACATCAAGGCACTGAGGTTACCATCCACGCTGACCCTAACCCCTTCGCATACTGCCTTGCGATGGAATCATCTTTCCCTCATTCTACTCATTGTCCTGGAACCGATATTGGTACTTCTATTGCTAGCTCATCCCGATCCCATCGCGATCCAGAGACCATCCTCTCTTCCACCTTATCATCTGTCAAGATCAACAACTAGGGTTGTGGTGAATACAGCCTCAGTGATGCATTTGCTGTAGGAGTTCTTCCACGTGATCCACATACTCAAGGGCACCCAAGTTGTCAAAACAAGCCTGTTGAAGAACATTATAAGCTCAAGCAAATTGGAAACATGACTTTTGAGTCTCATGGTACCATCAACAGCAAAGAAATGGATCCAGATATTAACAAATGGTTATACAAAGATCCCCCATCACGTGACACCCAACTTCTTGAGTACTTCAAAGAGAAATACCCAATCCCCTACAAAAATGTCACAGAACACTATAACTATCAAGGTGGTGGTCTAGGACCACAAGAGGACGGAAATTTGTTTCCTATCATACCATCCCAAAATCCAGAACAGCAAGGACTTGGCTTTAATACCCCTCGCCTGCTTGAACAAGAGCCCAATACCACAACTGCGGGCACTAACATGACCAACGTGAACTTTTCGAATAGCCAAGATGACCTCGTGGAAATCGAAGACATCCCCGAAGAGAAAGACATCCGATCCTACGATGATATCTTTGCCGACGACACCCTCCTAGGGACTTCTGTTCTCCAACAACTCTCCATTAACCTCATAGATCTTCCCCTCACAAACCCCGACCTCATAGATTGGGACCAACCAAGCATCGCACACATCGATGAGTTCCAAAGTGCACAAGCACTCCTAGAATTCATGGGGGCATCAGATCCAGCAAGCAAACAGGATCCAACATCAACCTCTGTCTATCAGCTTCACCCAGAAGGATATTTTGGGGAAGAGGCAAGCTTTAGTCACAAAAATGAAATAGCAAGAGAACATCATGAGTCTTTATGTGAAAACCCCCTTGGGGCACATTCTGATTCCAAAATAGTAAAAATAAAGGGCGTATCTTCTAGTGAAAACCTGGCAATTCAGGCGCTAGAAGATGAAGCCTTGCCTCTTCCCCCTATCCAAGATTATAGACCAGAGCAGTCGCCGATCATCATAGAGGAAACCAAGCCAATCAACTTGGGAACAGAAGAATGTCCAAAGATCACCTACATTGTAGTCAACCTAACAGAAGGAGAAGAAATGGCTCTCAGCGCCTTGCTCAAGGAATCAGTTATCAACTTTGCATGGTCATACGCCCACATGCCTGGGCTTGATCCTAATCTTGTCATTCATCATCTAGCAGTGGATCCTAATGTCAAGCCAGTGAAGCAGAAGCTAAGGAAAATGCATCCAAAGGTAGCATTTCTCATCAAAACAGAGCTTGAGAAGCTCCTCCAAGCTAAGATCATCAGAGCAATAGATTATTCAGAGTGGATCTCTAATATGGTGCCAGTCACAAAGCCTTCTAGTGACATCAGAATCTGTACTGATTTCAGGGACTTGAACAAGGCATGTCCTAAGGATGACTTCCCATTGCCAAACATAGACATGCTTGTAGACCTCACAGCGGGTCACGAAATGCTATCACTCATGGATGGATTTTCAGGCTACAATCAGATTCATATAGCAGAAGCAGATCAACATAAAATAGCATTCACAACCCCATGGGGTACCTTCTGCTACAACATGATGCCATTTGGGCTAAAGAATGCAGGGGCCACATATCAGAGAGCAATGACAGCCATTTTCCATGACATGATCCACAAGATCCTTGAGGACTATGTGGATGATATCCTTGCAAAATCCAAAACAAGGGATGAACACCTCAACATCCTAGAACGTGTGTTTGATCGTCTGAATCATTATGGCTTAAAGCTTAATCCTAAGAAATGTGTCTTTGGTGTTACATCTGGCAAGCTTCTAGGCTTCATCGTCTCTAGACGAGGCATAGAGATTGATCCTAAAAAGGTAAAAGCAATAACAGAGATGCCTCCACCAAGAAATCTCAAACAGCTCAGAAGCCTACAGGGCAAGCTTCAATCAGTACGACGGTTCATCTCGCAACTAGCGGACAAGTGCCAACCATTCTCACATCTCTTATGCAAAGACACCAACTTCAAGTGGGATCCCATATGTCAAAGAAGCTTTGATAAGCTCAAGGAGTATCTAGCTAATGCTCCAATCCTAGTACCACCAGTTCCAAGATGCCCACTCATCCTTTACATCTCAACAACATCTATAGCACTAGGGGCACTCTTAGCACAGCATGATGATGAAAATAGAGAACGAGCTATCTACTACATCAGTCGCATTCTTGTGGGCTATGAGCTTAACTATTCACCCATGGAGAAAGCATGCTTAGCAGTGGTCTTTGCCACTCAAAAACTTAGACATTACATGCTTAGCCACACAATCAAGCTCATATCAAAGGTGGACCCTCTTAAGTATCTGTTATCAAGGACAACCCTCACAGGCCGTATGGCAAAATGGGTCATGTTACTCAGCGAATTTGACATTCAGTATGTAGATCGCAAAGCAATCAAAGGGCAAGTCATTGCCGATCAACTAGCAGAAGCACCACTGGTGGATGCCTATCCACTAATCATGGAATTCCCCGATGAACATTTATGCATGATTGAAGAGCAGCCCATGTGGAAACTATACTTTGATGGTTCCAACACATCCCATAGCTCTGGGGCAGGAATCCTATTCGTCACACCTCAAGGTGACTACATCCCAAAATCATTCAAGTTGGGATTCCCCTGTACCAATAACATTGCAGAATATGAGGCACTCATCTTAGGTCTCAAAACAACTATCCAATGGAACATCACAGAACTACAAGTCTTTGGAGATTCACAGCTCATTATCAAGCAAGTCCTTGATGAGTATCAGACAAAGGATGACAAATTGCTACCCTACAAGCAACTGGTGGATAAACTGAAAGAGCATTTCCTACATCTACAATTCAATCAGATCCCAAGGCTTCAGAACAAAGTAGCAGATGCAATGGCAACCATTGGATCCTTATTGGAAATACCACGAGACGCATCACAGTATGAATTTCTAGTCGAGCAGATACATTCACCAGCTTATGAGAACGCCGATGCAAACATGGTGTGTGTCTTGGTTGGTCCCCAATCCCCATGGTACCACGACATCCATGCATATCTAAAAAATGGTATCATATCTCCCCATCTCACCAATAACCAACGCCAAAACCTTATTCGCAGAGCTTCCCGCTACACTCTTGTAGCCAACACCCTATATCGTCGCGGGTATCACAATGTCCTATCTAGATGTTTAGACTCAAACGAGGCCGTCCTGGCCTTACAAGAAGTTCACGCTGGAATTTGCGGTGCCCACACGAGTGGCATGGTTCTAGCAAAGTAGCTGCTTAGAGTTGGATATTAGTGGCCAACAATAGAACATGATGCGTGTGAATTTGTCAAGAAATGTCTCCCATGTCAACAGCATGCCAATTTGATACATGCACCAGCACAGGATCTACAACCTATTGCACCACTGTGGCCTTTTTCATGTTGGGGCCTCGACCTCGTTGGCTTGATCACCCCCCTCTCTTCGGATGGACACAAGTATATCATAATAGCCACAGAGTACTTTACCAAATGGGTTGAAGCGATTCCGCTCACCCTAACTACTGGCATCCAAATATCCAAGTTCATCCTCTACCATATCATTTGCCGCTTCGGCATACCATCTACCATCTTCACAGACCATGGCACACCTTTTGAAAACTAGCATGTGGATGATCTGTGTGCCAGACTCCACATCCATCATCATTTCTCTAGTCCATATTTCCCTCAAGGAAATGGCCAAGCTGAGGCAACTAACAAAACTATCTTGAAAATCCTCAAGAAGGTTGTCAATGATTCTGGTCGTGACTGGCACCTCCAAATCAATCCCGCCCTTTGGGCCTACCGCACTTCTTATCGCACTCCCACAGGCACCACCCCATACTCCCTTGTATATGGTGCTGAAGCCGTTCTACCGATCGAGGTTGAGCTCCCATCATTGCGAGTCTCCATGAAGAACTATACAACTGATGAAGATTATCGTGTGGCCTGGCTCACACAGCTAGATCTGCTAGATGAAAAGAGACAGCAAGCTTATGATCACCTGGTTGCATACCAGAATCGACTCAAAAGGAGTTATAATAAAAAGGTCCATCCTAGACAATTCCAGGTCGGTGACATGGTCCTTAAAGAAAATCAGAAGGTCCTAGCAAATAGAGAAAAGAAAGGCAAGTTTGAGCCTACTTGGTTGGGCCCCTATGTTGTCACCGCATCCTTTGGCTCCGGAGCCTATCAGCTATCAACACCAGAAGGTGAGCCCTTGAATGATCCTATCAACATCATCCATCTGAAGAGGTTCTATGCCTGAACCTGATCCTGCATATATCAAAAAATCCAAAAAACATTCAAAAAAGCAAAAAAAGCAAAAAAAAGCAAAAAGAAAAAAAGAAAAAAAGAAAAGAGAAAGAGAAAATAATCGTCCAATGGTGAAAACTTGGCAATTCAAGCGCCTTGGACAAGTATGTTGGTGAAAACCTGGCAAACAGGCGCCAACATAGTAAACTGAGCTATTTATCTATTCAGTTGTCCTTTCAGCTACCGTCTTCTTCCTCCATCCACAATCTCCTAACAGATCTCCCAGCAGTTCCATCTCCCCTATCTTCCAAACATTCAGCTTCCATCTTCCTCCAACCCATCTGCAATCCATATCCTATTCCAAAGCTTTGTACCATATCTTGTACCATATCCTTATCCCTTTCCTGTACAGCGCAATCCTCCCTGTATTTATCCTTCTTGTCTCCGTCCTAGTGAGAGTCCCACTGAGTGTGATCTTCCTATCCCCAATCCTGAGCTTCTGTACATATCCCTTGTGCATATCGTTCCTCCTTGTTGTACATAACCTTTGTCCGTCCTGCAGCAGCATTTGATCAAATATCTTGTCCCATCCCCAGCCTCAGAAAATTTGTAGTCCCACTCGGGTCTTGTGCTTCAGCAACATCAATTGTCAACTTATCCTTGCTCATCCTGATTATTCCTTGAACTTCAGCTTTTGCCAGCGAACAACAAAACTTATTCTCTCACCACCCATGGGTCCTTGAGGATATATCGTTCCTCCTGTCTGACCTAATCTTCCATCCTGGTCCTTGAGGATATATCGTTCCTCCTGTCCGACCAATCTTCCCACCATCAATCAAACCTAATCTCTCTCCTTGGAAAAGGATGTCTTTTTGGAGTTATCATTTTGATCTTGGATTTTTGTCCTTTGGGTCTTGTTAATCTTTTTGGCTTCTCTTTATCCCACCAGGGTCACCACAATTCATTATATCACGGTGTGCTGCGTGTGCGGATAATCTGGGGCAAGGTCTTTTGATCTTTCGCTTCTGCCTGTGAGTCAGTTGTGTGTTTGTGGTTCCTTCAGCATCGGTTTCGCCATGTGGCCTCTGCGCTTCATGTCTGATGTTGGGGCAACCCTGTGTGTTTGTTTAGCGTCAGTCCTCGTCAGTCCTCTGCAACGTTGTTGATAGGCCTCGTGATCCCAGTATCTTTGGCAGGTCTCTAACATAGCTATATTAAACCTAGGCTATGCACTCCCGTTTGCACTTGGAGCTATCTGGTCCCTTGCATTTATCATATAGATTAATCTTGCATCTTTGCATATAGCTGCATCTTGCATCTTGCATTTATCATCTCATCTTGCATATCATCCACCTTTTGCTTATAGAAGTGAGGTTATTTATCTCCCCTTTCTTCCTAAACCCTCTTCCTTCCTCGTCCCACCGGGCACACTCTGTCCCAGGGCGTAATCCCTCTTTCTCCTTGTCCCACTGGGCGCATCTTCCATGATTTTGTCCCACCGGGGCATGTTCCTCTTTCTTCTAGTCCACCCGGGCGTTACCCTCTTCTTCTGATTCTAGCCTTGGCATCTTGTTTTCTTGTCTTTGACGCCATGCCACTTGCGGCATCGCATCAAAGAGGGGCAAAATGTAGACACCGAAAAATCCTTCAGAAAATAAATTATTTTTGTTTTCTAAAAATCCTTGATGACATCATCATTTATTAATTAATTAATTATTTAATTAATTAATTTATTTTTATGGCATTAAATCCCTCTCTCTTAATTAAAAATTTTTAATTAAGGAATCTAGCCTAAAAATGTCATTTAGACATTATCCCTAATTTATTAATTATTTAATTAATAAATTGACCAAAAAACTTCAAAAATAAATTAATTTATTTTTTATCCCAAACTTGGCCAATTTCCTTAAGACCACTAACCTCTTCCAAAATCTTCTAATCCCTTCTTAATTTCGATTAAAAGGCTAATCCCATCTTTTCTAACCCTAATCCCAAGGTTAAATATTTAATTAAGGTTAAATATTTAATTTTCATATTTATTGAAAATATTTTAATAAATATTCCTAAAACTTAAGCTTTTGGAATGAATAACTTTTATTCCATGGAACTAAGGAGAAATCTAGACTCTTCTAGAATCTTCTCAAATCCACCCTCTTCACCCATCCTAATCCTTTTTTTGTCCTAATCTAATCCTAATCCTACCCTTAAACCTTTGTGCAATCCTAACCAAGCTTAAGACTTTCCTAAACCAAAGCAAAGTCTTTCCTTCCAAATATCTCAACCACAAAGCATTTATTGCTTCCCCAAAGTCTTCAAAGCCTCTTAAAGCCCATTCATTGCTCTTACAAGCATTTATTTGGAGAGTTATGAGCTTGGAGCCCCCTTTGTTGACTCCTCTTTTCCCTTCCCTTCATCCACTCACCTTGTGACATGTGTCACCTCCTGATTGGCTAAGAACTAGCACAATCCATGTGCTTCCCTTTGAGTGAATCTTGGCCTCTCTTAAGGATTTCAATCCTGGCCATTCATTCCTCCTACCCCAAGCCTTTCCTTTTCCTATAAATACCCTCACTTCCTAAGGCAAATCATCTTTCAACTCTCAAACTCAATAGCAAAGTTATAATGCCATTTTCATTCTAGCATAAGCTTAAACTCATCATTTTAGATCATTTCCAAACTTAAATCACACCTAAATTAGCTTAATTGGATTAACATAGATTCATTTCTTGTTTAATCAATCTTAGTTCATCATTTAGCTTTGCATATTTGTGTGTTCTTGAGGCCTTTGAGGCAAAATAGGTTCTTTATACCTATTTTGTGTCATTTTGGGTCTTCTTGATCCTCAAATCATCCTATTTTGCATGCTCCAAGTGCTTGAGTTTGCACACCCACATCCATTTATATCCAAGCATATCAAACGGTGCATGGGCGCATCCGTTTTAGGCTTAAACTAAGGTGGCTTTGATTTTAGTTTGTTTACCATTAAATTTGATTTGATTATATGCTATGACGTTTGTTTGTCTTTGGCCTTCAAAACAGGTTTAGGTGCATGCTCAAATCCTAGTCTACAAAGCTAAAGCATTATAGCTTAGTTTTCAAGACTCTTCATATTTTGATAACACCTTCACTTCTACAATTTCCATTCTAGTATTTTATTTTTTGCAGCTATAGTCTGAATTCCATTCTAGTATTTGCTTCCTACAGTCATAAAATAGTTTCCTTTCAGTATTTGTTTCATGCAACAACCGTAGAATGTGTGGTTGAGTGGTACTTGGTGCATATATCTTGCTGGCCTGTTTCAAGTAATACATCCCTAGATTGACATATTAAATAATTTTTTATAAGGAGGATAAACTGCTCGATCGGATGTGTGATCCCTGAGTTCCAGATTATGCCTAGTTTCTGAGCCTTTATAAAAAATGATCAATCTTCACCTTGGAACTTGAACTTTCTTGAAACTTGTTTCTTCTATTTTAGCCACTTAAATCTATACCATAGATCATCATCATGTATTTTCCTAATCGTAGAGCTCTCCAACTAACTCTTCCTTATCATCATAATCTTCCAACTCATCATAGCTCAACATTAAATATTGTTCTAATCCTGGTATTTAACTTTTCTTCCTTGCTCTCTAACTAAAACATTTTTCTCGGTGTCTTGAGTTCCTTTGCCTTTACTGAAACTTACTTTTCTCAAACTAAATGACATATTCTTCTCAGTAGCCGAAATAGTTTAACTTACCTATTTGAATAATCTTCTTTACCATTCTTTACCGACTTGATATAATCATATTTTAGGTAGAAAAAAATTATATCAACAAAATATTAGCATTGTTTGATCTGTATTAGTTTCCCAATTAAGTTCTTAATCTTCACAACATCTCATTTCTTCTTGATATCAATGACAAGATAAAAACTGATCTAACCTTTCTACTATCTTGTATACCTTTGATCTTTGTCGGTCTTCATCATCATCACCATCAGTTAAAGTAAAATTCTTGACCTTGGATCTAGAATAGGAAGAACATAAGTGCCTTCAAACATGCTAGGATCTAGAAATTACTTCATACCTTCCATGCTTGATTCTTGAAATGAACTTGATTGCTCCTTGGATGCATGAATGTTTGATTTTCTGATTAATTACCTTTTGACTCTCATCTAATTGATTCCTCCTTAAAATAAGGGAGGTAGCTTTCTATTTATACCTCTTATAGCTATTTCAAGGCTCAAATGTTAAATGAGGCTGACAAGGATTTGAAATCCTGCTCAAAACCAAAATATTAATCTCGAATTCAAATTTGGGCCCAAAATAGCATGCAAGGGGTGCCTCTCAATGTAGGGATATTTTTTTTCACCTCATATGTCTCAAGTCATGCTTTACAAGGAAAAAAGGCTTAAATGTTAATCATGGGTCAATTTTGATACGAGGATTCTGAAAATGTGTGAAAAATTAGGGTGTGAAAAAGCATAATAGGCATGCAAGCCTTGGACACAAAAATGGGGCCTTACTAAGGAAAAAAATTTTAAGTGCTTACAATTTAGGATGCTACAATACTCAATTCCATTTATGAGCTATGCTCACAAATTTTTCCTACCCAACAAGTTTGATGCAAGAGCATCAACCTAATTTTGGTTTCTTATTTAGGTTTTAATTTTTTTGTTCTTAGTCTAGGCTTTCTACATTGTTTGGGTAGAATCTTCTTCATTTTCTCTTCTAGACATGTTGCCTCATTTAGGGAATCACCATGACTATCTTTGATGAAGGATAATTGGGGCTCTCTCACCCTTAGTCAACATATTTTTAGTAACAATTAGTTTTAGCAATTAGGATCATTGGTTGGTCAAGTAGCAGTGATGGTTTAGAATGGAATGAAAATGTCTTGAAGTGAGAGACAAGGTGGGACAAATTTCCAAATGGAGGCCAAGCAATTTTGGAAGAAAGTCTTGGGTATTGGCAAAAGATGAAGTGATATTCACTACTAGAGAGGATTGGAAGAGGAGAGAATGATGCAATGAGTGCAAAGGTAGATTAGATTTTGGAAGGATTTTGATAGTGTTTGCAAAAGAAAAGAATAGGTCTACTTTAAAACAAAATCATGATAAGGCAAGAGTGACAAAAGAGTAGGTCTAATTTGGAGCTAAGAAAATTGCAAACATAAAAGGAAATTAGGCACGGCTTTGGAAGAGCCCAAGTTTAGTTGTGATTACCAATGATTACCAACATATTGGTTTGGTGTTGTCTATGTGATTGTAAATGAAGGTCAATCATTTTCTAAAGATATTAATGTTGTATCTATTCATTTATCTTTGCCTTGTTTAATCGTTTATCATTTGTAAATCCAGACACATTTTTAAATTTGGTGTCACTGACATTTGTGATGGGGCAATAATTTGTCTTTGTTTTATGATACTTTTATGCTCTATTTTCAGACATTTCTAAAATATTTGTTATGTCTTTTCAGTACTTGAACTTATGAACATGTTATAAGTGAAGTCAAACCAACAAAACTTATGGGTAGATAATAGTTGATGTACTTTTCCAAATATTATACATATGTTGAAGTATTTCATATAATTGTTTGAATGTATGTTCTAATATTTCAATTAAGTTGAATGGTTGAATACTTGAATATATATGCACGTTCTACTAACCTACCAGGGAAAGAGGAGTGACTAGAGAGTGGATCAAAAAACATTGATGAAGCGAGAGGAAGACTCAGTCATGATGATAGAGAACCATTATGAAACCGCAAGACATGCCTAATAAATTGAAGAAATGATCATTCCAAGAAATATAGGAACATGCTTACGCTATATTTTCTTTGTGATCAATGTTATGTTGAAGCGTTTAAGCAGCCTTTATGCTATTTTGTCATGGACTATTGCACTTTCCTTTCTTTATGGCATGAATTAGTTGGACCTTATCTTTTATAGTCAAATAAGAATCAATCCTCTATATAAAGGGCTATGATAGTTAGATACAGAGTTAGTCAAATGGTTGTATTGTTATTATAATCTAAAGAAAAGTTACTCTTTTAGTTATGTGTGTTGTTTTATGATAATGTAATCAGTTTTCTGAAAATACAATGGAGTGATTTTGAGTTATATTTTGTGTTGGTAGCTAGTAGAAGCCGACCAAAGGGGCCCAATTGGGAGGTGGATTAGAGTAGATTAGATTAATTTGTTTAATAATTTATGTCAGTTCAAGTAAAGTTTACTGTTCTTTCTTGTAGCACTATACACTATGTATGTTCCTACAACACTTGTAGAAATAATCATTATGAATGCTTTGGGTAGATAGAATAGGTTAAGATTGAAATTATAGTTGTTAGCATCACTTTCATTAATAGATGTGTGTGTTTACTTTCCTATATTCATAGTGTAAGTTCCTTTCATGTATTTTCCTTCCTGTAGCTTAAGAAAAATGACTCCATGAGAGACTTAGTGCACAAACTGTGTTGTCCCATTTTAAGTATATGTCCCTGGGTTGAAAATTTAAATGCACTTCATGATAGGGAAAATAATACTTAGTTTGAATATACTACTCCTAGGAGAAGCATTGGCATGATTATTATGAGGTTGCTCATTTTTGGCGCTATTTTCAGGGATCGTGTCAAGCTAACCTTATTGAGTCATTTTAGATAGTTTCTTGTTTTCTAGATAGTAGTTTGTAGTTTTGAACTTGCTTCACAAGTTTAACAAATTACCTGCATGCTCGAAGAGGAAAAAGATGAGACATCTTTGGAAGATTCCTTCCAAAAGAACCTACTAATTTGAGCATAGAGGCTGAAGAGGTTGAATTTCCTTTTGTTGATGCAAGTCCTAAATTTCCTTCAACATCTTCATCTATAAAAGACCCTTTTGATCCATCTGACCTTTGACCTTTTGCTAAATTTTTGGCCAGTTTTCTTGATAATCCCAAAACAAGTATACTCATTTCTAATAATCCTTTGGTTACTGTCACTTCCCATCCATAACTTCACTCCCAAGTAATGGCACAATCTAACTTTATGTTCCCCCTTCCTAGCTTATAAATAATTCCAACCTCAAGAACATACCCACTATTGCACTTCCAAAGTTCTCTGGTCTAATCATTGAAGACCTTAACACCTTTCTATTTGAGTTTTACATTCTTTGTCGAAGCTTTGATTACAACACTAATAGTCACAAACTCAAGTTGTTTCTAGCAACATTAAAGGATTCATCTCTAAGATGGTTTATGGGATTAGGGGATAATGCAGGAACCAATTGGAATGAGATGCAAACTTTGTTTCTACAGTAGTATAAAGAGTATTGTAAAGGAGATGACTTTAGGGGGGATGAATTTTTTCGTATGTCACAAAAGGAAGATGAAACTTTGGAAGATTACATTTCATGCTTCCTGTATAATCTACATAAGAATCCTCATCATACGTTGCAAGAGGATTCACTAAAACTCATTTTATTGAGGGGAGTAAATGACAACTATCTTGAAGCACCAGATCTTATGGCTGGAGGAGACATTTCTCAATCTTCCTGGGATGATCTTAATTAAATTTGTCTTAACTATTCAAGATCAGGAGTGAAGAAAGGAAAAGGATTTTGACCCATACTCACTAAAGGAAATGGCTCTAGTATCTCTAAGATGGAAATTTCCAACCGAATGTTAGATTTCAAACAAGATATTATCAATGATATTTCTACACACTTCGACACAATGCAGGCCAAAAAGAAGCATGAAGATGCCAAGGCAAAGCTAGCTGAATACTACCTGTAATACCCCAAAAATGGGCTATATGTTCATTGACCTCCTACATCAACATATCGAACGAAATCGACATCAAAGTCCTAATCTAAGGCACATCTAAACATCATCGAATCCTAATTGATTATATTAAATTCTGCATTGGGGAATATTCCTAATCATCATAATTATCTTTAATTTTATAATTATTTGGCAATAAATCACATTTATCCTAAAGTTTGATTAATTGAATATTTTCATATTTAATTAATTAGATTTAATATCTTGCCACTTAATTGTGTAATTAAATTTAATTCTATCTATTATTAATTGTATTATTTAATTTTGACAATAAATCTAATATCATATGAATAATTGATTAAATTCTTATTTAATTAATTAAAGCAAGTTGTCATTATTTAATAATATAGTTTTTAATAAAAGTTTGATTAAATAATTGATTAACCCATAAATCAATTATTTTATTTTTAAAAGCAGTTAAGTTGGAAATAAATCACTTTATTATTAAATTAATTCATAAATAAAACATGCACAATCATAAAAGCAAACAACTATCAATTATCAATTAAAGCTAAACTCTATTTTGAGTTAAAGCTTAGCTTTTGCATGTTTTTGTGAGTTAATTATCCTTTATTTAAAAATAACTCAAAAATCAACCTGAGTTATTTGAGTGATTTATGGCTTTTTCCCATGCACCTCCAAAGCCCTAGATTTCTATAAAAACAAGGCTCATCTCTTCATAATTCATCTCTCAATCATCTCTCAAATTTGCATCCAAACATCTCGCAAATTGCAAACTTACTCTATAGGAATCATAGCATATCAGATTTGGAGAATTTGCACAATTGGAGCTTGAAAGAATCAACTTGCGAATTCAAAGCTTTGTGAGATCAATTTCAATTGCATATTTTTCATATCATAGCATAGAATTTCATAGTTTTCATATCATTGTTAGAATCTTCATTGTTAGATCATTTAGCATTCATTTCATATCAGTTTTCAATAGCATTCATAGATTCATATCAGTTTTTATCATTCTTATTGCATAGAAAATATCAAAAATATAGATTAATTACATTCAATTTCATATCCATCTTTTGCATTCAAATCCTTCATTTAGGTGTCGTCTAGGTCACTGATCTCGATTACAATCTGAGAACATCAATCTCGCACCTATTAGAAGGCAGTAAATCACTTGGTTAGATAGCTTTCAATTTTGCATGATTTTGATTATCACTAACCTCTAATGTTTTACTGAGTGTTGTGTCTACAGATCAGGTACAATTTTCACACACACACTACCCTCACTGTAGGCAACAAAAGGACTATCGGTGCAAGCTAGTGGTGAATTTGGAGACCCCAAACCTTCCTACTAAGTTCAAGAAAATATAAGGAGAGGATGAGCATGTATTCTTTATTGCTCAATGTCGACCATGGGCCCCGAGACAAGGTATGCCCAAGACCCTGTATAATCTTTTAATCCTTATAATAACCAATGGCAGAACCAAAATTTTGAATATCCTTCTTAGTATTCCAAACCTTCTTGGAACAATGTTTGGCCTAATACTCAGTAGAACCAGTGGTTTAATTCATACCAAACCTAATGGCCACAACCTCAATACCAATGGCAGCCACCATAAGGGAATTGGAAACCATACAACTAGTGGAAAGGACCCCAACAATGACCTAACATAAAATCCTAGTTATCAATCCTTACCACCTCCAATGTCTCAACTGGCACTCATGCCACATCCTGTAGCCACAAGTCCTCCCCAAGGCCAACATAATTACCTGCTCATCCATAGCCTAATCCTAACAACAAGAAACAACAACAACATGTTTCTACTACAGATACCCAATATATAACCTGCCTATGCATTAAAAATAATTGATATTCACTTAAGATCGGGCACTACTCTATTTGCACTAGAACCTCCTATCATAACGGAAGTTCCAGACCTTCCTGTAGCATCAACACCGCTTCCAAAAAATACTTTTCCAAATACAATCCCACCAACTAATACATCAAGTCAAGCTGATGTTCATACTATGTGTGTGAAATTGTACCTATCTGTGGACACAATGCTTCAGTAAAACATTATTGGTTAACAAATCAAAAAATCGGCAAATAAGACAAGTATCGTTAACTAGGTGATTTACTATCTTCTAGTAGGTGTGAGTATGGTATTCTTAGAAATTGACCGAGATCAGTGACAATGCAACACCTAAACGAAGGATTTAAGGATGAAATCTATGAAAGATGAATGCAAATTAATCTATATTTTTTATGCAGTATTGATGAAAAACTGTATAAAATGATGTAAAACTAGATGAAATGAATTGCAATCTAATCTAGAAATGATATGAATGCTATGAAAATGAATGAAACAATGATAAACAAGAATCTCCAAATTGCACAATCTCACAATTCACCATATTGCACGAGCAAGATTCTCCAAATTCGTGGATTAGTGATCGTTTGCAAAGGACTGAGCCTTGTTTATATAGAAATCCAGGGTTTGAGAACACATGGAAAAACCATAAATCACTCCTTGATGAACTCAGATTGATTTTTGAGTTATCAAAGAATTAGAAATAGTTAACTCACAAAATCATGCAAAATCAACTTTTTAACTCAACTTAAGAGTTTAGTCACTCAAATTTTCTTTTCAACTCACAATCACACGTTGAGTCCAAAAAATTAATAGATTGAGTTTAATAGTTGATTTAAAATTTAACTGCTTTTCTGATTGTGCATGGATAATTATGAATTTATTTAATTTCCATGTGCTTTATTCTCAACTTAACTGATTTTTGACTGAAAATAATTGATTTATGGGTTAATCAATTATTTAATCAAACTTTATCCCAAATTAAATCATTAAATTTGACAACTTGATTTTAATCAATTAAATAAATATTTAATCAATTATTTTTAAAAATTTTGATTTATTGTCAAATAAACAATATTAATTAGGAATAAATTCAATTAAATCCAATTAAATAATTAAGTGGCAAAATTAAATTAAATTAATCAAATATTCAATTAATTAACTTTAGGATAAATAAAATAATATTGTTTATCGCCAAATAATATTTGATTAAAGATAATTGGGATAAATAGGAATATTTAAGAATATTCTCTGATGTAGAATTAAGATAGGATCGATTAGGGTTTTGATGATTTGATGTGCAAATGTGCCTTAGGTTAGGACTTTAAGGTTGATTTTGATCAATTTGTCGATGTAGGAGTCTAATGGTCTTGAAGCCCATTTTTGGAGTATTACATGTTGCCCCTCTTTGAATTACTGCACAAAGCGCAATGGTTCAAAGATTAATCTATTTTTTATGATGATCTGGACTTAGTTATGTGGTGGAGAAACTGATCCTGAAAGATTAATCGATTCTGAGATAGAAACCGATTGAAGATTTGAAGACATTGATTTAGGTCCTGATTGACCAAAGAAATCAAGATGATGTTGACGATATCAGCAATGAACCAGTGATTACAAAGAAGTGTCAAAATGCCTGATTCTGAACCTATGATTACGAGGAAGTGACTATCCTGACTCCAGACCTGATTGTCCAAAGGAATCGAAAGGATGCCAAATCTGAACCCTTCAATTATGAAGAACCAAGGAAATAACACAACTGAATCGATGGTTATGAAGAGTTGATATAGTTTACAAGATTAAATGAGAGAATACCAAATTGATATGGATTTTGATGAATCTGATATGCCCCAAGTGAGGAGGACTTTTGATGAGTCAACAACTAGACGTGGTTGTTGTCTTGATTACTAAAAGAAATTTGATTGACAAATTTGACTAATGCTGTACAATACCCTGCCCCCTTCAGGATTAAAATCAAAATCTGGTAACAAAGTCAATGTTAAATGTTTAGGATCAGTGTAATCGATTGTAGAAGTGGTTATAAATGTCTGGGGACGTGTTTTGCATCGTGTAGGGGTCCAAAAGACCAAGTTTGACTAGGTTTGACCATGGTTGACCAAGTTGAAATATGAAGAGTTTGATGTGAGATAATTAGTTAAGTTGAAAATTAGATTTTTGTGATGTTACAAAGGTCGATTATGCAAGCAGTCAACCATCCTGGGTCCAAACTTTTAAATCCCACTTTTGACATAGTAAACGATCTCAGATTTTGATTTTGATCTTAAAAATGGATTCAAAACATCGAAATTAGCCAGGGGTGCAATTTTCACACAAAATGGAGCACTTTACAAATTAGGTCAAAAACCTATATAAGGCCCAAAAGAGTCATTTTTAATTCATTTTAACCTTTTTGACTTTTATAAACTTGTGGAACCCTTTGAGTGAAAATGAAGGTTCTTGTGTCTTCCCATCGATTCGAGTGCAGCTGGCGATTCTAGAGACATCGTCAGTATGGTAATCTGGTAAGTGGACCTCTGTGCCTCTCTTTGAATTCAAATTTGATGTGTTTTTATGCCTTTTAGGATTTTTAGGACAAATTTATAGTTTTTGAATTTTTGCATCATGGAAAGTCATACAACAACCTACGGGGACTTGTACGACATTCCAAGTCCAAATAGAGTGTTGTGTGTGTTCTTGTAGTTTGTCGTATGAGGGACACCCATATGTCGTACGACATTTCATCGGGTCCCTCAAGTGTCATGTGAGAACCTATCTAGTGTCGTATAACCATGAAGTGTTGTATGGGTTGAAGTACAATGTCATATGAGTTTTGATACCAGTCTAAATTGTCATATGGAAAACAGTTAGCATTTTTGAGGTCCTTAGGCCAAATTTTTTAAATTTTTGATTCCATAGTTGATTTCTATAGCCTTTAATGCATTTATTGATAAGCTCATTTTCTCATTTTGCATGTGTATAGCCTAATTTTTTATCCAATTTTGGATAGTTGCCCCATTTTTGTGCTATGTAGGTCCTATACCTAGATGTCCATGTCCACATTTCACATCCCACTACACAGAGACTTTGTGCAGCGTTACCTGATCCGATGAGAGTGCACCTGGCAACATGCGGGTTTGAGTACCTTATCAGTTTGCCTAATATTCAAGTGAACCATGGTCTTCTTACTGCCTTGATAGAGTGCTTCCATTATGAGATGCAAACCTTTCATCTTCCTACATGGGAGATCACTGTGACACCTGAAGATGTCTACAAGATTCTTAGGATATCTTTTCATGGCCCTTGCCTGGACTATCTTAGTTTGGGTAACACAGGATTACAGATGTTCTGTACTTTATTCAGAGCAGATGAGCAAATTGCATAACAGATTCCCTGGTAGGTTTTGATGTAGAGATATGGACAGAACCATCGCTTAGAGTGCATCATAATTGGGATGATTGGTGGGATCATCATGTCTAACTGTCAACAGAACGGTCTCCTGATGGGATGGGCTCTGATGGTCCAGTGTTTGATGGCACAACCTATAGAGTGTGGATGGGGTCAATGTTTGCTGGCTCACATGTTCTCTGAGATGCACGAGATCATCTACCATGAGGGGAAGATGTTTTATTCAGGAGCTATTGTACTTCAAATATGGGTATGGGAGCATATTCCCATTTGTAGACTGATTTGTGGTAATGAGCGGCAGGCGCAGGAGCCGATAATATACAGATATTTTGGATTCATTACATAAGTCAGGATGGAGTGCACTGAGTACTAGTACTAAGTACTTGATGACATGATAGTGTTCATCATCTGGAGACCATATCTTCAGATTGAGGCGTAGCCAGCGGTGAGGGTACAGTTTGGATATTTTTTCCAGAGCCTGATCCTGATAAAGCGGTCTACCACCATCCTTGAGAGATTTCTAATTACATGCATCTAGAGGTAGTACGGGCTTATCCAAGACAATCCACAAGAGTTTGTAGCCTACGCACGATTGGTGCAAGAGATTGGTCTTGGATGGTCAGTGAGGCTATCATATGCAGTGTGTATCCTCAAGTACAATGGGATAGTGAGCAGAGATTGGGATTATTGGCCATAGGTGGCTGATGCAATTGTTACTAATGCATTCATTGCATACTTGGCGGAGCATTTGATTAAGTATTTCTTAGATCCCACGGAGCTCATCTTGACCATGGAGGAGGTAGAGGATGTGATTGGTGCCTCTATGGGTAGAGGATAGAGACGACGGGAGGTTTAGATCCTGATAGTGCATCCTACACCACTAAGGCCTAGGGTAGGTTCTACACCTCTGAGACCATCTGGATAGATGAGACCACCAGTTGGACCATGAGCAGCCCCAATAGGTAGATAGATAGTTTTATAGCATTGGTACACTAGAGGTGAGGGTGGGACATTAGGCGAGGTTGACAGTGTAGAGGAGGTATTAGGTGTGCATCAGGATGCACCTATAGAGGAGGCACAAGATGCCCCAAATTTTGATTTAGGAGCAGAGGTTTGACGTCGTAAGGTGTAGATAGATACAAGTGTTGGTGGGGGAAATGTGGCCATGGATGAGGGTGAGGCAGCAACAATGACAAATCTTGGATTGAGGTCGATGCCACAGGATGTGATTAGGAAGCTTAGGCATCAGTTGAGAAATTTGAAGACTCATAGTTTATCACTTGAGGTACAATTGCAGGAGTGAGATAGATAGCTCCAAGATCAAGAGTTTGATGTTAGGCATTTAAAGGCTGAGGTGATCCACCAGACGGGTTATGCAACATACTATGTATCAACATATTTTTCAGTGGTACCTCCTAGGCAGAGGGTCACCTCTTATTCATAGTACATGCAAGGTTCTGAGGGAGCCAGGGCCCCATGCACTGAGTTACCACCTGATGCACCTTTTGGAGGAGGAGCTACATCTGATGTCAAGGACTAGGTGGATAGTTAATTCATGATTTTTCCTCATCTTTGACATTTTGATCACATTTGATAGCTTACTGTAGCTTATTCTTTTGTATATTGTGCCATTAGTTCACCCCTACACTATATCGAGATTTATATATATGAGATCAAATTTTAGTGGTTGTGACTTCATTGCACTTGTTATTTTGAGTTATGATGATTTATCATTTGATGCCAATGTATGAGATGTTTTCCTTTTACTGCTGAATGCGATGAATATGCAATGAATCTTTACTTTGGATGTATGAATATCAATCCACTCTTTTCTTTGAATGTATGAATATGCAATGCACTGATAGATGGTAAATGTAATGTATGATTCCCTTTTATGCTTTATGGATACACATGTATGTATGCAATAAATATGTGAAATATTTTATGATATGATATATAAATGCAATGATACACATGATATTTTGCAAGGATATGAAGATTTCAAGTGCTCAGTCAATTGTCAAAAATGGATGTTTATCCCAGAACGACAACTTCTTGATGTTTCATTTGAGGGACCTTTGTGTGGCATTCAGTCCTGGAGATGTGTTTTTAGTGAAAATTTTGGAGAATATCAAACATCATGCTGTATTTAGATCATGAGAAATATGTAACCGTGCAAAATGCAAATGCAAATGTAATGCAGACCTAGGACTTAGTCACTGATCATGTGTTGGTCTTTTATCATCACTAAATATTTTTAGGTAACATAGAATAGTCGATACAATATCCACTAGTGAGACAATCATGGACATATGAATATAGACTTTTAGTTGAAATTTTGGATTAGATATAAGCACCAAGGCACAAAAGCCAAGATAACCTAATATCATGTCCATTTTGATTTAGCAATTTGTATAAGCATCAAAACATAAATGTTCTAATGACCTGAATACACCTTGCATACAAACACACCAAGCAGTTCGGAGATCATTCTATTTTCCATGTGAATTACCTACAGTGACCCTTTATCATTCACATCCTTGGGTAATCTAGCACTTCACAATAGAAATTAGAAATTACTCAAAAGACAAAGTTAGATCAAATGCCCCTGAAGCATCCGAGTATCAATGGTCGAGGTACACATGGCCATCCAATTCGAGATGGAGGCACTCATAGTGGACACCAATTCAATCCATAATTTCCATGGTTGTTATATTTCCACTTACAAATAGAATACAAAGAAGAGATTTTGCCCCCAGTCATCACTCTCTAAATCCTATAAAGGACATCATCGAGGAGCTTAAAAAGGACAGAATATGCATAAATCTCAATGTGAATTAGCTAGCATACAAAAAGATTAAAGCATTTGTGCAAAGATCATTTTGTCTGTTGTTGTTGTTTGTGTCGTCAATAGGTGAAAAAATCCTTTTCTGGTAGGGAGATAGACAAACTAACTTAGATATAGTTTTGAAGGACTTTGACTAGATATGACTTGTTTGAGGTATACCGAGGACCATAGGATATGACATTATTTGCCCCCAAGTTTTGAAACATTGATAGGATGCATACGCTTTTGTTGCCTAGTGCACAGATCGACTTTATTGAAAATAGGATGCGAAAGCAAACAAGGAGATATATACAAACTAAAGAGTACTAAAAGCTGGGAGATTGCCAAGATTGTGTTGATAGATGATGCATTTGATACAAGTGGCACCCGTTTCCTGGGTTTTCACCATCTTGGCAGAGATTCCATTTTTTCTACCAAGGTGCCTATTTACCAGGTTTTCATGAAGGCACTTTTCTTTTTCTTCTTTTTTTGTATTTTTCATCTTTTCAATTTTTTCATATTTTTCCATTTTTTTTATTTTTTTGTATTTTTGCTCTTTTTATTTTTTTTTGTGAACCATCAAGGTGCATATTGCTAGGTTTTCATCAGGATGATCATTTTTTCAGGATTTTTCTGATTTTATACTTTTTTTAGGACATTTTCACATACTGAATGTCATAGGCATAGAATTTCTTTAGATGGAGAACATTGATTGGTTCTCAGAGCTGTTTTCCTTCGGTCATTGAGAGTTGATAGGCTCCAGAGCCAAAAGTAGCAGTGATAATAAAGGGACCTAGCCATTTGGGTTCAAACTTCCCCTTGCGTTGTTGATGGGTTTGATTTTTAGTATTTCTCTCAAGACTAGATCGCCAACCTAAAATTCTATGTACCTGACTTTCTTGTTGTAACCTCTATACATTCATTTTTGATACACACTGAGATGATCATATGCAGCTTGCCTATGCTCATCTAGTATTTCAAGCTCTTGTAACCTAGATACTTTGTAATCATCATCAGTTACCAGACCATGCATTCTGATTCTTAGTGATGGGATTTCAACCTTAATATATAGTACCGCTTCAACCCCATAAACTAAAGTGAAAGAAGTAGCCTTAGTTGTCATTTTGATACTCATTCTATAGGCCCAAAGAGTTGGATTTATCATCAGGTGCCAGTTTCTTCTTGTCTTGTTAACTGTGTGATGTAGTATTTTCAATAAGTTCTTATTAGATGCTTTAGCTTGTCCATTCCCTTGTGGATAGTAAATGGACAACCAATTTTGAGTGATTTTAAACTTAGAGCATAAGGAGTCTAGGTCCTTGTTCTTGAATTGGCTGCCATTGTCTATGACGATGGAATGTGGTATACCATACAGACAAATGATGTAGTTCAGTATGAACATAGAGATTTGTTTTTCAGTGGCCTGTGTCAAAGGGACTACTTCTACCCATTTTGTGAAGTAATCTATAGCTGTTATGATATAGGTATGACCATTAGACAAATGTGGATAAATAGCCCCTATGAGATCAAATGCCCACTATTGAAAAGGTTGTAAAGGAAATCAAATCTCCCCTTGGTGCGTAAATCAAGTTACCATGCACCTAAAATTTCTGACAATTCTTAGCATATTTCACGACCTCTTTTTCGATGTCTGGCCAATAGTACCCAACCCTAATGAGTTTTTGAGCTAGTGTCAAACCATTGGAATGTGATCCACAAATACCTTCATGGACTTCCTCTAATGCATGTTGTGACTCTTCACATTCTAAACACCTAAGAAGTGTACCATCTAGACTTTGTTTGTACAAATCATTAACAATGATGACATACTGTGATGCATTTCAGGTAAGATAACATTTTTCATGGTGATTAAAGGTACCAAGAATGATTTGTTATCGAAGGTAGGAGTATATGTTTTTGTAGCGGGAGGAATTATGACCAACAACAGTGAAGATCATGTGGGTTTCTAGGAAATCATAGGCAGGTAATGTCAGTGCTTCCACCAAGAACTCATAGTGTAGCTCATGTTTAGGTTGTTGTAGTAAAGATGATAGCATTTCCATAGTGTCAACAGCCTTGTTCTCCGTTCTAGGAATCTATTCAAATGTGATAGATATGAAATATTTCTTTAGATCATCTACCATGTGCTTGTATGGAACAAGTTTCTCATCTTTTGTTTGGTACACATCATTGACTTGGTGTATGACCAGTTGTGAGTCTCCATGAATGTGTAGTTCTGTTACTCTCCATTCAAGTGCTATTTTCATGCCATTTAGTAAAGCTTAATATTTAGCTATGTTGTTGGTACAAGGGAATTTGATTCAAAATGCCTTCGGAATGGAGTAACCCTATGGTGTTATGAACAATATGCCAGCCCCAAATCCATTTTGTGTGTAGGATCCATCAAAGAATAATTTTCACGTTCTTGAAGATAGATGCATGATAGAAGAATTAGGAAATTCCATTTGCATTGGTTGGTCATCAAACATTGGCACTTCAGCTAACTGATCTGCAATGACTTGTCCTTTGATAGCTTTTCGTTCAACATACTCGATGTCAAATTTTCTCAGTAGCATGACCCATTTTGCTAGTCTACCTATGAGGGTGGATTTTCTTAATAAGTACTTCAATGGATCAATCTTGGCTATGAGATGTGTAGTATGAGCTAACATGTAGTGTCACAGCTTTTGTGATGCAAAGATGACAACTAGACATGCTTTTTCTATCATGGAATAGTTCTTTTCATAAGCTACCAATGTTCTGCTAATGTAGTAGATATCCCTTTACTTCTTTTTTTCATCATGTTGCACTAGTAATGCCCCTAGTGAAGTATCTATAGTAGAGACATGCAATATCAATGGCTTACCTTGAATAAGAGGCATGAGAATAGGTGGATTTGTCAGATATTATTTGATGTGATTGAAATTATTTTCACATTTCTTGTTTCATGTGAAGGTCACACCTTTATGTAATGTCTTTGTGAAAGGTTGTGATATATCCACTAGCTAGAATATGAAGTGTCTAATTGATTGTACCCTTCCTTGTAAGGTCATCATTTGACTGATGTTCTTAGGAGGTTGCATCTCCATGATCACTTTGAATTTTTTGAGATCTAATTCGATTCCTTTCTTTGAAACAATGTACCATAGAAGTTTTCCTAAAGTGAGACCAAAAGCACATTTCTTAGGGTTAAGTCTGAGACTAAAATTCTCCATCTTATCCATTATTTTGCTTAAGCCAGCTAGATGTTCAAATATTTTCATTTATTTAGCCAAACTATCATCATCATAGTCCTCCATACTTCAATGCATCACATTGTGGAAGATAGATGTCATAGCTCATTGGTATGTAGCACCGGCATTCTTAAGACCAAATGGCATCAAGTTCCAGCATAAAGTACCCCATGCACAAGTAAAGGTTTTCGTCTCTTGATCTTCTAGAGCTATCTTGATTTGGTTGTATCCAGAGAAACCATCCATTAAAGAATATATTTCAAAGCCCACAGTCATGTCCACTATCATATCAATATTTAGTAGAGGAAAATCATCCACAAGGAACAATTTGTTTACATCTCTAAAATCTATGCATACTTTGATAGATTTATCTAGTTTTGATACTAGAACTATGTTTGAAATCCACTCTTCATAATGAATGACTCGGATAAATTCAGCTTTTAAAAATTTCTCTAGCTCATCTTTGACAAGGAGTGCAACGTGAGGATGCATTTTACACAACTTTTTTTTGATCGGTTTGACTCCTGAAGCAATAGAGAGATGATGCATGATGAGATTATGATCTAATCCAAGCATATCTAAATATTTCAATACAAAGTTGATTTTCTTCTATGTCAAGAATTTTGTAAATGCTTTCTTTTCTTCTTCTGACAAAGATTATGCTACATGAATCAACTGTGGTTCCTCTGCTGTGCCCGAATTGATAGGCTGAGTTGGTTCTATCAATACTAGAGATTTGTCCTGTAAATGACTCAGAAGGACATCAAATATCTCATCCTTAGGCACCTTAGAGGGGTTTTCACCTTCGGATACATCTTTTGTTTTTACTACTTTAGGTTTTGAGACTACCACATTATGGTTTTCACCCTTAGAGCTCTTTTTCTTTTTGGTTTTGTTCTTTTGACTAATATATTTAATATCCAACTTCATCATGCTGATGCTAGGTTTGCTGATGGATGTCATCATGGGTTCTACTATGTTTAGGTAGCAGGCGAGAGCATAGTCTATTTGGAAAGTATGGATGTCTTTTCTTGGATCATCAGATGTGTTGTCAATAAGGTCATGGTGTTGGATAGTAAGTATAGGAGAGGATTGGGTGATGGTGTTTACACATACAATGTTTTCATCATTGGCTTTGATTCGACTCTCAAATTCAAGGATGATATTACTACTTAGAATGTTTAGTTTGTTAAGTCTCTCACCGTCATCATTGGATCATGTGTTAGTGATAAGCAAATCAGACTCACGAGGTTTGTCATTTCATTCTAGACTCATTTCAGATGTAGGTGTGTATCGGTGAATGAAATCTATGTGTTTTTATGTGATAAGCTCATCTTCTTCTAGAACAATTCCCCATTCATAGTCATTTGATTCTTCATCTAGATCCCTAGGAAAGTGAAGAACATTCGTAAAATCAAGATGGATCACCCAAGAAGGGTTACCTTAGTGGAATTCATGCTCATGGGAGTCTATCTCAGAATCATTTTTGTGTCCCAAGTGTTCAGCTATTATGATAGGTATACCTTATTTTTTGGTTTGTTTATCTTCAACATCATTCGGTTCTTGTGGTGCGACTGCCTTTTGTTCAGTAGTAGGTTCTTCTATGTCTACCACATTGATTATCTCTTTAGGTTTGTTCTCTTCTTCCAGAAGGTCTAGGATATGTTGAGGTATACATTCATATGGAAAAATATCAGTTGAATTTGAGTCATCACTATTTGAGTGTTGTGTTTCTTCCTTATGGTGAATACCTATTGCTGGTTCAATCTGTTATAGGACATGTATAGAGTTTCCCTTGAAATGGAAAGGTTTCTTCTAATTACCAATGCCTATAGTATCCTTAGTTGTTCTCTCATAGTGTTCAATGGGTTTATTGATACCTTTGCCTCTTGTTCCTAGAGGTCCTTTTCTAGTGTATCCCATTTCAGACATTAGTTTATGTCCTGGTCCATATGATTTTGAGGGAATCTTGGAGTCACATTTTTGAACTATTTGGGATTGAGATTCATCTTTGTATAACCGGGATAATATAGCCTCTTCCTCATCTGTTTCTTGTTTGGAAACTCGCTCTATGAAAAAAATCCCATCAAAGATAACCTGAGGTTCCTTGGTTATATGCTTCACTTTTTTTGAAGGTTTTCCATAAGAATTGGGTGAAATTGGGAGAGATGTAAGAGATAGGACCGATTCCATAGTATATTCTACCATGTTTGTAGCTTTGATCTTGACTCCTTTTGATAGGTCTTCTATTTTAGATGTAGATGTTTTGTCCATTTGTTTGGTAGAAGACTCTTGGTTATGTGGGACCATCTTGTCTACATTGTCTTTCAAAGCATTGTAAGATGCTGATGTATCGACCAGTATAGTGACCTCTACTCCATCATAAGGAAATTTTAGACATTGGTTGTATGTTGAGGGAATACCTTGCATCTCATGAATCTAGGGCCTTCCTAGAAGAATGTTATAGGCCAGTGGGAGATCTAACACTTGATAGGTGATATCTCTGATGACAGGTCCTGTTCTAATTGGCAGCACAATGAGTCCTTTGGAATTTCTCTCTTGTTCATCATATGCTTATATTGTTATCTTATTTTTAGGATCAATAGATTCTTCTAACAATCCCAGCTGTGTAACCAATTTGTAGGAACATATATTTAGACCAGCGCCTCCATCTATCAACACACATTTGACACAATGGTTTTGGATTAGGACTTCAATATGCAAGGGATGGTTATGCGGGTGACTGAATGAGTTGCCATCTTCTTCTAAAAAGGATATGTACTGAGGGAATGTCAGGTGACCCACCATTGTTTGGAATCTGTCAAGATCAAGATCTTCAAGAACATTAGAGCCAATTAGAGCTTTGTCTAGGTTAGCTCGATGAGCAGGAGAGATTCGAAGCAATTCAATATAGAGATTTTGGCATTGGTATGTTGCAGTTGTTGGATGATGTTGTATGATATCTCTTTGGACTCTTTAGAAGTGGAAGATTTAGAAGTAGTCCTTTTCTTAGACATTAATGCAAGATTAAATGGTACCTTTAGGGAATTTGATGAACCTGAGTTTTTTCCTTGGAGAGTTGCTTGAGCTTGAGATCGAGTAACTGCATTAGCTATCTTGTTATCTCTATCCTTTTTAACAATGGTGATTACATTGCAATATTTAGATAGGCATGGTTCTACCATATTAATGACATCATTATTACCAGAGTAAGTGTAATTGACTTTAACACCTATGTTAGGTTTAGAAGATGAATCTCCTTGATTATGCTTTGGAAAAGGTTCCATGTACTGTATGATCTTTGTTGGATTTATGGTTATCAATCACAATTTCTCCAGTGTCAATTTTGTCTTGAATGAGATGTTTTAAACGCATGCAGTTATTGGTCTTATGACCCTTGTTTTGATGGAAATCATAGAAATTGGTCTCTTTCCACCACTTAGGTTTGACTTCAGGGTCATATGGTTTGATTTTAGGTAATGCGATGATATTATTTGCCAATAGAGTTTTCATGGAAGATTCCAAGGACTCACCCAATGGAGTGAACTCGCGCTTTGGTTTTGTAAGCCAAGGTTTATAGTTAGTTGAATTTTTAGCAGATTCAGTTGCTTTCATTTCTAAAGCTTTTATGGCTTGGGTGCCAATGGTGAGATTGAATGCAGGTGCCTTAGATGTGGCACTGATATGGTCAACAACACCATCAATGACAATGTTTTTGTTCTTGTTCCAGATTTTGCCCTTATCTTTATTGTTGGAACTAGAACATAAGTCATACTTGTTTTCTTTATGAAGTGACATGTATCCCTTATGAACAAGCACATTTGTGGATCTTTATGGAATTTTCTACTATTTTATCAAAAGATGTATGATTTTGCATTTGCAGATCATAATTGAGTTCTGGAATCAGATTGTTGATAAAGATTTATAGTTTCTCATTTTCCAGAATTGGTCGGGCATAGAGTGAAAAATTCTCCCTCCAGCATTTGAGGAAGGTTAGGAAGGGTTCTCCTGAGTTTTGTTTCAGATTGCAGATGTCGATCATGGTGACCGAATGTTGGATATTGTAGGAGTATTGTTGATAGAAAAACTTGATTAACTCCTCAAAGGGTCTAATATTTGGAGGCATCTTAGAGAACCAGTTGATGGCTGCCCCTCCCAAAGATTATGGGAAGAGATGCATTAAGTATGTCGGTTCATGCATAAACTCCATGGATAGAGTACAAAATTATTTGACATGATCTTGAGGATTAGAATTTTCATCATATTTGTCATATTTGGGAAGCTCCACTCTTTTTGGGAAGGGTGGCCTATACAAATTATGATCGAATGGAAATGGACATAGGGCTTCCATAGAGAATTCTTTAGATTATTTCTCCCTTTCCAGCTTGTTAAGTTTGATATGCATGGCATGAATTTGTTTCATCATAGTTGTTATAGGAGTTTCTTCCTCCTGTGTGATGATGTTTTCAACATTGATGTTGGGAGGAAGCTTGGATCCTTGTCTTGCCAATTTGAGGAAGTATGTCTCTTTGTCTTCTTGTAAGAAGTGTCTCATCAGTCTTCTAAAGAGAGTACCATTCGATTTCAGATGGTGTGGGTTCTGGATCTCCACCATGATTGGATTGGTGACCTTGTGAGCCTTGGATTTCTCCTCCTTGAGAAATATTGGTGTTTTGATTATCCTCTAGGATTTATTGAGGAGGATTAGAGGAACCTTGTTTCAGATGCAGATTTCCTAGGGAATCTTCTTTGTAATAATTGGTGTTGTAAGGTTGATGAAGATTTTGATCAATGAGAGAAGATGATGTTGAATTTTTAGGTTCTTCTCTTTGTTTCTTGTGTGAGGAAGATCTTGTTTCCACCATTAACTTTAGGTGAACACTTGGAACCAGATATGATAACTAAGAGATAGTCTGATTTAGGAAACATCAGGTGATGCAACCTTGTCAAGATTGGTTTTTGAAAAGATAGATTGGATGTAAATGATGGATATTGTGTCTAAGATGTATGGGTAGATGCCCAAAAAATGGTGGACATGAATTCACAACGCTTAGCCATTTGAAGATATTGAATCGAGATTGGTTTTTGACAAGATTGTGACACAAGATGAAATGAGATTTAGATTGATCAATCACTTTAAGAAAATAAGATGAATTTTTTGTTGCTCTGCTATGTTCCTAATGTAGTGGGAATTTTGACAAAATCTAAAAAGTTAATTGCTGGTGGATTGAATTCCTGCCAAATTTTGACTTTCTGGCAATTTTTGGTAAACAGTCGTACGACACAGAATAGGGTCCAAAATGACAATTGCAAAGGCTCATATGACAAATGAAACTAGAGATTTCTTTTTTTAACAACTTTTAGACAATCCTCGTATGACATAGTATGGATTCTCATATGACTTTCTGGGGGTTCTGATATGACAGTTGGCAGTTTGGAGAAATTGTTGTATGACAATTGCAGGCTTAGGATGTCAATACTCACCAGAAAAGGATTTTGCTGGGGATTTTTCATGTTTTTCAAAATTTTTCAGATTTTGATTTCAGATGTTTTGCAATTTTCTCTATCTAGTTTTGAAGATCTGTGTATTGGATTTGTCAAAGGTTTGTTATCATAGCAATAGGCTTTTAATCACATAAAACAGAGGGAACTGACTCAATGAATCAATCACACCTATCTTACCCTAGCTAGGAGAAGAGATGTATTTCTTTCTCATTGACTTAGGAACACACTCAGATACTCCTCAGAATATGCAGGTCCAACAACACGTAATGGATGTTGAAGCCCATATTAGCTGAGTTCAAACATCAAAGAGGGCTTGATGTGATGAGTGTCTTGGGGTGATTACTATTCACCTTGCACAAGCACTACAAATCATTCAGAGATGGATCAATAGAAAAACTAGCTTAGGATTTTAATCATGGCATCCATTCACAACTATCTCCCATAGTCCCACAAGCAGGATTGAGGTTGTTAACCCTATGAGTACCTTGACCAATGTAGTCTCACAAGCAAGATTTAAGCGGCTCTGCTCTACACAAAATCAAAGCATGTTGATGGAATGAATCCAAGGAACAAGCATAACTATGTCTTCTAAGGCTTTAACCTCAAGGAAGCGTCAAATTTTATAGTGGGGTGGAAGAGTTAGCTTAAGACTTGTCCCCACTTGGGTCATTCTGGGGAGCTTTTTACCTCTCTAGCAGGCCCTCTAAAGGATTAAAATAAATGTGAGGTTGGGGACCACAGGATCTAGGTTTCTGATTCTCTGAAAGAGAAGAGCATAATCCCCTAACCTTGTCCTTTTCCCTATCCAAAACATGTCAAGCAGAATTAATCTAGAGACAGTATGCAAACTAGCACTAGGGAAGATACCTTCTGGGTTTCTAATTCTCTTAAGAAGGAGAAGAGCATAATTCCCTCAATATTTGCCTCAATGGAAATAAGTGCACGTACCTAATTAGTTAGATGCCTATGAAAAATGAGATCTAAGAAAATAAAATATTTTCTCGTAGAAGATTTGGAAACTTGCAAAACCACCTATCAGAAATCTTGTTGGATAGAACATCTTTGGCAAGTGATTTTTTGAAAAATGGGGTTATCTGCAAAAGATGGGCTTAGAAGTCAAGACAAGAAGAGGCTAAAGATCAAGTTTTTATGCTCAAATCTTAATCTATCATCCTACAAAGATGTGTTAGGCTGTAAAAATGATCAAACACCAGCAAGTATCAATTGTTAGGGTTAGCTGTGAGACAAAATCTAAAATCCAAATCTAAAAAATTGCCCAAAAAATCTGATATGACAATTGAAAACAAGAGTCAAAACTTGTACGACAATATACCAGTTCCCACATGACAATCCAGAAATGATACGACTCTAGGTTCCTGCACACATGATAATTCAGAGCTCATACAACAATACTAGACAACCGGTATGACAATGTAAACTATCATTTGTCGTACGACAGATAGAATGTTCTGATATGGCTATCTGCAAGTGTCATACGAGATTGTACGGAATAAAAATTTAAAAATTGAAGCTTGAATTTGAAATGTTAGAAAAATGAAAATTTGATAATGGAAACCCGCTTTTGGGCCCCACGGTGGGTACCAGAAATGTGTGTGTGAAATTGTACCTATCTATGGACACAACACTTTAGTATAACATTATTGGTTAACAAATAAGAAAATCTACAAATAAGACAAGTATCATTAACCAGGTGATTTACTGCCTTCTAGTATGTGCGAGTATGGTATTCTCAGAAATTGACCAAAATCAGTGACAATGCAACACCTAAACGAAGGATTTAAGGATGAAATCTATGAAAGATGAATGCAAATTATTCTATAATTTTTATATTTTTTATGCAATATAGATGAAAAATTGTGTAAAATGATGTAAAACTAGATGAAAATTAATTGAAATCTAATCTAGCAATGATATGAATGCTATGAAAATGAATGAAACAATGATAAACAAGAATTTCAAAATTGCACAATCTCACAATTTGCCAGATCACACGAGCAAGATTCTCCAAATTCATGTTGGTGATCATTTGTAAAGGACTGAACCTTGTTTATATAGAAATCAAAGATTTGAGAACGCATGGAAAAACCATAAATCACTCCCTAATGAACTCAGATTGATTTTTGAGTTATCAAAGAATTAGAAACAGTTAACTCACAAAATCATGCAAAATCATCTTTTTAAGTCAACTTAAGAGTTTAGATCACTCAAATTTGTTTTTCAACTCACAATCACATGTTGAGTCCAAAAAGTTAATAGATTGAGTTTAATAGTTGATTTAAAGTTTAAATACTTTTCTGATTGTGCATGGATAATTATGAATTTATTTAATTTCCATGTGCTTTATTCTCAACTTAACTGATTTTTGACTGAAAATAACTGATTTATGGGTTAATCAATTATTTAATCAAACTTTATCCCAAATTAAATCAATAAATTTGACAACTTTATTTTAATCAATTAAATAAACATTTAATCAATTATTTTAAATTTTTTTGATTTATTGTCAAATAAACAATATTAATTAGGAATAAATTCAATTAAATCCAATTAAATAATTAAGTGGCAAAATTAAATTCAATTACTCAAATATTCAACATACTCAGTTAATTAACTTTAGGATAAATAAAATAATACTATTTATCACCAAATAATATTTAATTAAAGATAATTGGGATAAATAAGAATATTTAGGAATATTCCTCGATGTACAATTAAGATAGGATCAATTAGGGTTTTGATGATTTGATGTGTAGATTTGCCTTAGATTAGGACTTTAAGGTTGATTTCGATCAGTTTTTTGATGTAGGAGGTTAATTGTCTTGAAGCCCATTTTTGGAGTATTACACATACCATAGTTAATCCTCCTTTTCCTCAAAGGCTTAGAGCTGATAAATTTGTACCCCATGATGGAACACCATTTGATATTCTTGATCAGTTAAAAAAATGCATATTCAAATTCCACTCTTTCAAGCTATCAAAGATGTTCCTGTCTATGGGAAAGCCATTAAAGAAGTCTTCCTTAAGAAGCCTAGACGTAAGAAAAAGGATCCCCAAATAGTACATGTTATTGGTCAACTTGCAGATATTATGATGGGAAAGAGATTCATTCCAAAGTACTTTGACCATGGAAATCTAGTTGTTGATATTATAATTAATGGTCAATCTGTAAAAAATGCTTTAATATATTTGGGTGTTGTTATTAATGGTATGACTAAGGATACCATGCATAGACTGAGTATAGAAGGATTGAGGACCACTCCAATAGTTTTACAACTTGTAGACAGTTCCACTGTCACCCTAAATGGCATAATAGAAGACAGTAGTTACATTGGATTCCTTGAAATATCCTACTAACTTCATGAAAATATCACCCAAGGTAACTCTTGTTGGTTACCTAGTCATCCTAGGACAACCTTGGTTATCCATAGTTGATGTCAATATAAGTTTCTGTTTAGGTAACATGACCATTTCATATCACTAGTACATTTGACCCACTTTTAAGACCAACATTTCCGACCAAGCTATAAAATGATTTTCCGTGGTCGGTTATAGAAGGAAAATTTTGAATTTTTAAAAATCTATTCCTGTGTTGGTCGGAATTATGACCCTAAAGAGTGGTCGGAATTTCAACAAACAATGGAATAGAAGTATAAAAAAAAGTCAAATTTTACATATATCCCACCTACCGGCACATTTCATTTTATTTCATTTTGGCATAGTCCATGAGCAAATGAGTGTTGAAGGAGGTGGTATAAGGTGGGAAGTTGCCTTATGTTGACACCATGTGCCTATATGCAAGTAAGTTCAAACCAGTGGTTGAATATCATGGAAGTGTAGACTGTTAAGCAATAAAATCTTCATTTTAAATCTTAACCAGCTAGGGTTTTTGGAGGTTTTTAAATCTTATGGGTGTGATAGACTAGTGTGTGTATGGATGTGACTAGTGTGTTAATAGTCTTTGTGTGATTTCTATTTTCAATATGCGTAGATGTTCCCTAGTTGTTTCCTTGGTGATTTTAAACACTTATTGATTAATTTGGCTTTATTTATTTTTGAGACTAGGTTAAAAATACACAAACCCAAAACATATAAAGGAAAGAAACTTACATTCCAGTTCTTTTTCCTTACTGCAATATCTTTAACTTATCTTTGAAAAATGATTCTTTTTTTCACCTGGATTTGTGTTTCCTCCATCTCGAAGGGGATTTTCGTCCAGAGCCTTCTCAAGTCCGATGTTGACCAAGAATGATAAGCCTACCATTTTTCTAAAGTGATCAACAATTTGCACTTGGTTAATGTCATAGGTTAGCCACATTAAATATTTCAAAGATACCACCTAACATTATGCTAATGTGAACCATCATCTTCAACATAATCCATGCAACATCCATCGCATTTGGGCATTGCATTCATACACACATTACTACAGTCAAGTTATAAAATAAACCAAGAAAAAAATGTGACATGTCCCTAAGGAATAGCTTCAAACGTTCATTTTCATCTATTGAATGCATTGAAGATTATTTTGAATCACTGTTCCATGTGTTAATACTGGATAACAGTCACTGTGACTACAAACTGTGACTTTACCTTGAAGTTTTATAATGTTTCTCATGTAATTTTGATTGGATGAAGACTAGAATGATTTAGTAAGATATTTGAAGGAATTATCACATGTTTTGAAGGTTTTGAGAGTCATTTAACATGACTATACCCTCACATGCAATGAATTAATGTATAGAAAACCCTCTTTCCAACCTAGGTATACAGGAGTATGTATTGAGTTATTATCATTGGCACAACTAGGATCATTTCTTATGTGATTTGGTACGATACTCCGGTTTCTAAAATTGCCTGACTTTTGGAAAATAGTGGAACAATAGGAATTTTTCATTTTTTTCATAGATGTGATGATTCCTCTGGTGATCAGGTGTAATCCCCAAGTCATCAGTGTCGAAAACCTCAAGAAAATCCAGCTTTGAACTTGGACATACTAATAATTGAGGAGTAAAATTTGAACCCTAAGCCAGTTTAACATAAAAAATCAATTGCTAAGCAAAACACTTTAAGCTTCGTTTATGCAGACTAGGCTATTTTTTTTCAACATACTCATTGCATCGATTAGAAATACCTTTAAGAGATACAATCACACAGACATCTTACTCTTCTTGTTGGAACATAACACATAGCACTTAAAGTACTAGGATGGCTGATGACACATTGTTGCAGGGTCAAGGTCAAGGGGTTATGGTCAAATGTTAACAAAGTAAACTCTAAATGCATACTTATGGTTCAAATTCCTTGACAACATTAAGGCAACCCATAACTCCATTAAGAACTTGGACAAGGTTGTGTCCTGGAAATTAGACCACCTGGTCCAAGATTCATCGAGAAAAAGAAAACCAAAATACATTGAAATCACAAAAATATGTGTTACCTCTTTTATATCATATTACTCACCCAAGATCCATCTTACCCATCTAAGATTCACCAAGAAAAAATAACAAAATATATTGATTTAACCTCGCATAAATAGCAAAAAAATATATTAGCTCAACCTTAAATTTACCCAAAAAATAATGACTAATCACATTGATATAACCTCACCCATAGGTTGATAAGAGAAAAATGAGTGAAATCCATTGATACAACCTTACCCAAGAATTGACTTAAAAACTGCAAAATACATTGATATAACCTCAAACAGGATTTATCAATTTTAGAATAGAGCAAAAACCATTGGTAAAACTTCACTAAGAGATTTAGCAAGAAACAAAAAATCAATATACATTCATATTCGATACAACACATGTCTATGATGGAACTCACTCGATTTGGTAAGATGACTGACTCATAGGGTTTCCAGAAAGTGGTCAATTAACTAGAAATATTAAAGTAAGGAATAAGGTCAAAGTGCATAAACTGACATAGGCATTTTCCTTTTATAACCACGTGTCCTCGGCCTTTAGATATACACTAGTGTGTGCATAAACCTCACAACACTCATTTCTTTTTGTGTGATACAATTCTTTGGATATTATGGTGGCATATATAATTCTCCGGCTCAGTAAAACTCACATCTACGTGTCTAGGATCCATGCCCTCTCTCCATCCAAGTCCTTAGAATATGAGATGAAGCTCTCTAAGATGCCTTTCATATCGAAAGCTATCATTTCCTCTAATGCTTTTAGATGGCACAATCTCTTCGGTGACATCACAGGTACAAGAATGCTTGTAGAACTTAGAATAACAATCCTACTGAAAAAAATCCAAGTCCTCTAAATATGCTTTGAGTTTAAATAAATATTTTTTTAATTGCCTTATTTATGTTTCCTTCAAGAGAAAGTAAATGAGACCAACTGAAAAATGCCCAAAAGGAATAAAATTTCATAGTAGCTTTAATTTCCAATAGGAATTAGCTAGGATCAATCATTTAAGGTCTTTTTTGATCATCCCTTTTATATACTAGCCTTTAAATGGAATATTAAGTATAGTAATAATATTCTTAATCTATTAGTAATTGGCATATTAAGCATGTTATTACTATGTAGAGTTAGGGTCAAGTTCGCGCACACAAGCAAAAGTCCAATACCCTGTAGAATTAGTCTAACAGTAAATTTATAATAATGCGGATAAGAATCAATTTGTAATTACTATGAATTAAACATGCTAAACTGATAAAGGTGTTATCTACATTTAATCTGCCAATTACTAATAGATTAAGCATATTATTACTATGCTTAATGTTCCATTTAAATGCATTTAACACAAAAAACAAATTTACAAAACTAAACCAATGGCATGTTTACAACAAAGGTCTAATAGAACTCCCAACAATTCTTAAACAATTAAGGTTGGAGTAGACATAGTTATCACAAAGTTTTTTGTGTGGTACAAGGAAGATTTGGCTAGGTCAAATCTTCCTTTGTGCTAGCAGTCTACAGAACTAGACCTTTATTAAGAATTCATCATAATAGATAAAGTATGTTTAAGAATTGTTGGGACTGGTCTTTTGGCATGTATTAAATTATAGAATAGAATTTTCAGCATATTATTATCATTCTATTTCTTTTTTGTAAACATGCCATTGGTTCAGTTTTGTAATTTTTTTTGTGTTAAATGCATTTAAAATGAAGGTCTAATTCTATAGACTGTTAGCATGGAGGAAGATTTGACCTAGCCAAATAAAGGTATAATTTTGTAGACTATTGGTCAAACAAATCTTCATTGTCTTTTGATTGTCTTCTTTATATACTAGCATTTAAATGGAACATTAAGCATAGTAATAATATGCTTAATCTATTAGTAATTATCTGCATTTAATCTACCAATTACTAATAGCTTTGTACTACACATGCAACGTATTGTTAGTTTGAAGATAGTTTGTGCCATGTGTGATGGTTAAGTAATGGGAAAGTTATGATGATTTAATTGTAGAACTACTGGTCCCTTGAAATGTTCAAAAAAAAATTCTCAAAAGATGCACTCTCATGGAATATGATGACTTCAGGTTATGCACAAAATTGATCTACCTTCTATCACTATGCTCTTATCCTATGTCAAAATGGGAGATTTATGACATCGTATAGATATCCATCAAGGCATAAATAAAATTCAACTTTTCTCTAATGTTGTAGTTGCAAGTAATGAATTTTAAATTTTATTTTCTTATTCATAGAAGCTTGCAGTATAGTTTCTTTTAATGCAGACAATTTGTGGTTTTCAAAAAAAGTTATGTGCCAATTTTCTTAGGCAAGACATTTTTGGATAGGTTTCTTATTAAGTTTGGAAGAAATCAAATTTGGGGTTGTAATTTGGGTTTGGGATCACAAATAATGCATTGTAGGCCATTAAATGGCATTGTAACCTTGGGGTCACTTGAGTGATCCAAGAATTTATGTAAGGGTCAAGGACCTATAGGTATATATAAGTTTGTTATATGGCCATTGATGCCATTATTATCATGTAATTGCACTTCAAAGTGCAAAGATGCCAAAAAGATGTAAAATTGCATTTTTATGCAATTATGGCCTAAAGGGCTAAATGAGGGTTTAGTAGAGGTTTAGGGATTTTAGTGGATTAGGATAGGAACCTAAAACCTTTTGAAAGTTTAAAGATGATGCAAGAAATATTAAAGTAGTCGAAGTTGACAACTAGTTGTCAACTAGACAACAATGCAAACGAATAACTAACTGTAACAGTCATATAACTTACTGTGCAGGTTAAGAAGAAGTTGAAAATTAGTTTGTAAGGGGATTTTGGTCAGTTTTGTACGTGAGTTTTATGGGAGAGGAGTCTAAAAATTTGTGGGGAGGTGTGTATGGTCGAAGAGGACAATGTAATGAACTACCAAACAATAAACTTTTAATTCTTTACAAATAGTCACTTCTCTGCTCGTGAAGACATAGTCTAGTGTTTATATTATTAAACTCTCTATTCAATGAAAAATTGTTAGGAAAAGCATTCATTGATTGGTATTATAAGTTTTGATCATTCCATGTACTGATTATATTGTTTTGAAGTCTTAAAATCAAATAATTTCAGTCCTTTTATTGATTGTTCCTATACAGTGCTTGGCGTGCAAACAATCTTTGTCGTGAAGAACAAATGATTTCCTAGGCTCTCCCACTTTCTGTGTTTAATGTTACTTGTGGGAGAATCATTTCCTTGTATTACCTGGGCCTATAAGTGTTTATGCAAGGAAGGTGAAAGGATGCAAGGAAAAGTGACTGTCCTGGGTAAAAGACATAGGAAATGGTGCACTAGACAACACCAGTTATTGGCCTTGCCTTGTATTATTTGTCTTCCAACTTTTAAATTACATTTCTATTGCACTACTAATGTTGCTGAATATGAAACCTTCATTCCAAGTTTGTAATTTGGTGTTAACAAGGGAAAATAGTAACTGAAACATCACTACCAAGATATTACAACAAACTTGCAATTTTTTTCAAGTATAGCTTACAAACATTAGAAGTCTTGTGAAGAGTCTTGGTGAGCCCTTTTTTCTATTTTCTGACTGAGCGATCAAATCTGGGGAAGAATCAACACAAGCAAAGAGATAGAGAGAATGGTGCAGTATAATTTCAGGAACAAGTTGGCCCTTGGCCAGATCAATACTGCTCGCAATCTCATTGCCAAAGTGGCCAAAGACTATGTTAGGCTGATAAAATATGGGGATTCTCTTTACTGCTGTAAATCTTTGAAGGTTATTGCACTTGGATGGATGTGTACCATTGTTAAGAGAATTGGACCAAGTTTGGCTTACCTCAACTAGGTGAGGCAGCATATGGAAATTTTGTCATCTATTGACCCAAATACCAAGACTATTTTGATATGTGGGTACCCTAATATTGGCAAGAGTTATTTTATTAATAAGATTACTAGGGCGGATGTGGATGTGCAACCTTATGCTTTTACTACTAAGTCTCTATTTGTCGGGCATACTAATTATAAGTACTTGAGGTATCAGGTTATTCATACCCCTGGTATTTTGGACCACCCCTTGGAGGACAGGAACACCATTGAGATGCTCAATATTATTTCCTTGGCTCATTTGAAGGTGGTTGTTTTGTTTTTCCTTGATGTTTAGGGGTCATGTGGTTATAGTATTGCACAATAGGAAGCTCTATTTCACAACATAAAACCTTTGTTTGCCAATAAGCCTCTTATTGTAGTTTGTAATATGATTGATTTGCAACCACTAGAGACACTACCAGAGGAGGATTCAAAATTGGTTGCGTAGATGAGATCTGAGGATGGGAAAAATATGGGTGGGTTCTTTGGGAATCTAGAGGGGAGATGATGGCATGCTACTCACTATGGTGCTTTGAAGGAAGAAGGGGTGATTGTGGTGAAGAATGCGGCATGCGAGAGGTTGTTGGAGAAGAGAGTGGAAATTAAGATGAAGTCAAAGAAGATCAATAGTTGTCTCAATAGGATTCATGTTGCAATGTCCAAGCTGTGAGATGGGAAAGAGAGGTCCCCTTATAGGATTCATGTTGCAATGCCCAAGAAAGTTGCAATGACCAAGGAAGTTTGACAATAACAAGGAATATGGCTTAAACAAAATGGGAAGACATCTTTCTAGCCTAGGCCTGGATCCTTCGGCAATTATCTTCATAATAAATGAAGTAGATGAGAGCTGAGCAATTAGCTTCCCAAGAAAAATCTCATAAATGAACTATGTGTACCCAAATTCATGTGCCCTTTGTGGGTACCTAAATGATATATTTGAAACAACAAGGATAAGGCTTAAAGAAGTTAATTTTGCATCACAATCTATAGTTTTTGCAGTAGTGGAGCATCAGGTGCCACCTTCAGCACAATATGATCACTAGACAGGTCTGTATGTTTTATGAAGTTTGGTCGTTGTGGATCGGTAATCATATTATGCTGAAGGTGGCACCTGATGCTTTGTTGCTACAACAACTATAGACTGTGATGCAAAATTAACTTCTTTAAACCTTACCCTTGTTGTTTCAAATATATCATTTAGGTACGCACAAAGGGCACAAGAATTGGGGTACACATAGTTCATTTATGAGATTTTTCTTGGGAAGCTAATTGCTCATCTCTCATCAAATTCATTTATTATGAAGCTAATTATCGAAGGATCCAAGCCCAGGCTAGAAATATGTCTTCACATTCTATTATGGATAGGTGTTTCATAAAACATACATACCTATTGCACATGCATTCTCGATTCAAAGTAGGAAAATCTTATTTTGGATGCGAGGGAGAGAAGCCAAACACATAAAGAACATGCTCATAAACATGACAACTAAGAAACATAAATGTAGATATCACAAAAGCTGAGAATCATAAATGTAGGCATCATGGTCATAATTTTTTGGAGACACGACATAATTGAATGGTATACCCAAACGATGCAACACAACCACTACTCCTCTAGTTCCAAGTTGACACTGTGGGATCCAAAAACTATAGATAAGGAATAAATTTAGAGAGCGGAGGAGGGTCATAATGAACAAAATAATATAGGGTCTCTATATTATTTCGGTCATTATGGCCCTCCTCCTCCGCTCTCTAAATTTATTCCTTATCTATAGTTTTTGGATCCTGCAGTGTCAACTTGGAACTGTAGGAGTAGTGGTTGCATTGCATCATCTGGGTATACCACTTGTATGCACCCTAAAATGGTCGCCTAGACTTTGGGCCCCCATTCATCAATTTATCAATTTCCTGAATCAATGCCTTGCAATATTTTCAATTCAAATCAATTCCCTTGATCAAATCGTAATTAATTTAATTATTTTAATATTTCCTAAAGTTTGATCATTTTATCCTGAGCATCATTTAACTAAAAGAAAAATTCCCTTTTAATTAAATAAATTATCTTATTAAACTAAAATTCCTCTTTTAATAAAATCCCCACTTAAATATCTCTTTGTGTTGAAAAAGGAAATAAAAATAAATAAAAATCTCTTTTTCTCTCCACTTTAAATGCACATACTTTTAAGTGGTGGGCCTTTTTTATCTTTTTGTCTCTTAAAGAATCTTGAGCACATGGATCAACCAAGATTTAATCTCCACCATTGCTTATTTCTTTTTGCCTCTTAATCTTGACCGTCCTCTTTACTTTATAAGGAGTCCTCTCCTTCTCTTTTAGAACATCTAAATTTTAAGTATTGTTATGTTGCAGGTTTGGAGAGCGATTTTGGAGAAGATTTTGAGCACTTGAGCTTGGATATTGCAACTTCTCTTTTCTTGTCTTCTTCTTTAATGCCTACATGGCAATCCATTTAGATTAATCTTACACTTGCCTATTAGATTAGATTCATATTTCCTTTCATAGAATAATCTTGCATAAGCATTTCCTTTCATAGATTAGTTTATTTTCATGCATTGTTATCATATAGAATAACTTCCATTTTCATTTGCATGCATACTTGATGATCATGGAGACTAGCATGCTTGTTTTTCCCTTTTGAATCTCTCATTTTATGGTGTACTTACATGGGCACAAACTAGGTCTAAGCTAAGGGCCTTCATCATAAACCCTTGCACTTCATGAATAGAGAGCTATGAGTCACCATTTAAGACCTCATTCTTGAGAAATCTTGAATTTAATGACTCATATAAGTGTGACAACATTTTAGCACATATTTTTGGCACCCACCCTAGGGAAAAAAATTGCATTTCTTGCCTCATATTATTTTATTTCATTTTTTTGATGATTTTCATTTGTTGTCCATACTTCTGTGCATCTCTGTACAAACTCTCATGTGAAATTTCTTGCTGTATCATGCAAAGATTTGCTGGCATTAGTATTTCTGTGCATGACAAAGGCATTTTCTCATGCGGGCTTGTGTACTTTCTCGCGCGGACTCTTTGCATTTTCTTGCGTAGGTTTGGTACTTTCTCGCACGACACTATGTACTGTCTTGCGCAGACTTTTAACAGCAGAGATCTAAATTTCCAAATTTGCTAATTTTTTCTTGCTAATTTCTGACATTTAATACTTGTTGTGATTGTTTCCCTGATTCTGATTGCTGAGGCAGCATAACATTAGATTGTAAATCTTTGGACCTAAGGTGAGTTGCTATAATCTCTGTAACATTTAGATTTTTTTTGGCATAAAATGAATCTCTCATGTGTCTAGCTTGAGTGCTTATTGCTTTCATAGATCACACTTCAATTTTGGGCTCTAAAAGGAACATATATTCACTTTTTTGCATACATGTTTCACATAGTAATTAGGCCCTATGAACACTATTTGTGGCTGTATGCACCCAAAAATGGTCGCCTAGACTTTAGGCCCCATTTATTTGATTTATCAATCTTGAATTAGTTTTGATCAATAATCAATATTTTCAACATTATTAATTTCTTAATCAAATCTTAATTTCGATCGTATATTGGATTTTTATCCTTGGATTAACCATTTTATCCTAAGCTTTTATTTACTTAAAAAGAATATTTCCTCCCCTTTTATTTAAATAAAAAGCCCCACCTTTTCTTCTTATCCTAAGTTGCACAAATAAAGCATTATTCTTATTTTATAAAAAGAGAAAAAATACTTTTTGTCTCATATGGACACTAAAGTCAACTCCTATTTTCCTATTGGAGGATATTTGTGCACAAGGATCAAGCTTCCATTTTTCTCCACCGTTGATTAAGTCTTTTGCCTCTTAATCTCAATGGTCCATTTCACCTCATTTCTTATAAAATGAGAGCTCTCTCCTTCATTTGCATATCCATCTCTTTCATGCTAATGTTATGCTGCAGGTTTTTTAGGTCATTTGAAACTTTTTTTTAAGAAATTCTCCATCCAAGCTTTGAAGACTTGCTTTCATTGTTGCATTACATTCTAGTTGCATATTTTCTTTATTAGTTGTATTGTCATGGCATATTAGCTTAGATTTCTTTTTATAGATTAACTTCACATAGCTTAATTAGGGGAATTGTAATCCATTGCTATTTCATTTCTTAGTTTAATTTGCATTGTCATTTCATAGACTACTTTGCATCATCATTTAGATTTGCATTGCATTGCATACCTTGATTCCATTTGGGGATATTGGCATTTTTTCCCTTATCTTCATTTGTAATCTCTCATTGTGTGGTTGACTAGCAAGGTTATGAGTTTATAGCTCTAGCTGAGAGCAATTTTACAAATCTTGCAACTCCATGCATAAAGAGCTATGGATCGATTTGTGAGGGCTCATTGTTGAGTTTTCTTGCATGTAAGGATTCATAGAAGTGTGGTCACATTTTCACCATACATTTTTGGCACCCATCGTGGGGCAGAGTAGCTTAACTTTGTCCTTTATTTTCTGCATTTTCGCAAAAAAAAATTTCAATTTTTGGCTTTATTTTCGGTTTCTGATTTTTCCATCTCAGAGTGTCGTGACACATTTTTCTAGTGTCGTGCGACAGTTCTTTGTATAGAGGTGTGACACTTTACCAGTCAAAAGTGTCACCCCATGTGATAGGAAGTGTCACCCTGTTTGCTGTGTTCTGTCACCTGTAGGTTTTGAAGTTTGTCACCCCGAGAAGAATTGTCGCACCAGTATACAAAGAAGTGGCACGTGACAGTTCTAGTGACTGTACTGTCACCTGTACCTGACAGTGAGTTTTTTTTAGCCCCTTTTAGCTGAGTTTAGATTGATTTGTTTGTTAGCTTGATTTGCTGTAGCTTAATAGATTGCATTTCTAGATTTCAGTTGGTTTACTTGCTTTCATAGGCACATCTCTTTTGGGTTAATAAAAGAACATAGATTTTCTTTTGATAGTTTGTGAATGCTCTTTGGTTTCCAATATCAAACATCTCATTTGAGTGATTGAGGGCATGGATTCATTCCTTGTTTTCATAGGGGGTTAAATGTTCCACTTTTTGGACTCACCCTATGTTTGCTTGGAAAGTTAAATATTCCATTAATTCCCTTTTTCATTTATGGGTAGTATTGATAAGAAACTTTAGATTACTTTTGATTGAGCTTGTTAGTTAAATTGGGTGTTGGACTCATTTATTTCTAATCGCCCCTCGTTATTTTCCCTTTGGGTGCAAGGTCAGAATTCATACATGGGGGAGGGGTCTACTTGAAAAAAGCATTAAGTGTTCCACAAAGTTCTCCCTTTTCATGCTTTCTTGATCTCATTAGTTTTCTAAGTTGTGGACTCACTTTGGGTTTGTGTGAAGAGTTAAAGGTTCCACTTTTGGACTCACTTTGAATTTGTGTGAGGAGTTAAATGTTCCACTTTTGGACTCACTTTGGGTTTGTGTGAAGAGTTAAATATTTCACTCTTGGACTCACTTTGAGTTTGTGTGAAGAGTTAAATGTTCCACTTTTGGACTCACTTTGAGTTTGTGTGAGGATTTAAATGTTCCACCTTGTGGACTCACTTCACATTCACTTGAAGAGTTAAATGTTCCACTTTTGGACTCACTTCACATCCAATTGAAGAGTTAAATGTTTCACTTTTGGACTTACTTCACATTCTCTCAAAGAGTTAAATGTTTCACTTTTGGACTCGCTTCACATTCATTTGAAGAGTTAAATGTTTCACTTTTGGGCTCACTTCACATTCACTTGAGGGGTTAAGTGTTCCACCTTTAGTGCTTTAAATACTTTTGATAGTGGATTGCTTGGAGCTAATTGGATTTTAGGATTGTTCTAACCATTGTGAAGCTAACAAGTTGCTTTGTAGGTACTCTTGCTTGAAAAACAAAAAAATAAAAATAATTTTTTTTTGATGCTTTGCATGCTAAAAAGGCTACTAACGGTTTTTGTAGGGCTGCCCAAAGCATAGGAAAACAAATCAAGTGTTTGTTTAATTGATTTTTTTATTGAGTGTGACATATACTAGTTGTTTCATTTCATAGGCACTTAATATCTTGTGGAAGGAATTTTGAGGTGGTAGAAGTATGCTCTTCACCCTTGTGGTGAACCAGAAAATCTTGACCCATCTTAAGATTTTGGAAACAAGAGGGTAATTGAACTTTTCTTGGTGTGTTTGGGAGAAGGCTTTGGGATAAGGGGAGTATGCTCTTCACCCTTGTGGGGAAAAAAAATCTTTGAATCTCATAAGTTGATCCATTTATTTTTTAGATTGTTAGAATCTTTTAGCGGGCCTGCTCTTGATTAATCAAGAGGAACGACCCAAGTGGGGAGAAGCTAATACCAAGCTATTCCAACCCACTATAATCTCAAGGCTATCAAGGACACAAAACCTTGGTAGACGTAGTGCTTATCTTCGCTTGATGTGAGTACTTGTGGGATTGTGACCATGAGGAAAATATTGAGCAAGAATGCTTAAGATACTCTTGAGGCTGTGAGGTCCTAGTCCTTTATGAGGAGCAAGAGGGGTACTAAGAACGGAAGCCCTTACTAAGAATCATTAGATAGAAGCCACCTTACTTAGCCGCTTAGCTTCTTGGTGCAAGATTGATCCAAGTGGAACAACCTGGATCACCATAAGATACTCACCATATGTGTTCCTTTGGTTGTGTCTTTGGCACTTCCATGACAAAGCTAACATCTATTGTGGGTAACCACTTTATGTGAGGTGAAGGGACATCAAGTTGTGGGCCAAGTTGATAAGTAATGAGTCTTGACTTTCTACGATAGATATTGCTTGAAGTGTTTTCAAATGTGCTAAACCATTGTAAATGTTCTCAACATACAACAATCGATAGCATTCATAGGGTGCTTTTTCAATTTTGGATATCACAAGTATTTGTCTTGGCAAGGTTGCTTTTGCCCTTGTTTCAAGTGCTTGAAGACACGTTTGATCCCATACTATTTGCAAACCTGTCAATTCATTACTGTCATTGTGATTACATTTCAAAAATCAACCCTCAAACTAAAAATTTTGAACAGACAGTCTCAAAAATTAAGATTTTAAACTTCACTGGTCAAAGAGTCACACAACACTGAAGGTCTGTCGCGCTTTGTTTTGAGAATTGTTGCGTGCCAATTCGCCCCTGCAAGTCTGTTGCCCCATTTGATGAAAATTGGCACACTGATAGCCTGGAAACTGTCACTTGGCTTAAGGTGAAGTGTCACCTAGATACAAACTGCCGCATACCTTGCCTGGAAAGTGTCGCCTAAGCAGTTTCTGCTGTGCTTTTTAGTTTCAGTCAGTTTCAGTTGCTGCTAGTCAAATTAAGTCTCAGAGTAGGTTTCTTGCTCTATTGTTGCAGGCCTATTTTGACTCTAAATCTCTGGTTTTTGCCCTCTGGGAATAGCATCAATTGATTTACAAGGTCACTTGGGAAATAATTGTCAAGTTAGAAGGTTATTCTTGGTAAAAAAGTTTATCTCTAAAATTGTTAGCTACATTCTTGGAAAATTTTAGTACTCTTATTGTCCAAATCATTTTTATTTAATCTCAATTTTAGTTATATTTCAGCCTAGCCCAACCTCCTGATTCAAAAGTGCAAGGGTAGTCACCCTTTGACTTGAGGCACCTCTTTGACAGTGTTGGTAAAGCCCCTTTTTCTATCTTTTCATTTCATTTTGGACAATAGAAAACTTTGATTATCCTAGTTTGGTGTTGACATTTTGGGAAGTCATCTTATCATCAAGAATCGCTTTCTTTCATGTCAATTACAACAAGGTACCAAGTCAATCAAGGGAAGTGACCCCCTGTTGTCTTTAGCCAGTTACCACCAGTTAAGACTCGTCAATAGCACAAGGGAAAAGAACCCATTTTCGATCAATCTCCTAAAAGTGAATCTGAAGTTTGTTTTAATCCAAAAGGTAATCCTAGTGAAGTGAGCACCTCTTTAGCACCACTTTCATCAAGTATGGACATGAGTTACACTTTCACTCGACAACAAAGAGAAGCCATGAATCAAACTCTTGAGGATATTTTCCAACGGCATAGAGTGTATGGTGGTTATTCTCATGCTAGTCCACCTAGGTCACCCCCCAACAACACAAGGTATTTTGATGCTCACCAATGAGCTGAGAGACATCATCAACAAACACACTCAGATTCAGGGTCACAACACAAGGACTAGAACAATGAGTCTAGTGACCACCACATCAACGTAGCCAACGCAATGAGACATTCAAGACAATCTTCTCTGCTTAAAGATACCTCTCGATATGCAAATACGAGATTGAAAAGCATTGAATGGGAGAAGCAAGCCTATCTAGATGAACAAGCTACCAAAAAGGAGAAATTTAGACAACTAGAGGAAGAGGAACATGCATTATTGGACATAAGAAAAAGAGTCTCCCAAAAAGAAGAAGATAGGCTCTATGCGCAAAAACTTCAAAATTGATTTAATGGGAGGGGTACCAATAGTGGGACCAACTCATCCCCATCTACCCCTTCACCAAGTCCTAGGAGAAGGTCAAGGACACCCTTAAGGTCCCCAAGTCCTAGAGGAAGAAGGACTTTAAGATATGATCACCATAGGAGACGGTCACGTCATAGACTTTCAAAACAACCCTCCCAATGAGCACATCATGGTTCACAACATGGAGGAAGTTATGCCAACTTTGATAAAATAGATTTTATGACTATGCAACAAGAACCATTTTTTCAAGCATATGTGGAAAGATATGTGGAACAAAACAAGGACCAATTCCTAGAAAGTCTCATCAACAAAGGTGCTAAGGTCCCATATAATTTTGATGTCCACTGAAAGATTAACAAATAGAATCCTTCAACCAATGAGGTGATCATGCAAATGCAAAAGGATATAGAAAGGATGAGGGCTCCTAAGAGCACATTTAATTTGGACTCCATATGTCCCAACCCTATAGAAAAAAGTGTGGTGATGATTGAATTTTCTAAGACGGTTGAGTTCCCAAATTATCACAAATATGATGGCATTGGTGATCCTCATGATCATGTTAGACAATTTTATATAATGAGCTTTACTTTTCATCATGAAGACTCCTATTTAATGAGATTATTCCCAAGGAGTCTAAAAGGTCAAGCTATGGAGTGGTTCACCAACCTTACTCCTCCAGTGAAGACATTTAAAGAACTTGTCCAAAGATTTGTCCAACATTTTGCTTACAATCTATCTAGGTCAGTCACAATGATTGATTTATGCAAACTCAAACAAAATCAAGGAGAACCTTTTGTCACCTTCTTGCAAAGATGGAGACAGTTGTGCTCAAAGTATCCTAGGACAATTCCTAAGGAAGAGAGAATAAACATCATTGTGAGAAATTTAATACCTGAGCTAAGATATGAGGTCAGAAAGATCCCATTTAATTCTTTTGATACCATGGTAGAAGTGGCATGTCGCATAGAGGATGTCCTAAAATAATAAGGAAATTTGGCTAAACCAACTAATAACAATAATGGCCAAAACAACAATAATAATGGTAATAAGGACAAAAAAAACCCTTAGTGGAACAAGAATAAGCAAGTGGTCAATGATGGAGTTGTTGACTCATCTCAACCTAAGAATGAAGGAGTTCTTAATCTCTCCAATGCAGTCCAAGCCATGAAGCTACAAACATCTTCAGCACAACAAGAGAATAAACCCAAGTATCAAGTGAGACCTAAAATAGAAGAGAGGCAAGTTACCAAACTTGGGGACTCCTATGCAGACATTTTCAAGATGTTAATTGCTCATAATTTGGTGCACCCCCAAAATCCTACAAAGCATTGCATACCAGATCCTAAGCCTCATTGGTTGTATGAGAAGGCTTTTTGTGTCTTTCACAATGGAATTGGACATGATATAGAAAATTGTTTTAAACTTAAGCATCTTGTCCAAGATCTCATTGAAAGTGGACGATTAAAAGTTGATGGTTTAACCACTAATGTGGATCACAAAGCTTTTAAAGAGCCCTTGCCCAAATATGAGAAAGGAGAGAATTCTAGCAATAAGAATGGCAAGGTTGCTATTAACTACACCTACACAAATGCTGAGAATGTTATTAACATGCTTGAAGTTGCTGATGATAATGTCAACATGATGAGAGGGAAAGACCCTTCTGGGTATGATGTGGATTTGACTCCTATGCTTGATGAAGGACCTATTGTGGTCCTAAGAGGTCCTCACTCACGAAGGATGTCTCAACCCCTCAATACTATCAGTAGGAGTTAGTCTCAAGCTCCCATTGTTATTAGAGGTCCTAGCTCTAGTAAATCTAAGTAGCCCATGTCAAAAGGTGCTCTCCCTAAATCTACCATTGGTCTTGATTCGAACTATAACCTTATTGATCAATTAAAATGCACACCAGTGTAGATATCTATTTTTGAGCTTTTGGAATTGTCCCCCAGGCATAAGCATGTCCTTGAGGATGCTTTGCAAGCGGCTAATGTCCCTAATGATATAGATGTAGATTAATTCTATAATATGGTCAACCACTTGGCTAGCCCTCACTACCTTACATTCTCAGGAGAAGATGACAAGTCATTAAGCCACCCACACAATTTGGCCCTTCATATAGAGGTTATGATCCATAAGACCCGTGTGAGGCGTGTGTTGATAGATGGGGGTCCTGGGCTTAATATTTGTTCTTTGAGCTTATTGAAGGCCTTGGGTTATTCAAAAGAAGTCATTGATACAAGGAAGAAGATAACTATCAAGGCTTATGATGAAGTAGAACGTAGTTCTAAAGGATTGGCTATTCTTCCTATCCGAATTGGTCCTGTAGAGAAAGATATTTTATTTCAGATTGTTGATGCCGGTCCTTTGGCTTACAATATTTTGTTAAGTAGACCATGGATACATGAGATGCAAGCAGTCCCATCTACTTATCATTAGTGTGTAAAGTTCCCTTACAATGGAATAGAAGTTTTCATACCTGGGGATAGCACACTGTCAGTTAACACAATTTCAACAGGGTCTCATGTTCCTTTGAATAGGGAGGCTAGCACTTTTGATACTACATTTGAACAATGCAAGAATAAATTCAAGACCATAGATCTTGGTATGGGGGATTACAAAATGGATTCATTCACACAATTGCTAATTTCCCCTAGGTCTTATGGAAAACCTTCTCAAGAAATGAAGCCCTCATCTTCAGCCATGACATTGTTCGATAAGTTTGTAGAATCCTCAGTTTTGATTCAATAGGAAAAAGAAGAGGTTGTCGTTAGGGACTGGATTTACCAAGAAGAGAAATACCTACATAATGAGAATTTTACACCTTCCCCTAGAGCTTATGGGAGAGGGTATACATTGGTCAAGAATATGGGTTATCCAGGACATGGTCCCCTTAGTCATAGGTTGGATGCTAAGGTTGAACCTCTTAACCATGCCCTTTTTGGGTGAAGGAATAAGTCAACAATTGGCTTAGGTTTTGAAAATAAGAAACAAAAAAGTGTCCCTATCTCAGCTGCGATAGACAATGACAATGACTCAGACTAAACACCTAATCTCTCTAATCAGCAAGACATGTCTGATGATTGGATGCCTTCAACAAATCTCCTTTGGGGGGATTCAAAAGCTTTGACAACTGATAGCACTCCTATCCTAGCTGCGACAGATAGTGACTATATGAATGCTAGATTGACAATCGAAAGTGTTGTTATCCTAGCTGTGACAGATAGTAACAATGCGAGTGTTACAGAAGGGGAAACTCTTCCCAATCTTGAGGCTTCTACATCACAAGGCCCAAATAATGATTCAGAAATAGACTCACATGAGTTTGAATGGGACTCACTTTCAGATGCAACAGTTGATTTGGACATGGATGTTGTCCATACTTATAGTACTCGACCTGATGTGATCAACGAGCCTAGTGTAGGACTAGAGGATTGGACTCCTCGAATTGCCTTAGTGGACTACGCTTCGTTTGATAGGAAAAATCTTGACTCAGGTATCTTAGGAGGGGACTTGATGAATCCTAATTGTATGGTCACCAGAGATAATGCCTTCCACATAAACAATGTTGAACCAGTCGTTGACTTACCCCTTGTTCACTACAACCTAATTGACTGGTCTCAGCAATATCAAGAGCCTAAACTCCTCACTTTTTAGAATGACTAGGAAATTGATTGCTATTTGAATGCTCTTGAACTTGTAGTCTCTTCCACCAGTGAACCGACAACAAGTATGATGGAGCCTGATATTAAGTACCTTAGTCTAAAAATAAAAGAAAATGAAAAAAAGAGAAATAGGTCTGATGGCAAAAACCACTTTGTGGCGGTGTCAGAACCAAAAATAGTAAAAAGAAAAGACGTATCCGAGGGTGAAAACCTCTTTGAGGCACCTAAGGATGGGGTACTTAATAACTTTCCAAGTTACTTCCAAGATAGGTCATTAATTCTTATTGAGCCTACGTAACCAGTGAATGTGAATATAGAAGAGGCTCCCCAAATAGTGCACCTAGCTTAGTCTCTATCAGTTGAAGAAAAAGCAGCATATACAAAGTTTTTGCAAAAGAAGAAAATCAACTTTGCTTGGACATATTCAGATATGCCAAGATTGGACACTAATCTTATTATGCATCATCTATCTATAGCTCCAGTAATAAAATCGGTTAAACAAAAGTTGAGGAAAATGCATCCTCACATAGCTCTCCTTGTTAAAGCTGAATTAGAAAAACTCCTCAGTGCAGGATTTATTAGAGCTATCGATTATGCCAATGGATCTAAAATATTGTTCCAATCTCAAAGCATGATGAATCCATTCATGTATGCACAGACTTCAGGGACCTTAACAAAGCATGCCCAAAGGATGACTTTCCACTCCCTAACATAGACATGATAGTGGATATTGTATGGTAGAAAAATGACCACACTTCTATGAACCATTACATGCAAGGTTGCTCAAGAATGAGGCCTCACAAAGCAACTCATAGCTCTCTATGCATGGAGTTGCAAGGGACTATGATGTATTTGCTCTCAGCTAGAGCTACAAGCTTGTGACCTTGCTAGTCAACCACATAATGAGAGATTCGAATGAGGACAAGGGCAAGAGTGCCAATATCCTCAAGAATCACTATGAAAATGCAATGCAATGAAAACTAGTCTATGGAAATGAAAATGCAATGCAACTAAGCTATGAAATGGAAAGAACAAGTGTTACAAATCCTTCCTATTAAGCTATGTGAGTTAAATCTATTACATCAAAGGAAACTAAGCTAGATGCCATGAAAGCTAAAATGTAAGGATGAAAGACTAAGAACAATAAGGTTTTCAAAAGCTTCAAAAGTCTCCAAGAAGTCCTGCAGCATAAGATTAGTATTCAAAACGTGGGATCCTAAAATGAGAAGAGAGCTCTTCTTTTATAGGAAATGAGAAAGAATGGACCATGGAGATTAAGAGGCAAAAGGGCTTAATCAGTGGTGGAGGTTGAAAGAGGAGCAATCTATGTGCACAAGTATCCTCTAATGAGAGTGAAGTGTTGACTTTTGAGCCTCATGTGAGACAAAAAGTACTTTTTTCCTTTTTGTGAAATAAGAATAATGCTTTATTTGTGCAACTTAGGATAAGAGAAAAAGTGGGGGCTTTTTATTTAATAAAAGGGGAGGAAATATTTCTTTTAATTAAATAAAGACTTAGGATAAAATGGTTAGCCCAAGGATAAAAATCCAATATATGATCAAAATTAAGATTTGATCGAGAAATTGATAATGTTGAAAATATTGATTATTGATAAAATTGATTCAAGATAAATAAATCGAATAAATGGGGCCCAAAGTCTAGGCGACCATTTTTGGGTGCATACATTTTCCCCTCTTTGACTAATGTGTGATCGATTTGGGAACACATGTAGTCAAAGAATGAAGTTGAAATGTTAGATCGATCTGGGATCACAAAACAACTCAAATGTGAGGTCGATTCAGGATCGCACCCGGACAAACATAAACAAAGGCCTTTGAACATGAGGTTGATTTGGGATCACACTCAAAGTAAGAGATAAGAATCTCAAATTTGAGCAAAAGCTCACAAAAGATGTCTGAATTAGGAAAATCAAGAGAATCAAGGATGAGAATCCCATAGGTACTGCCCCCTCGGAATCGAAATTGAAATCAGATAGAGGAGAACAACAAATCGATAAAAGATGATCAAATCCAAATGAAATCATAATTAAAGGTAAAGGATAACAGGATAACCATTAGGCAACGAAACATGCCCCAGTGAGGATGTAGAAGAATAGAAATAGGAGACTAGAAATAGAGTGAATGAAAGACTAGAAAATTTGAGAGACATGGAAGGAAGAAATTCCATCGAAAATCAAATTATGCCTCGAAAAGTCGGTCAACTACTCAGAAGAAGGGGAAAATTTTGAAACGTGACTCAGATTTTGATTTCAAGTCTGAAAATGGATAGAAAATGATGCGATATGAAAGACCATAAATGAAAAATATGATCAAGAAGAATCAGAAAAGGAACACAGTTGACCAACTAGTCCGTAGATGATAAAAAGGAGAGCTCTCTCCATATGCAAGATGCAAAAACTAAACTATGATGAACCTAAGAATGCAAGATACTATGAAAGTGGTTGACTTGCAAGGTCACAATGTCTATAGACATCTAATTATCATCATCGAGTGTTATTGGTAGTGTCGTAAAATCATACAATACACACTAGTATTACTATGGGTATATGAATATGATCTATATCAGATGAAATGTGGAAATCCCACCTAGGCACCAAAGACATATAGGTCAAGATGACTAGTGTAGTGAGATTACCTAAGTTTACTATAGCGAGATTATGTTGCATCAGGACATAAGAAGGTCAAGATGGCTATAAGCATGCACTCACAAAATAGTCAAGGATAATACCTTGTCAATCCATAGTTTCAAGTAAGACCAGCATAAATGCCCATGATAGTTAGGATCAACAAAATATACCCACAAGAAGATAAAGAAATAAAACATGTTCTCATTGTATGCACCCAAAAATGGTCGCCTAGACTTTGGGCTCCATTTATTTGATTTATCAACCCTGAATCATTTTGATCAATAATTTGAACATTATCAATTTCTTGATCAAGTCTTAATTTCGATCATATATTAGATTTTTATCCTTAGGCTAACCATTTATCCTAAGTCTTTATTTATTTAAAAGGAATATTTCCTCCCCTTTTAATAAATAAAAAGCCCCCACCTTTCCTCTTATCCTAAGTTGCACAAATAAAACACTTCCTATTTTATGAAAAGGAAAAAAGCACTTTTTGTCTCACATGAGGCTCAAAAGTCAACACTTCACTCTCATTGGAGGATACTTGTGCACATGGATTGCTCCTCTTTCAAGGTCCACCGCTAATTAAGACTTTTTGCCTCTTAATCTCCATGGTCCATTTCACCTCATTTCTTATAAAAAGAGAGCTCTCTCCTTCATTTGCATATCCACTTGTTTTATGCTAATGTTATGCTGCAAGTTTTAGGTGCATTTGGAGTTTGAAGACATTGAAGACTTGTTGCATTTCATTATAGTTGCATATTTCCTTTCTTAGTTGCATAATAATGGCATTCTTAGTATAGATTTCCTTTTATGCAATAGAATAAGCTCACATAGTCTAAATAGGAAGGCTTGGTAATACTTGTTCTTTCCTTTCATAGCATAGTTTGTACTTTCCTTTCATAGTTTAGATTGCATCATCATATAGCTTGCATTGCATTACATATTGGATTCTTAGAGATATTGGCATTGTTACCCTTGTCTTCATTGTGAATCTCTCATTGTATGGTTGACTAGCAAGGTCACAAGCTTGTAGCTCTAGCTGAGAGAAAACACATCATAGTCCCTTGCAACTCCATGCATAGAGAGCTATGAGCCGCTTTGTGAGGCCTCATTCTTGAGCAACCTTGCATGTAATGATTCATAGAAGTGCACCATTTTAGTGTGTACATTTCTGGCACTCACCGTGGGGCAGAGTAGAGTAGCTTTGTCCCTTTAATTTTGCATTTTCTGTCAAAATTTTCATCAACTTTTGGCTTAGTTTTCATTCTCTGGTTTTCTATCCCAGAGTATCGCGCGATACTTCTCAAAAATATCGCACGATATACCTTTGTATAGCGGTGTGACACTTCACGTGAAAGAAGAATCGCCCGCCAGTACTGAGAAATATCACCTGTCATCGGGCGAAGTATCGCCTGCCCATAGTGAGAAGTATCACCCAGACTGAGGTATATCACGCGACTATAGGACACTGTGTCGCGCGATACTGGTGAAGTCTGAGAAATATCGCCTAGTCTGACAGAGACTTGCATTTTTAGTTTTCTCATCCGAATTTGATCATTTTAGTTTGCTATTTTGTTTTGCTATGTTTCGATAGGTCTAACTTGCATCTTTTAGCTTAAATCTATTAGTTTATTGCATATTTACATTTGGATTTTGATTTTGCTAACCTTGTGGGTCTAACAAGTTGTGTTTGTAGGTACTCATCATTGCTTGAAAATTACTAAAAATGCATGTCAAAGAGGGCTACTAATAGTTTTTGCAGGGCTGCCCAAGCATAAAAATAAAAAAATCTTTCCTTGCTTATTTATTTGCTTTCATTTCAAGTGTGGAATTCACTAATTGTATTAGGAATCTTTAATACCTTGTGAAATGGATCTTGAGGTGGTAGGAGAAGTATGCTCTTCACCTTTAGGTGAACCAGAAAATCTTGAGCCATCTTAAGGTTTTGGAAGCAAGGGAGTAATTGAACCTCTTTGCTTGGTGTGTTTGGGAGAGATTCTTGAGATAGGGGAGTATGCTCTTCACCCTTGTGGTGAACCAAAAACCTTGAACCTCAAGAGTTGATCTATTCTTTGTTTAGTTTAGGATCCTTTAGCGGGCCTGCTCTTGAGCAATCAAGAGGAATGACTCAAGTGGGGACAACCTTGTCATCATTTTCCTTGGTGGCAAGTGATTCCAACTCACTATAATCTCAAGACTATCAAGGACACCAAAAACCTTGGTAGACATAACACTTATCTTCATTTGATATGAGTAGCTCATGGGATTGCGACCATGTGGAAAACATTGAATAAGAATGCTTAAGGTACTCTTGAGGCCGCGAGGTCCTAGTATTTTATGAGGAGCAAGAGGGGTGTTGTGAATGGAAATCCTTATTAAGAACCATTAGATAGAAGCCACCTTATTTTAGCCGCTTATCTTCTTAGTGCAAGGATTGATCCAAGTGGTTTACCTAGATCACCTTAAGATACTCACCATATGTGTCCCTTTGGTTGTGTCATTTGACACTTCCATGACAAAGCCAATATCTCTTGTGGGCAACCACTTGGTGTGAGGCGAGGGGGCATCAAGTTGTGGGCTAAGTTGGTAAGTATTGAGCCTTGACTTTTTAGGATAGATTTTCTTAAATTGTCTTCGGTTGTGTGATACCAGTGCAAACGTTCTTACATACAAACAATCGGTAGCATTCATAGGGTGTTATTTCAATTTTGATATCACAAGTGTTTGTCTTGGCAAGGTTGCTTTTGCCCTTGTTTCAAGTGTTTGAGACCATGTTTTGATCCCTTACTGTTTGCAAACCTGTCAAAATTCTACTGATATTGTGACTGAAATCAAAAATATCAATCCTCAGACTGGAAATTTTAACCAAACAGACCAAAAAATGCAAATTTTACATAATTCTGGTCAAGAGTTAAACAATTCTACAACAGTATTGCGCCCTGCAAAGCAAAATATCACGCGATACTTCGCGCTTGCTAGAAATATCACCCGCTTTGAAGAGAAATATCACGTGATAGTTCACCCCTGACGGACTATTGCTCGACCGACCTAGAGTATATCATCCGCCAGTAATAAGAAGTATCGCCTGGCTTCAGGTGAAGTATCACGCAGTTATAATTTTATCGCCCCAGTAGCCTGGAGTATATCGCCTGGTTAATTTTTGCTGTGCTTACATTTTGGTCAGTTTCAGTTGCTGTCAATCAGGCTAGGTCTTAGAGTAGGCTTCTCACCCTGACATTTCAGACCTGTCTTGACTCCAAATTTCTAGTTTTTAGTCCTCCGGGATAGCATCATTTGATTTACGAAATCACTTTGGAATAATTGTCAAGTTAGAAGGTCATTCTTGGTGCCAAGGTTCATCTCTAAGAATTGTGAGCTACATTCTTGGAAAATTTTAGTACTCTTATTGTCTAAATAATTTTTATTTAAATCTCAATTTCAATTATCTTTTGGCCTTGTCCAACCTCCTGATTAAAAAGTGCAAGGGTAGTCACCCTTTGATTTGAAGCACCTCTTTGACAGTGTTGGTAAAGCCCTTTTTTTCTTTTCTTTTTTTTTGGACAATAGAGGACTTTGATTATCCTAGTTTGGCATTGACACTTTGAGAGGTCACCTTTTCATTGAGAGTATCTTTCTTTCATATTAGTTACAACAAGGTACCAAGTCAATCAAGGGAAGCGACCCCCTATTGCCTTTAGCCAGTTACCACCTGTCAAGACTCGTCGACAACCTAAGGGAAAAGGATCCCTTTTTGATCAATCTCCTAATTGTGAATCTGAGGTCTGTTTTAATTTGGGAGATAATCCTAGTGAAGTGAGCACCTCTTTCATACCACTTTCATCAAACATGGACATGAGTTACACTTTTACCCGACAACAAAGAGAAGCCATGAATCAAACTCTCGAGGATATCTTCCAACGACACAGAAAAGAGTATGGTGGTTCTTCTCATGCTAGTCCACCCGGGTCACCTCCTAACAATGCGAGGTATTTTGATGCTCATCAATGAGCCAAAAGACATCATAAGCAAGCTCACTCAGATTCAGGGTCACAACACGAAGACCAGAACAACGAATCTAGTGATCACCAAATAAACGTAGCTAATGCAATAAGGCATTCGAGACAAACCTCTCCACTTAAAGACACCTCTCGATATGAAAATACAAGATTGAGAAGCATTGAGAGAGAGAAGCAAGCCTACTTAGATGAACAGGCTGCTAAAAAGGAAAAATTCAGACAACTAGAGGAAGAAGAATGTGCATTGTTAGATATACAAAAAAGAGTCACCCAAGAAGAAGAAGATAACTCTATGCACAACAACTCCAAAGCTGATTTAACGGGAGGGGAGCCAATAGTGGGACCAACTCACCCCCATCTACCCCTTCCCCAAGCCCTAGAAGAAGATCAAGGACACCCTCACGATCCCCAAGTCCTAGAGGAAGAAGGGCTTCAAGATATGACCATCATAGGAGACAATCATCTCATAGACATTCAAAGAAACCCTCCCAATGAGCACATCATGGCTCACAACATGGAGGAAGTTATGCTAAATTTGATCATATGGACTTCATGACTATGCAACAAGAACCATCCTTTCAAGCATATGTGGAGCAATATGTGGAACAAAATAAAGATCAATTCTTGGAAAGTCTTATCACCAAAGGCGCTAAAGTTCCATATAATTTTGATGTTCACCAAAAGATCAAGAAACAGAGCCCTTCAACTGATGAGGTGATCTTACAAATGCAAAAGGATATAGATAGGATGAAGGCTCCCAAGAGCACATTTCATTTGGACTCCATATGTCCTAACCCCATTGACAAAAGTGTGGTGACGGTAGAATTCCCTAAAAAAGTTGAGTTCCCAACATCTGACAAATATGATGGCACTGGTGACCCTCATGACCATGTTTGATAGTTCTACATAATGATCTTTTCCTTTCACCATGAAGACTCCTACTTGATGAGATTATTCCCAAGGAGTTTAAAAGGTCAAGCCATGGAGTGGTTCACTAATCTTTCCCCTCCAGTAAAGACATTTAAAGAACTTGTCCAAAAGTTTGTTCAGCATTTTTCTTACAACCTATCAAGGTTGGTCACAATGCTTGATTTGTGCAAACTCAAGCAAAATCAAGGGGAATCTTTTGTCACATTTTTACAACGATGGAGGCGATTGTGTTCAAAATACCCAAGGATAATTCTTGAAGAGGAGAGAATTGATATCATTGTGAGCAATCTAATACCAGAACTAAGATATGAAGTCAAGAAAATCCCATTTAATTCCTTTGATACTATGGTAGAGGTGGCATGTTGCATTGAGGATGTCCTGAAAGAACAAGAAATTTTGGCTAAACCAACAAATAACAACAATAGCCAAAATAACAATACTAATGGTAACAAGGACAAAAAGAACTCCTATTGGAATAAAAAGAAGCAAGTGGTCAACGACGGAGTTGTTGACTCATCTCAAGTAAAAAATGAAGGAGTTCTTAACCTCTCCCATGTAGTTCAAGCTATGAAGCTGCAAACATCTTCAACACAACAAGACAAACCTAAGTATCAAAGAAGGTCTAAAACAGAGAAAAGACAATTTACTAAATTGGGAGAATCTTATGCAGATGTTTTCAAGACATTAGTTGCTCATAATTTGGCACACCCACAGGATCCTACAAAACATCATATACCGGATCCTTTACCTCATTGGTGGGATGCGAAGGCCTTTTGCATTTTTCATAATGGGATTGGACATGACATAGAAAATTGTTTTAAACTCAAGCATCTTGTCCAAGACCTTATTGAGAAAGGACAATTACAAGTGGATGGGTTAACCACTAATGCGGATCATAAAGCCTTTAAAGAGCCCTTGCCTAAATATGAGAAAGGAAAGAATTCTAACAATAAGAATCGTAAGGCAGCTATCAACTACACCTACACAAATGCAGAGAATGTCATTAACATGCTTGAAGTTGTGGATGATAGTGTCAACATGATGAGAGGGAAAGATTCCTATGGACATAATGTGAACTCAACTCCTACAACTGATGAAAGACCCGCTATGGTGATAAGGGGTCCTCACTCACAAAGAATGCCCCAGTCCCTCCATGTTGTCACTAGGGGGCAGGCCCAAGCGCCCATTATCATTAGAGGTCCTAGCACTAGCAAGTCTAAGCAGCGTGTCCAAAGGTGCTCCTCCCAAATCTGCCGTTGGTCCTGATTCCAATTATAATCTTATTGACCAGCTACAACGTACACCCGCATAGATATCCATTTTTGAGCTTTTAGAATTGTCTCCTAAGCACAAGCGCGTCCTTGAAGATGCTTTGCGAGCAGCCAATGTCCCTAACAACTTAGATATTGATCAATTCCAAAACATGGTCAACTATTTGGCTAGCCCTCATTACCTCACCTTCTCAGAAGAAGATGACAAATCCATCAGTCACCCACAAAACTTGGCCTTACACATCGAAGTCATGATTCATAAAACTCATGTTAGGCATGTACTGATAGATGGGGGTGCGGGGTTCAATATTTGTACCCTGAGTTTGTTGCTGGCTCTAGGATATTCTGAGAATGTCATTGACACAAGAAAAAGGATCACAATCAAAGCATATGACGAAGCAGAAAGAAGTTCTAAGGGATTGGCCGTTTTGCCTATTCGCATTGGTCCAGTAGAAAAAGATATCTTATTTCAAATTTTTGATGTTGGACCTCTAGCCTACAACATTTTGCTAGGTAGGCCATGGATTCACAAAATAAAAGCAGTCCCATCAACATATCACCAGTGTGTCAGTTTCCCCATAACGGTGTAGAAATTTGCATCCCTGGAGATAGTGCTTTATCAGTTAACAACATTTCTGTGGGATCACATGTACCTTTGAATAGGGAAGCTGACAGTCCTAGTAGTTCACTTGAACAATGCAAGCAGAAGTTCAAGACCATAGATCTTGGGATGGGAGATTATAAAATTGATTCTTTTACAAACATGCCAATCTCTCCCAGGTCTTATGGGAGACCATCACCAAGTATGAAGCCTTCATCATCAGCAATGACATTATTTGGGAAATTTGTTGAGTCTTCAGTCCCCATTCAGGAAGAGAAAGAGGAAGTTGCCATAAGGGACTGGATCTATCATGAGGAGGAGTATAAGCACAATGAGAATTTTGCTCCTCCACCTGAAACTTATGGGAAAGGGTACACAATAGTTAAGAATATGGGTTATCCTGGATATGGTCCCCTTAGTCATAGGTTGGATGCTAAAGCTGAGCCTCTTGATCATGCTCTTTTTGGCTGAAAGAATAAATCCACGGTTGGCTTAGGTTTTGAGAATAAAAAGAAGAAAGGTGTCCCTATCCCAGCTGCGATGGACAGTGACAGTGACTCAGATTATACCCCTGATCTTTCCAATCAACAAGATTTGTTTGATTATTGGGTGCCCTCAACGAATCTCCTTTGGGGAGATTCCATAGATTTGATACTTAGTAGTCCTACTATCCCAGTTGCAATGGATAGTGACTGTATGACTGCTAGATCGACAAAGGAAAGTGTTACTATCCTAGCTGCAACGGATAGTACCAATACTAGCACTAGAGAGGGGGAAACCCTTCCTAACCTTGAGGCTTCTACATCACGAGGCCCAAATGATGACTCAGACATAGACTCCCATGAATATGAATGGGACTCGCTTTCAGATGCAACAGTTGATTTGGACGTAGATATTATCCATGCTTATAGTACCCAACCTGATGCAGCTAACGAGCCTAGTGTAGGACTAGAGGATTGTACTCTTCAAAGTGCCTTAGTGGACGATGCTTTGTTTGGTAGGATTATTCCTAATTTGGGTATCTCAGGAGAAGACTTGATGAACTTTGATTATATGGCAACCAGAGATGATACCTTTTGCATAAACAACATTGAACCAGTCATTGACCTACCCCTTGTTCACTTTGACCTAATTCACTGGTCTTAGCACCATCAAGAGCCTACATTCCTCACCTTTCAGAATGATTATGAAATTTCCTGCTATCTGAATGCTCTTGAACTCGTGGCTTCTTCCACCAGTGAACCAACAACTAGCATGACAGAGCTTGATATTAAGTACCTCAGTCTCAAAATAAAAGAGAAAAAGAAAAATAGGTCTGATGGTGAAAACCACTTTGTGGCGGTGTCAGAACCAAAAATAGTAAAAATAAATGACGCATCTGAGGGTGAAAACCTCTTTGAGGCACCTAAGGATGGGGTACTTAATAACTTTCCAAGTTATTTCTAGGATAGATCATCAGTATTGATTGAGCCAACAAAGCCAGTCAATTTGAACACAGAAGAAAATCCTCAGATAGTCCATCTTGCTCAGTCTTTATCAGAGGAAGAGACCAAGGCATATGTACAATTTTTACAAAAAAAGAAAATTAATTTTGCATGGACCTATTCAAACATGCCAGGGCTTGACACAAATCTTATCATGCATCACTTATCCCTAGCTCCAGGAGTCAAGCCAGTAAAATAGTGACTCAGAAAAATGCATCCCCATGTAGCTCTCCTTGTCAAAGGGGAATTAGAAAAAAATTTGAGAGCTGGATTTATTAGAGCCATCGATTATGTAGAATGGGTCTCAAACATAGTACCCATCTCCAAACATGATAGTGGACATGATGGCGGGCTATGACATATACTCTCTAATGGATGGTTTCTCATGGTATAATCAAATCAAAATAGCTCTTGAAGACCAAGAGAAAATAGCATTCACATGTGCATGGGGAACCTATTGCTGGAACGTCATGCCATTCGGATTAAAGAATACAGGAGCAACCTACCAAAGAGCTATGACGACTATCTTTCATGATATGATGCACAAAAATATGGAAGATTATGTGGATGATACCCTGGCAAAATCAAGAAAATGGGACACACACCTCAATGATCTGGAAGTAATTCTAGATCGCATGGAACAGTTTCAACTCAGATTGAATCCAAAGAAGTGCGCATTTAGCATCACTTCAAGCAAACTTTTAGGATTCATAATATCAGCAAAAGGTATCAAGGTTGACCTCAAAAAGGTCCAAGCAATCCTAGATATGCCACCTCCTCGAAATATCAGCCAAATGAGAAGTCTTCAGGGATGTCTTCAATCCATTAGGAGGTTTATCTCTCAGCTTGCAGATAGAGCGCAAACCTTCACCAAGACATTACATAAGGGTGCTTCTTATGTTTGGAACGAGGATTGTCAAAAGAGCCTAGATCAGATCAAACAATACTTGGCTAATCCTCCGATTCTCATGCCTCCTATTCCAGGGAAACCATTGATCCTATATATTTAAGCTACAGACACTTCCCTGTGGGCATTGTTGGCTCAATCAGATGATACCAGGAAAGAACGGACCATATATTATATCAGCCGTACTCTAGTCTCCTATGAGATCAATTACAATAATATTGAGAAGTCTTGTCTAGCGGTAGTGTTTGCTTCTCAAAAGTTGCACCACTACATGCTTGCTCATACCATACATTTGGTTGCCAAAATTGATCCTCTTAAATACTTGCTTAGTAAGGCTGCCCTCACGGGTAGACTCGCTAAATGGATGATGGTCCTAACTGAATTTGACATAGAGTACATTGAAAGGAAGGCAATAAAAGGGCAAGCTATTGCTGACCAATTAGCTGATTTCCCAATTCAAGATAGTATGCCAATCCAAGTGGAATTCCCAGATGAACACATCTTGTATACAACTACTCGCACTTGGACAATGTTCTTTGATGGTTCCTGCATGCAAAATGGATCAGGTGCTGGAGTGTTATTTGTTTCTCCACATGGGTACAATATTCCAAAGTCTTACAAACTATTATTCCCATGTACCAATAATATTGCAGAATATGAAGCTTTAACTAATGGCTTGAGAATGGCTATAGAATGGAACATCACAGAGTTACATGTCTTTGGGGATTCCCAGTTAATCATCAACCAAGTCAATGAAGAGTATCAAACCAAGGATGACAAATTGATACCCTACAAAAAGATGGTTGATTCTTTGAGATGCTATTTCACCTTTGTGATGTTTCAACAGATCCCTAGGACAGAGAACAAAGCTGCAGACGCCATAGCCACATTAGCTTCACTTCTTCAGTTGGAGACACATGAATCTAGATTTGAATTCCTATTGGAAGAGCTACACCATCCCATCTTTGACTCATCTAAAAGCCATGCCATTTGTGCCATTATCACACATGAGTCTTCCCAGTATGGTGCTATCTATTCTTATCTTCGTGATGGCATCATCCCCAACACATTCAACCGCTTTGAATGCTGAAACCTCATCCATAACACCTCTCGCCACACCCTCATCTCTGGTGATTTATATAGGAGGGGTTTAGATGGGAGGCTCCTTAGGTGCTTGGAAAAGGAGGAATCCAACCAAGCGCTAGCTGACATCCATGAGGGCATTTGTGGTGGACATTCTAATGGTCTTGCCATGGCCCGAAAGTTGCTTAGGGTAGGATATTATTGGCCCACAATGCAGATAGATGCAGTCACCTTTGCTAAGTCATGTGAAAAATGTCAGAAACACAAAAACTTGATTCATGCTCCCGGTAGGGAGCTGATCCCTTCTATTTCTCATTGGCCATTTCAGTGCTGGGCCTTTGATCTGGTTGGGCAGATTCATCCCAACTCATCAGGTGGACACAAGTTCATTATTACTACCACTGACTACTTCACAAAATGGTTCTAAGCTGTGCCACTTTCTGTCGCTTCAAGGAGGACCATTTCTTTGTTCATCTTGAATCATATCATTTGCCGATTTGGAGTGCCTTCTGAGATCATTACTGACAATGGAGGTCAATTTAAGAATAAGGACCTGAAGCACCTATGCAAAAAGTTTAAAATCAAGCAACATTGGTCCTCCATCTATTTTCCACAGGGAAACGGACAGGCAGAAGCTTCTAACAAAACCATTCTTAAGATTCTTCATTGGAAAATACACAAGAATGGTAGGGATTGGCACTTGCAAATCAATCCCACATTATGGGCTTACAGAACAAGCATTCACACACCTACAGGAGCCACTCCTTTCTCTCTCACCTATGGCACTGAAGCAGTATTGCCTTTAGAAGTTGAGATACCATCACTTAGAGTCTCACTCAAAGGTTTGATTACAGATGAGGATTACCGCGCCATAAGGTTACAGGAACTAGAACTTCTAGATGAGAAGTGTAAGGCTTCCTTTGATCATATGAGAGTGTATCAGAAGTGTATGTCCAAGGCATTCAACAAGAAGGTTCACCCTAGAGAATTTCACATAGGTGATCTTGTTTTGCGAGAGAACCCGAACCAACAGAACAGAGAGCAAAAGGGCAAGTTTGAACCTAACTGGCTAGGACCATATGTAATCATAGCTGCTTTTGGTACTAGTGTGTATTTACTGTCAGATCCTGATGGAGAACAGCTCCCGGATCCCATCAACATTGTGCACCTCAAGAAGTTCTATCCTTGATGCCCATTCTGTCTGGGAGCATCCTTTGTATATTTCTTATTGATCCTGAAAAAATACCAAAAAAAAATTCATATATGATGCTGAAAAAATCTTAAAAAGCATAAAATGTCCTGAAAAAAATACAAAATAATAAAAAATCCAAAAAATCCAAGTGGTGAAAACCTGGAAACAGGTGCTACTTGAGGCCTTTGCACTCCTATTTGTTAGCATGTGTCCTGGACACTTAGCCACTTCCCATCATGCCTTGACCTTATTTGGCTTAGTCTAGAAGTGGTCTTTGTCTTTGTCTAGGGGGCATAACTGTTAGCATTGGTCTTTTAGGTGCGTTTGTCTCTTGGGGCATTCCACAACAGGTGTTTTTCAACACCACCCCAAAATAGTGTTTTTCAACACTACCTTTACGTCGAGTGTTTCTTAACACTTCTCAGGTGTCTTACCCAACAGTCTCGTATGATGTGATACTTCTCACTAAGCAGATGTGATACTCAGAGTTTGACTCTATGACCAACACACACACACTTAAACAATCAATTCGCTTGAGATATGTTGACTTTATTTTTCTTTGTGTGCTGTCTATGAGGATTTCTTTGATGAGTGGTCTCTCCCTGTGAAGTTTTCAATGATGCATAGTTAGAAGATTGAGGGAATGAGAACATATTTTATTTCTTTATCTGCTTGTGGGTATATTTTGTTGGTCCTAATTGTCATGAACATTTATGCTGGTCTTACTTGACCCTATGGATTGACAAGGTATTATCCTTGACTATTTTGTGAGTGCATGCTTCTAGTTATCTTGACTTTCATGTGTCTTGATACAAGCATAATCTTGCCATATCAAACTTAGGTGATCTCACTGCATTAGTCATCTTGACCTATATGTCTTTGATGCCTAGGTGAGATCCCCACATTTCTATCTGATAAAGATCATATTCATATCCACATAGTTATGCTAGTGTGCATTGTATGATCTTACGACACTACCAATAATGCTCGATGATGATAATTAGATGTCTATAAGCGTTGTGACCTTGCAAGTCAACCACTTTCATAGTAGCTTGCATTCTTAGGTTCATGATAGTCTAGTTTTGCATTTCTTGCATATGGAGAGAGCTCTCTTTTTTTTTATCTTATGTGGACCTGTCAGTCGACTGCGCTCACCTTTTCTTCTTCTCGATCATGTCTTTCACTCCTTGTTCTTTTCACCTCGAACCTATTCCTGTTCATCACAAGGGGTTAATCATATCATCATATTTATATCAAAACTATCATTTTCAAGAAACATGAGTCTATATCATACACATGAGAATTAAACGTACATCTATGAAAGAAAACATACATAAGCATATACATAAGTATTTTGAGCAAAATGATAAGACAATATACATAAACTGATACATCCATCACAAGTGAGACAAATACACATGATACATTAAACATCTAGTAATCTCATAAATCTATATACAATGTCATGATATATAATACAATATGAGATCCCAAAATCTAGATCAAAAGTCTCAAGATATGCCCAAAACAACCTAAGACTTAACCCTAAGACTCGCTACCACCCTCGTGAGGAGCTCGTGGTGGTGGAGGAGGCATAGCTCTTCTATCGAGTACCACATCTAATACCCTTGCCCTCTGAGAGTATGATGGTGCTCTCTCACCCTCTGGGACGGCCTGTAGATATAGCCCATGATAGTAGGCTACTCTTGCTGACTCTCGTCGGAGCTCCAGTTCCTCGGCCTGTGCCATCACCTCACGGCGTGCTATCTCTGCCCTAAGATCAGCTATCTACTGATCCCACTTTTCCCTCAGATCTAGTAGCTACTGATCTCTCATGGCTATAGTAGTCTAGAGCCACTGTATCTTTGCCTCCTGAGCCTGTATCTGGGCTCTCAGATCCTCTCCTCCCGCAGGCTGATCTTGCTATGCCTCTGCCTGCCGGTGAGTTGGTCTCACCTCCTCCTCGGGCGTCGCTGATCTCTGTCCCTGTGACCATTTTTGGCCACCTAATCTTGACCCCTCTCCTCTCTCCATCCTCCTCCCTCTCCTCCTCCCACCATCTCCTCCATCCCCTCCCTCCCCTCCATCCCCTCCATCCCCTCTGTCTCCCCCGTCATCCCCTCCGTCTCCTCCCGGTGCTAGTACCTGTGCATTCGATACTGTAAACCGAGGGAATGACACCCTCCACCGCTCTACTCTGTAGGCTCCATTAGCCCCTACATCTACCATATCTGGGAAATACTCCCAGGGCTCACTCCTGATACCTGCTGTCTTTGTGATAGCCTACTGATAGTCCAACATGGGTAGCCACCCATGACCCTCCTTGTCTCTGGCCATGGCATATGTGGTAGTCTCTGTCGATCGAGACTCACTGCTGCCTCCCGAATTACCGCCATACTTGAGTGATGCAGAATCTCTCTACTATCTCTGCATACCGACCTACCAGTGGCTGACTACATAGCATATAACTCAGCTCATCAACTACATCTCCGCAGACCTCAACCTCCTTGTATGGCCTCCATGTGAATGAGGCTATCTCATCCAAAATGCACCTATAGTATGTCACATCCCCAGAATGGGCATGTGATATGAATCCGAGGTACCTGTAGATGTAGGGGTACCTCCTCTCCCTCGGCTGAACCCTGGGGCACACCACAGCGATGTGCTCCCACGCCCATACCTGTGCCAGGATGGCACCACATGCCCATGTCTGACCGTCCTTATAGACGATCTCGTGCAGCTCATGGTACATCTCTGCCAATATGGCAGGACCCCATGCCATCCGCCGAGGCCTGCCGACCAAGTCAACTAGTAACCGAGCCCATCCGAGTGGAAATCCCTTCTGACTGCGATCAGTCATTAGGATCTGTGAGATAATAGATGCCACTATACATGGCACTGGGTAGTCTCGGCCAAAATCATCTATCAGCCTCTCCTAGCTAATATGCCTATCCAGAATTGTGACATCCTGGAACATCTCCTGAACTAGGTGGCGCCCCTCCGTGGCATCTTGATCATAGTACACCTATGCCAACAAATGAATCATGTCAATTTTCATCATATGGAAACATTACATTTATGATTATATCTCAAAACATGATTATACTCACCGGCTCGCCATGGCACGGAACCCGTAGTATCCTGTAGACATCCTCCAGTGTGATCGACACCTCTCTAGTAGGCAGGTGGAAGGTGTTGTGCTCGCTATGCCATCTCTCGGCAAGAGTAGTCAACAATCCATGGTCCGCTCTGATGTATGGATACCTCAGCAGATATCTGAATCTCATCGCTCTGATATCGGCATTGCCCGGACCGTCTAGATCTCAGACACACCTCAATCCTATCACCTTCGACGCTCTGATGATGAGCACTGAAAAAACCTCTTGCAAGCCAAAAACCAAGCTAGTTGTTAGCGCATATCATGATGGATGTCCAAAAACTTAGTATAAAACATTGCTAAAATGTAACATTGTCTAGACCCATGTCATTTTTGCTCAAAAATGCATTAAATATCAAATTTTTTTAAAAACTAGGCGATATTCTTTTTTGGAGAAGTATCGCATGATACTTTTTCCTATAGCGGGGTGATAAACCTCATGCCGCATGATACTTCACCCAGTATCATGCGATCTTTCACCCAGTATCATGTGATACTGGTGCCTTAGGTCGCGCGATACTTTGCGGACCTGCGAAGTATCACGCGACACTTCTCCCCAAATCGCGGGATACTTCTAAAGTATCGCGTGATAGTTCACCCAGTCAAAATTTTTGAAATTTAAAAATTTAAAAAATATGCTAAATAAGCTATTAAATGCAAAAAAATGACTCAAAAGGCTCGAGTTTTCAAAAACATACCCGGGCAGGATAGTGTGGTGGCCGGTTGTGCAACCGGGCGCGCTCGAATCGATGCCTATGGATGGAAACTCCTATTTGCTGGGCCATTTTCTCTCTCTAAAGCTCTGAAAATTTTCAAATCGCTAAAAGACAAATGATTTTTGAAAATGACATTTTGACCCCTTTTATAGCCTTTTGACTTTTTGACCTCATTTTCAAAACACCTCAGAATTGCATGAAAATTGCACCCCTAGCTAATTTCGACATCCTGGATCCATTTTCAGACTCGAAATAGAAATCCAAGGTCATCTTGATAGTAAAAATCATATTTCAAAATCTTCCCCCCCTTCTACGCAGTTGACTGATCTTTTGAAGCCTAATCCTTCGATCTTTGTTGGGGCATCGTCATTTCTTCATTTCCATGTCTTCCAAACTTCTAGTCTTTCATTCATATCCATTCCCTCATTTCTCGTATTTGACTACATCTTTTCAGTCAGGCTGGGGCATGTTTCATTGCCTAATGGTTAACCTATTGACCCTTACCTTCGATTATGATTTCATTCTGATTTGATCAAATCCTTATCAATTTGTTGTTCCTCTCTACCTGATTTTGATTTTGATTCCGAGGGGGCAGTACTTATGGGATTCTCATCCTTGATTTCTTTGATTTTCCTAATTCAGACATCTTTTGTGAGCTGTCGCTCAAATTTGAGATTCTCATCTCTTACTTTGAATGTAATCCCGAATCGACCTCATGTTCAAAGACCTTTGCTTATGCTTTGTCCAGATATGATCCCGAATTGATCTCATATTTGAGTTGTTTTGTGATCCCAGATCGATCTCACATTTCAATTCTTCTTTGACTGCATGTGTTCCCAAATCGATCACACATTAGTCAAAGAGGGGCAAATGTATGCACCCAAAAATGGTCGCCTAGACTTTGGGCTTCATTTATTTGATTTATCAACCCTGAATCATTTTGATCAATACTTTGAACATTATCAATTTCTTGATCAAGTCTTAATTTTGATCATATATTAGATTTTTATCTTTGGGCTAACCATTTATCCTAAGTCTTTATTTATTTAAAAGGAATATTTCCTCCCCTTTTAATAAATAAAAAGCCCCCACCTTTCTTCTTATCCTAAGTTGCACAAATAAAACACTTCCTATTTTATAAAAAGGAAAAAAACACTTTTTGTCTCACATGAGGCTCAAAAGTCAACACTTCACTCTCATTGGAGGATACTTGTGCACATGGATTACTCCTCTTTCAAGCTCCACCGCTGATTAAGACTTTTTGCCTCTTAATCTCCATGGTCCATTTCACCTCATTTCTTATAAAAGGAGAGCTCTCTCCTTCATTTGCATATCCACTTGTTTTATGCTAATGTTATGTTGCAAGTTTTAAGTGCATTTGGAGTTTGAAGACATTGAAGACTTGTTGCATTTTATTGTAGTTGCATATTTCCTTTTTTAGTTGCATAATAATGGCATTCTTAGTATAGATTTCCTTTTATGCAATAGAATAAGCTCACATAGTCTAAATAGGAAGGCTTGGTAATACTTGTTCTTTCCTTTCATAGCATAGTTTGTACTTTCCTTTCATAGTTTAGATTGCATCATCATATAGCTTGCATTGCATTACATATTGGATTCTTGGAGATATTGGCATTGTTGCCCTTGTCTTCATTGTGAATCTCTCATTGTATGGTTGACTAGCAAGGTCACAAGCTTGTAGCTCTAGCTGAGAGAAAACACATCATAGTCCCTTGCAACTCCATGCATAGAGAGCTATGAGCCACTTTGTGAGGCCTCATTCTTGAGCAACCTTGCATGTAATGATTCATAGAAGTGCACCATTTTAGTGTGTACACTCATACCCTCAGTCTTCTAGCTATGCATCATCAAAAACTTCTTAGGGAGAGACCACTCATCACAGAAATCCTCATAGACAGCACACAAAGAAAATAAAGTCAACATATCTCAACGAGTTGATTTTTAAGTGTGTGTGTGTTGGTCGTAGAGTCAAACTCTGAGTATCACATTTGCCAATGAGAAATATCGCATGACACTTGGACTATTGGGTAAGACATCTAATAAGTGTTTAAGAAACACTCGATGCAAGGGTAGTGTTGAAAAACACTATTTGGGTCGGTGTTGAAAAACACCTGTTGTGAAATGCCCCAAGAGACGAATGCACCTAAAAGACCTATGCTAATAGTTATGCCCTCTAGACAAAGACAAAGACCAATTTCAGACCAACTCAAATAAGGTCAATGCATGATGGAGAGTGGCTAAGTGTCGAGGATGCATGCTAACAAATAGGAGTGCAAAGGCCTCAAGTAGCGCCTATTTTTAGGTTGTCACCATGGCACTTTTTCTATTTTTTATTTTTTTTTGAATTTGTTGAATTTTTTTATTTTTTTGTATTTTTTTAGGACTTTATATGCTTTTTAGAATTTTTTTAGTGTCATATATGAATTTTTTTGGTATTTTTTCAAGATCATAAAATATGTACAAAGGATGCCCCCAAACAGAAATAGGCATCAAGGATAGAACTTCTTGAGGTGCAAAATGTTGATGGGATTAGGGAGCTGTTCTCCATCTGGATCTAATAGTAAATATGCACCTGTACCAAAAGTAGCTGTGATGACATATGGTCCAAGCCAATTGGGTTCGAACTTACCCTTTTGTTCTTTGTGTTGTTGGTTCTTAGGATTCTCTCGCAAAATAAGATCTCCTAATTGAAACTCTCTAAGATGAACCTTCTTGTTGAATGCTTTGGACATACGCTTCTGATACACTCTCATATGATCAAATGAAGCCTTATGCTTCTCAACTAGAAGTTCTAGTTCCTGTAACCTCATGGCGCGATAATCCTCATATGTTATTAATCCTTTGAGTGAGACTCTAAGTGAGGGTATCTCTACTTCTAAAGGCAATACTGCTTCAATGCCATAGGTAAGAGCAAAAGGAGTAGCTCCTGTAGGTATACAAATGCTAGTTCTGTAAGCCCATAGTGTGGGATTGATTTGCAAGTGCCAATCCCTACCATTCTTGTGCACTGTCCTATGAAGAATCTTAAGGATGGTTTTCTTGGAAGCCTCTGCTTGTCCATTTCCCTATGGAAAGTAAATGGAGGACCAATGTTGCTTGATTTTAAACTTTTTGCATAAATGCTTTAGGTCCTTATTTTGAATTGACCTCCATTATCAGTGATAATCTCAGAAGGTACTCCAAATTGGCAAATAATATGATTCAAGATGAACAAAGAGATAGTCTTCCCTGAAGCTACAGAAAGTGACACGGCTTCCACCCATTTTGTGAAGTAGTCAGTAGCAGTAATAATGAACTTATGTCCACCTGATGAGTTGGGGTGAATCTGCCCAACTAGATCAAAGGCCTAGTGCTGAAATGGCCAATGAGAAATGGAAGGGATCAACTCCCTACCTGGAGCATGAATCAAGTTTCCATATTTATGACATTTTTCACAAGACTTAGCAAAGGCTACTGTGTCTATCTACATTATGGGCCAATAATACCCCACCCTAAGCAACCTTTGAGCCATGGCAAGACCGTTGGAATGTCCACCACAAATGCCCTCGTGGATGTTGGCTAACGCTTGGTCAGATTCCTCCTTTTTCAAGCACCTAAGGAGTGTCCCATCTAAACCCCTCCTATATAAATCACCAGAGATAAGGGTGTGGTGGGAGGCATTGCAAACAAGGTTTCAGCATTCAAAATGGTTTAATGTCTCGAGGATGATGCCATCACAGAGATATGAATAGATAGCACCATATCGGGAAGATTCATGGGTGACAAGGGTACAAATGACATGGCTTTCAGATGAGTCAAATATGGGATGGTGTAGCTCTTCCACCATGAATTCAAATCTTGATTCATGTTGTTCCAACTAAAGGAGTGAAGCTAATGTGGCCATAGCATCTGCAACTTTGTTCTCTATCCTAGGGATCTGTTGAAATGTCACAAATGTAAAGTAACACCTCAAAGATTCAACCATCTTTTTGTAAGGTACCAATTTATCATCCTTGGTTTGATATGCCTCATTGACTTGGTTGATAATTAGCTGTGAATCCCCAAAGACATGTAATTCTGTTATGTTCCATTCTGTAGCCATTTTCAATCCATTGGTCAAAGCTTCATATTTGGCAATATTATTTGTACATGGGAATAAAAGTTTTTAAGACTTTGGAATGTTGTACCCATGGGGAGAGACAAATAATACTCCAGCACCTGATCCATTTTTCATGTGGGAACCATTGAAGAACATCTTCCAAGTGCGGGTAGTCATATACAGTATGTGTTCATCTGGGAATTCTACCTGAATAGGCATACTATCCTTAACTGGAAAGTCAGCTAATTGGTCAGCAATAGCTTGCCCTTTTAAGGCCTTTCTTTCAATGTACTCTATATCAAATTCAGATAAAACCATCATCCACTTGGCAAGCCTACCCATGAGGGCAGCCTTACTAAGCAAGTACTTAAGAGGATCAATTTTTGCAACTAAATGTATAGTATGAGCAAGCATATAGTGTCGCAACTTTTGGGAAGCAAACACTACTGCAAGACAAGACTTCTCAATGTTATTATAATTGATCTCATAAGATACTAGAGTATGACTAATGTAGTAAATGGCCCTTTCTTTCCCAATATCATCTAATTGAGCCAACAATGCCCCCAAGGAAGACTCTGTTGCTGAAATGTATAAAATCAATGGTTTCCTAGGAATAGGCAGCATCAAAATTGGAGGATTAGCCAAGTATTGTTTAATTTGATCTAGGCTCTTTTGGCATTCCTCATTCCATACGCAAGAAGTTCCCTTATGAAATGTCTTATTAAAAGGTTGTGCTCTATCTACAAGCTAAGAAATAAACCTCCTGATCGACTGAAGACGTCCCTGAAGACTTCTCATTTGACTAATATTTCTTGGGGGTGGCATATCCAATATAGCTTGGACTTTTTCAGGATCAACCTCTATTCCTTTTGCTGAAATTATGAATCCTAGGAGTTTACCTAAGGCAACTCCAAATGCACACTTTTTTGGATTCAATCTAAGCTGAAATTGTGCCATGCGATCTAGGATTACTTCCAGATCATCTAGGTGTGTGTCCCATTTTCTAGATTTAGCCAGGGTATCATCCACATAATCTTCCATGTTCTTATGCATCATATCATGAAAAATTATGGTCATAGCTCGCTGGTATGTTGCTCCTGCATTCTTTATGCCAAATGGCATGATGTTCCAACAATAGGTTCCCCATGCACATGTGAAGGATATTTTCTCTTGATCTTCGGGAGCTATTTTTATCTAGTTATATCCAGAAAACCCATCCATTAAGGAATATATCTCATAACCCGCCATCATATCCACTATCATGTCTATGTTTGGGAGTGGAAAGTCATCCTTTGGGCATGCTTTGTTGAAGTCTCTGAAGTCTGTGCAAATGCAAATGGACCCATCATGTTTTGAAACTAGAACAATATTGGAGATCCACTCAGCATAGTCGATAGCTCGAATGAATCCTGCGCGTAAGAGCTTTTCTAATTCAGCCTTAACAAGAAGAGCTATATGAGGGTGCATTTTCCTCAACTTTTGTTTGACTGGTTTTATTCCTGGAGCTATAGATAGATGATGCATAATAAGATCAGTGTCAAGCCCTAGCATATCAGAATATGTCCAAGAAAAGTTGACTTTCTTCTTTTGCAAAAACTTTGTATATGCCTCTTTTTCTTCAATTGATAGAGACTAAGCAAGGTGCACTATTTGGCGAGCCTCTTCTGTATTCAGATTCACTGGTTGCATAGGCTCAATAAGAACTGATGACCTATCTTGGAAGTAACTTGGCAAGTTATTAAGTACCCCATCCTTAGGTGCCTCAAAGAGGTTTTCACCCTCGGATACGTCTTTTCTTTTTACTATTTTTGGTTCTAATACTGCCACAAGGTGGTTTTCGCCATCAGACCTTTTTTCTTTTTTTTTTTCTTTTACTTTTAGACTAAGGTACTTAATATTAGGCTCTGTCATACTTGTTGTCAGTTCGCTGGTGGAAGAGACTACAGGTTCAAGAGCATTTAGATAACATGCAATTTCATAGTCATTCTGAAAGTTTAAGAGCTGAGGTTCTTGGTGACATTGAGACCAATCAATTAGGTGGGCACCAAAAATGTATGGTAGAAAAATGACCACACTTCTATGAACCATTACATGCAAGGTTGCTCAAGAATGAGGCCTCACAAAGCAGCTCATAGCTCTCTATGCATGGAGTTGCAAGGGACTATGATGTATTTGCTCTCAGCTAGAGCTACAAGCTTGTGACCTTGCTAGTCAACCACACAATGAGAGATTTGAATGAGGACAAGGGCAAGAGTTCCAATATCCTCAAGAATCACTATGAAAATGCAATGCAATGCAAACTAGTCTATGGAAATGAAAATGCAATGCAACTAAGCTATGAAATGGAAAGAACAAGTGTTACAAATCCTTCCTATTAAGCTATGTGAGTTAAATCTATTGCATCAAAGGAAACTAAGCTAGATGCCATGAAAGCTAAAATGCAAGGATGAAAGACTAAGAACAATAAGGTTTCCAAAAGCTCCAAAAGTCTCCAAGAAGTCCTGCAGCATAAGATTAGTATTCAAAACATGGGATCCTAAAATGACAAGAGAGCTCTTCTTTTATAGGAAATGAGAAAGAATGGACCATGGAGATTAAGAGGCAAAAGGGCTTAATTAGCGGTGGAGGTTGAAAGAGGAGCAATCCATGTGCACAAGTATCCTCCAATGAGAGTGAAGTGTTGACTTTTGAGCCTCATGTGAGACAAAAAGTACCTTTTTCCTTTTTGTGAAATAAGAATAATGCTTTATTTGTGCAACTTAGGATAAGAAAAAAAGTGGGGGCTTTTTATTTAATAAAAGGGGAGGAAATATTCCTTTTAATTAAATAAAGATTTAGGATAAAATGGTTAGCCCAAGGATAAAAATCCAATATATGATCGAAATTAAGATTTGATCAAGAAATTGATAATGTTGAAAATATTGATTATTGATAAAACTGGTTCAAGATAAATAAATCAAATAAAAGGGGCCCAAAGTCTAGGCGACCATTTTTCAGTGCATACAGATATGACGGCGGGTTATGAAATATACTCCTTAATGGATGGGTTTTCTGGATATAACCAGATAAAAATAGCTCCTGAAGATCAAGAGAAAACAACTTTCACATGTGCATGGGGAACCTATTGTTGGAATGTCATGCCATTTGGCCTAAAGAATGCAGGAGCAACATACCAATGAGCTATGACCACAATTTTTCATGATATGATGAATAAGAACATGGAAGATTATGTGGACGATACCTTGGCTAAATCTAGGAAATGGGATACACACCTCAACGATTTGGAAGTAATTCTAGATCGCATGGAACAGTTTCAACTTAGATTGAATTTGAAAAAGTGTGCATTTGGAGTTACCTCAAGTAAACTTCTAGGATTCATAATTTTAGCAAAAGGAATAGAGGTTGATCCTGAAAAGGTCCAAGCTATCTTAGATATGCCACCTCCAAAGAACATAATTCAAATGAGAAGTCTTCAAGGATGACTCCAATCCATAAGGAGGTTTATTTCACAGCTTGCAGATGGAGCACAACCATTCAATAAAACACTGCATAAGGGGGCCACATGTACTTGGAATGAGGATTGCCAAAAGAGCCTTGATCAAATAAAATAGTATTTGGCTAATCCTCTAATTTTGATGCCTCATATTCCAGGGAAACCATTGATTTTGTACATTTCAGCAACAGAGTCTTCCTTGGGGGCATTGTTGGCTCAATTAGATGACACTAGGAAAGAAAGGGCCATATACTACATCAGTCGTACTCTAGTATCTTATGAGATCAATTATAATAACATTGAGAAGTCTTGTCTTGTAGTAGTGTTTGCTTCCCAAAAGTTGCGACACTATATGCTTGCTCATAATATACATTTGGTTGCAAAAATTGATCATCTTAAGTACTTTCTTAGTAAGGCTGCCCTCATGGGTAGACTTGCTAAGTGGATGATGGTTTTATCTGAGTTTGATATAGAGTAGATTGAGAGAAAGGCCATAAAAGGGCAAGCTATTGCTAATCAGTTAGCTGATTTTTCAGTTAAGGATAGTGTGCCTATTCAGGTAGAGTTCCTAGATGAACATATTCTATACATGACCACCCGCACTTGGAAGATGTTCTTTGATGGTTCCAACATGCAAAATGGATTAGGTGCGGGAGTATTTTTTGTTTCTCCTCATGGGTATAATATACCAAAATCCTACAAACTTTTATTCCCATGTACAAACAATATTGCAGAATATGAAGCATTAACCAATGGATTGAAACTAGATATAGAATGGAACATAACAGAGTTGCATGTCTTTGGGGATTCACAATTAATTATCAACCAAGTCAATAAGGAGTATCAAACCAAAGATGATAAATTGATACCTTACAAAAAGATGGTTGATTCATTGAGATGTTACTTTACCTTTGTGACATTTCAACAGATCCCTAGAGCAGAAAATAAAGCTGCAAATGCTATGGCTACATTAGCTTCACTCCTATAGTTGGAACAACATGAATCCATATTTGAATTCCTGGTGGAAGAGCTACACCACCTCATATTTGACTCATCTAAAACCAATGTCATTTGTACCCTTGTGACACATGAGTCTTCCCACTATGGTGCTATCTATTCATATCTACGTGATGGCATCACCCTTGACACTTTCAACCATTTTGAATGTCGAAACCTCATCTGTAATGCCTCTTGCCACACCCTTATCTCTGGTGATTTATATAGGAGGGGTTTAGATGGGACACTTCTTAGGTGCTTGGAAAAGGAGGAATCCAACCAAGCGTTAGTTGACATTCACGATGGCATTTGTGGTGGACACTCTAATGGTCTTGCCATGGCCCAAAGGTTGCTTAGGGCGGGGTATTACTGGCCCATAATGCAAACTGATGCAGTAGTTTTCTCTAAATCTTGCGAGAAATGTCAAAAATATGGAAACTTGATTCACGCCCCAGGGAGGGAGCTAATTCCTTCTATTTCTCATTGGCCATTTCAGTGCTGGGCCTTTGACCTTGTTGGGAAAATTCACCCCAATTCATTAGGTGGACATAAGTTTATCATCACAGCTACTGATTATTTCATGAAATGGGTAGAGGCAGTCCCTCTTTCTGTTGCCTCAGGAAAGACCGTTTCACAATTTATCCTAAATCATATTATTTGCCAATTTGGAGTGCCTTCTGAGATTATTACTGATAATGGAGGCGAATTCAAGAACAAGGACCTAAAGCATTTATGCAAAAAGTTTAAAATCAAACAACATTGGTCCTCCATCTATTTTCCATAGGGAAACAGACAGGTAGAAGCCTCTAATAAGACCATTCTCAAGATTCTTCATAGGACAATACACAAGAATGGTAGAGATTGGCACTTACAAATCAATTCGGCACTATGGGCCTATAGAACTAGCATTCGTACACCTACAGGAGCTACTCCTTTTGCTCTTACCTATGGCACTGAAGTAGTGTTTTCTTTAGAAGTAGAGATACCTTCACTTAGAGTTTCTCTCAAAGGCTTGATTACAGATGAGGATTACCGCACCATGAGGTTACAAGAACTAGAACTTCTAGATGAGAAGCGTAAGGCTTCCTTTGATCACATGAGAGTATATCAGAAGCATATGTCCAAAGCATTCAACAAGAAGGTTCGCCCTAGGGAATTTTAGATAGGTGATCTTGTTTTGAGAAAGAACCCTAAGAATCAATAGAATAGAGAACAAAAAGGCAAGTTTGAACCTAATTCGCTTGGACCATACATTATTACAGCAACTTTTGGTACAGGTGCATATTTACTATCTAATGAAGATGGAGAACAGCTCCCTGAGCCCATCAACATTTTGCACCTAAAGAAGTTCTATCCTTGATGCCCATTTCTGTCTGGGGGCATCCTTTGTACATATTTTATTGATCCTAAAAAAATACCAAAAAAATTCATATATAATGCTGAAAAAATCCTAAAAAGCATAAAAAGTCCTGAAAAAATACAAAAAAATCAAAAAATTCAAAAAATTCAAAAAAAAAAGAAAAAGTGCCTTGGTAAAAACTTGGAAATAGGCGCCTTGGTAGCAAAAATTCAAAAAAAGAAAAAGAAAAAAAAGAAAAGAGAAAATTGCAATAAAAATCCAAGTGGTGAAAACTTGGAAACAAGCGCTACTTGAGGCCTTTGCACCCTTGTCTCTTAGCATGCATTCTCGACATTGAACCTTTCTCCATCATGTCTTGACCTTATTTGGCTTAGTCTGGAATTGGTCTTTACCTTTTTCTAGGGGGCATAACTGTTTGCATAGGTCCTTTAGGTGCGTTTGTCTCTTGGGGCATTTCACAACAGGTGTTTTTCAACACCACCCCAAACAATGTTTTCCAACACTACCCTAGCGTCGAGTGTTTCTCAACACTTATCAGGTGTCTTACCCAATAGTCTGAGTTTGATGCGATATTTTTCATTTGCAGATGCAATGATCAGAGTCTGACTCTATGACCAACACACATGCAATTAAACACTCAACTCGCTGAGATATGTTGACTTTATTTTTCTTTGTGTGCCGTCTATGAAGATTTCTTTGATGAGTGGTCTCTCCCTGAGAAGTTTTCAATGATCCATAGCTAGAAGACTGAGGGTATGAGAACATGTTTTATTTATTTATTTGCTTGTGGGTATATTTTGTTGGTCCTAACTGTCATGAGCATTTATGCTAGTCTTACTTGACACTGCGGATTGACAAGGTATTATCCTTGACTCTTTTATGTGAGTGCATGCTTCTAGCTATCCTGACTTTAATGTGTCTTGATACAAGCATAATCTCGCCATAACAAAATTAAGTGATCTCACTGCACTAGTCATCTTGACCTCTATGTCTTTGATGCCTAGGTGGGATTTCCACATTTTTATCTGATAAAGATCATCCTCATATCCACATAGTTATACTAGTGTGCATTGTATGATCTTACAACACTACCAATAATGCTTGATGATGATTATTAGATGTCTATTGGCGTTGTGACCTTGCAATTCAACCACTTTCATAGTAGCTTGCATTTCTAGGTTCATGTTAGTTTAGTTTTGTATTTTTGCATATGGAGAGAGCTCTTTTTTTTTCATCTTACGTGGACCTGTCGGTCAACTATGCTCACCTTTCCTTTTCTTGATCATGTCTTTCGCTCCTTGTCTTTTACATCATGACCTATTCCTATCATCATAAGGGGTTAATCATATCATCATATCTATACCAAAACTGTCATTTTCAATAAACATGAGTCTACATCATACACATGAGAACCAAACATACATCTATGAGAGAAAACATACATGAGCATATACATAAACAGTTTTGAGAAGAATGACAAGACAATGTACAAATTGATACATCCATCACAAGTGAGATGTAAACACAAGATATATCAAACATCCAGTAATCTCATATATATAATGATGTCATCATACAATATGAGATCCCAAAATCTGGATCAATGTCTCAAGATATGTCCAAAACATCTAAACCTAAGCCTAAACCTAAGACTCGTTGCCACCATCCCAAGGACCTGGTGGTGGAGGAGGTGGTGCTGCATCTGGTACCACATTTGATCTACCCACTACTGCTAAGTAGGAAGGAGCCCTCTGACCCACTAGTATTGTCTGTATGTAGAGACCATGGTAATATGTGGCTCGCGATGTCTCTCTCTATCTCTCTGCAAGGGCAACCTGTAGGGCTCTCTCTCGCTGCTGTCTCTACCCGCTGATCAGTGAGTTGCTGCTCTCTAACTACTATGGTGATCCTAAGCTACTATATCTCTACCTCCAGAGCCTATATCCAAGCTCTCAGATCCTCTCCTCCTACAAGTGGGTCCTGCTTGGCCTCTGCCTGTCGGCGGGCTGGTCTTGCCTCATCCTCTGGAGTGGCTGATCTCTATCCCCATGACCATTTCTAGCCACTTGATCTGGATCCCTCCCCTCTCCCTCTCCCTCCATCTCCTCCATCACCCCCATCATCCCCCTCATCCCCTTGTGCCACTGGTGGCTATGCATCTAGGACTGTAAATCTATAAAATGGAGTCCTGCACCTCTCTGTCCTGTACTCTACGTCTACACTTGCATCCGCCATGTCTGGTAGGTACTCCCATGGCTCCTGGCATATAGCGGCTATATCCTATAATGCCTGCTAGTAGTCCAGCATCGGCAGCCAACCCTGTCCATCCTCATCTCAGAATCATGCATTTGTCATGGTCTCTGTGGACACCCTCTGTTGGCATCTGAACTGCCTCTAGACTCGCATAATCACAAATCTCTCCACAATGTCTGGGTGACAGCCTACTAGTGGTTGATTGCACAAAATGTAATCCAAATCCCTACTATCACTCCACTGCTCACATTACTTGTACGATCTCCATGTGAATGAGGCAAGCTCATCCAGTATCCTGCGTTAGTAGGAAACATCCCCGCTATGTGTATGTGGGATGAATCTTGTATACCTATATATATAGGGATACCTATGCTCCCTAGGCTATACTCATGGATGCACTACTACAATATGCTCCCATGCCCATATCTGAGTGAGTATAGCCCTGCACGCCCAAGTCCTGCCATCTCTATAGACAATCTTGTGAAGCTTGTAATACATATCAGCTAAGATAGCAGGGCCCCATGCCATCTATCGTGGCCATGCCACTAGATCTACTAGTAATCTCCCCCATTCTAGTGGGAAGCCCTTCTGACTCTTGTCAGGGATAAGGGCCTGTCCAATAAATGATGTCACAATACATGGCACCAGGAAGTCTCTGCCAAAGTCATCCATCAACCTATCCCAGCTGACGTGTTGATCTAGGATGGTGACATCCTGGAACATCCCTTGGATAATCTATTGACCTACCGTCACATCCTGATCATAGTATACCTATGCCAAAAAACAATCATGTCAATTTCTATCATATGGAAACTTCACAACTATGCTTATCTATAAACATGATTTTACTTACAGGCTCTCCATGGCACGGAACCCACAGGATCCGATAGACATCCTCTAATGTGATAGATGCCTCTCCCATCGGTAGATGAAAGGTGTTGTGCTCACTATGCCATCTCTTGACAAGAGCAGTCAACAGTCCATGATCGGCTCGGATGTGAAAAAACTACAGTAGATAGTGGAATCCCATAACTCTAATATCGGCCTTGCTCGGATCATCCAGATCTCGGACAAACCGCAATCCTGTCACATGGGGTGCCCTAATCTGGAGTGCAGGGAAGACCTCCTATACGTCATGAAACCATACCAGATGTCAGAACATATCATGAAGGATGTATCAGTACAAAGCATCTTAAAGTCAAACATTGTCAGGACCCATGTCATTTTGGCTTAAAAAAAAAACAATGTTAAAACGCATCAAAATTTTATCCTAAGTGACACTATTTTCTGACTAAGTGTCACGCGACACTTTCTCTTAAGCAGTGTGACAATCTTTGTTCAGGTGACACTTCGCATAGTGGTGTGTGACATTTCATCTAGTGTCATGTGACACTGGTTTCTATGTTTGCGTGACACTATTTTGACCCACGAAGTGTCGCACGACATTTTCCTTCAAAGGGTGAGACACTTGAAAAGTGTTGCGTGACTTGTCCCCTACTCTAAAATTCAAAAAAAATTTAAAAAATATGTTTCAATGCATTAAATGTTTGTTAAATGCTCAAACAACGGCTAGTTTTCAGATACATACTGGGGCACCATAATGTGGAGGCCGGTTGTGCAACCGGGAGCACTCAAATCAGTGTCTGTGGATGGGAACTCCTGCTGGTTGAGCCATCACTATCTCTTAGAGCCCTAGATTCTCAAATAGTTAAAAGTCAAATGATTTTGAAAATGACATTTTTACCCCTTATATAGCATTTTGACTTTTTGACCAATTTTCAAAACACCTTAGAATTGCACGAAAATTGCACCCCTAGCTAATTTCGATGTCCTGGATCCATTTTCGGACTCAAAATCAAAATCTAAGGTTATCTTGATTGTCAAAATCATGTTTCAAAATTTTCCCCTTCTTCTAAGCAGTTGACTGACTTTTTGAGGCATAATTTGATTTTCGATGGACTTTCTTCCTTCCATGTCTCTCAAATTTTCTAGTCTTTCATTCACACTATTTCTAGTCTTCTATTTCTATTCTTCTACTTCCTCACTAGGGCATGTTTCATTGCTTAATGGTTATCTTATCAACCTTATCTTTGATTGTGATTGATTATGATTTGATTAAATCTTTATCAGTTTGTTGTTCTCCTCTACCTGATTTCGATTTCAATTCCGAGGGGGTGGTACCTATTGGATTTTAATCCTTGATTCCTTGATTGTCTTGATTCAGCTATCCTTCTGTGAGTTTTCGCTCAAGCTTAAGATTCTTATCTCTTACTTTGAATGTGATCCCAAATTGACCTCATGTTCAAAGGCCTTTGTTTATGCTTTGTCCAGATGTGATCCCGAATCGACCTCATAGCTGAGTTGTTTTGTGATCCCAAATCGATCTCACATTTCAACTTCATTCTTTGACTACATGTGTTCCCAAATCGATCACACATTAGTCAAAGAGGGGAAAATGTATGCACCCAAAAATGGTCACCTAGACTTTGGGCCCCATTTATTTGATTTATCAATCCTGAATCAGTTTTGATCAATAATCAATATTTTCAACATTATTAATTTCTTAATCAAATCTTAATTTTGATCGTATATTAGATTTTTATCCTTGGATTAACCATTTTATCCTAAGCTTTTATTTACTTAAAAGGAATATTTCCTCCCCTTTTATTTAAATAAAAAGCCCCACCTTTTCCTCTTATCTTAAGTTGCACAAATAAAGCATCATTCTTATTTTATAAAAAGAGAAAAAGTATTTTTTGTCTCATATGGACACTAAAGTCAACTCCTATTTTCCTATTGGAGGATATTTGTGCACAAGGATCAAGCTTCCATTTTTCTCCACCGTTGATTAAGTCTTTTGCCTCTTAATCTCAATGGTCCATTTCACCTCATTTCTTATAAAAGGAGAGCTCTCTCCTTCATTTGCATATCCATCTCTTTCATGCTAATGTTATGCTGCAGGTTTTTAGGTCATTTGGAGCTTTCTTTGAAGACATTCTACATCCAAGCTTTGAAGACTTTCTTTCATTGTTGCATTACATTCTAGTTGCATATTTTCTTTATTAGTTGTATTGTCATGGCATATTAGCTTAGATTTCCTTTTATAGATTAGCTTCACATAGCTTAATTAGGGGAATTGTAATCCATTACTATTTCATTTCTTAGTTTAATTTGCATTGTCATTTCATAGACTACTTTGCATCATCATTTAGATTTGCATTGCATTGCATACCTTGATTCCATTTGGGGATATTGGCATTGTTGCCCTTATCTTCATTTGTAATCTCTCATTTTGTGGTTGACTAGCAAGGTTATGAGTTTATAGCTCTAGCTGAGAGCAATTTTACAAATCTTGCAACTCCATGCATAGAGAGCTATGGATCGATTTGTGAGGGCTCATTGTTGAGTTTTCTTGCATGTAAGGATTCATAGAAGTGTGGTCACATTTTCACCATACAGTGGCGTTCTTGAGAGAGTGGGTTTCTTGCGAAGCTCTTCTTGACAATAGAACCCCTTGTAGGTAGGGAGGATATTGTTACTATCTCATGGTCTTACTTGGTTTAGTCTTCAACATTGATTAGTACGTTCTCTCTTGGACCCTCTTAGAGAGCTCGGTAGACATTGTTGTTGACATCATGAACCTTGGTGAGGTTGTTTCAATCTTAGCATGTCAATGAACTTGCTTGCTATGTTTGGGTGAAGTGAAGAGGCTAGAGGATTATGCTCTACTCCCTTTTTGGGTAGTACCAGAAACTCAAATCCTTGAATCTAAACAAAGTCCCCATGTGGTCCTTTTTTTGAGTCACCTTTTTAGAGAGGGTTAACCGTAGTGGACATTCCTTTTATTGGGTAAACCATGTGGATGAAACCTCAAGCAGTAATAGCCATTTTCATCATGGTAGCAACAACCGCTATACAAATGTCCTTGTGGAAGAAATCTCCACGGGTGTAGTTTCTTGTTGGGCTGTCATATCTCCTCAGCATCTCCAATTGATTAAATTCTCAGAATGTGTCAAAACCCCAGTGCACCTAGATTGGAGTTCACCCTCTTGAGATTGCAAAATTTGCAAATTCAAACCATTACTAAGAACCATAGTGCAACCAAAATTTTCTTTCTAGGACTATGTGCATGATTGCAAAATATTTTGAGAACATACACAAATAGAATCTTTAAGGAGTAGCATACTAAGTCACTATTCTTGTTCATGTGCAAGGTTGCTTTGTCCCTTGCCCATTGTTTGAAGACATTGTTTGCTTGAACTCCTTGATTGTTTCCTTACATGCTTAATTGATGCTAAAAATATGTTGATGTATTTATGTGATCTTTTAAAAATGAACAAAAACTAAGTTCTTGGGTTTACAAACTTGCTGTCAAGCGGCCTGATCCTATTTTGTCACCTGGCTCTGTGCACATTCTCACATGAGCCTGACATTTTCTCATGCGAGATTTCATTTTTTCACGTGATCCCTAGCATTTCTTTTTGCGGGACTGCATTACCTCACACAAAACTGTCCCCTAGTCTGTTAGAACAGCGAGCTGATTCTTGTCATTTTCAGTTTTCCTTGGCCAATCCAGATTATAGTATGTCATTTACCCCACTGTTAGAAGCCTGTTTGCACCTTGGGTTCATGTGTCTTGACCTCTTAACTTAGTAATCTTTGATTTCACAAGTGACCTTGCTTGGAATCAGTAAGTTAGAAATCATCCTTATTGAGAAGGTCAACCTTTAGATTCTTTGATAACTCACTTGGAGAGTTTTAGTAATCTTTTGTCCAATTCACTTCCATTCAAAATAAAATTTAATCAAATATAACTTGGGTAAATCATCCTCCTAATCTATATCTATTAGGATAATTATCCATTCATTGGGCACCTCTGTGACAGTGTTGGTTTATACCTTTTGCAAAAATTCTATCTTATCACCTCTCTTTTGGACAATTGAATGCTTTTACTATCCTAGTTTGGTACCAACATTTCTTAGGGTCATCTTATCACCTAGGATCATTTATTTCATGTCAGTTACAACAAGATATCAAGTAAATAAAGGAAAATGACCTCAAGTAGTCTTTGACCAATTACCCTTAGTTCAAAATCGCCAAAAATGTAAGGGAAAAGAGCCTGTCTTTGATCAATCTCCTAGGAATACCTCAGAAGTTTGGTTTGATCCCAAGAGAAATCTTAGTGAGTTGAGAACACCCTTAGCACCTTCTCATTCAGATATGGATATGAGTTACATAATGACTCGAAGAGAAAGGTAAGACATGGATAAAATCCTTGGTGATATATTTGAAAGACATAGAGATACCATTCTGTTTGGCAGTTCCTCTCATGAAAATCGACCAGTTTCACCCCTTATCTCAACTAGATATTTGGATGCACATCAAAGGGATAAAAGGGAAATGAAGAAATCCTATCAAGAAGAGCAATCACAACATGATAGTCAAGACGATGAACCTTATGATACTCATGTGAATGCAGCATATACCAATGAATTGTTCAAACATTCAAGACTAAGTTCACCGCTCCAAACAACTTCAAGATACACAAGTGAAAGACTCAAAAGAATTGAGCATGAAAAGAAAGCCTTCCTAGATGAATAGGCTGCAAAGGAATAAAATTTTAGACTCCTAGAGTCAGAAAGACAAGAGTTATTGGAAATAGAAAGGAGAGCCGCACAAGAAGAGAAAGATAGACTCTTGGCTCAACAACTCAATGATCAATATAACATGTGAGTTGGTGGTGGAAACAACTCTCCTCCATCCACTCCTCCTAAGACTCCATGAAGTAGAAGGTATTTAAGATCACCTTCAAGATCTCCTAGCCCTAGAGGAAGAAGGGCTTCACAACAAGAGCATTATAGGAGACAAACACCTCCTAGGAACTTAAAACAACCTTCTCAACATGCTCAACATGGTTCACAATATGGGGGTGGTAGCTCAAGTTTTGACCTCAACTCCCAAGACTTCATGAAGATACAACAAGAACCACTCTTCCAACAATATGTGGAGAGGAGAGATACTTGGAGCAAAACAAAGATAAGTTCCTAGAGAGTTTGATCAACAAAGGGGCTAGGGTCCCCTATAATTTTGATGTGGACAAGAAGATCAAGAAACAAGGTCCATCCCAAGAAGAAGAGATCAAAAAATTAAGCGTATGATGGAAAAGGTGTTGGCACCCAAGAGTGCATTTTTGCTTGACTCAATTTTTCCTAATCCTTTTGACAAGAGTGTAAGAATGAAAGACTTTCCTAGAAAGGTTGAGATCCCTCCATATGACAAGTATGATAGAAATGGAGATCCACATGATCATGTGTGTCAGTTTTATATTATGAGTTTTGAGTTCCATCAAGATGAATCATACCTTATGAGATTATTCCCAAGGAGTCTTAAGGGTCAAGTGATGGAATGATTCACCAACATAATTCCCCCCATCAAGAATTTCAAAGAGATTTTCCATAGATTTTTCCAACACTTTGCATACAACCTTTCAAGATTTGTCACCATGTTGGACTTATGCAACTTAAAGAAACATCAAGGGGAATCCTTTGTCACTTTCTTACAAAGTTGGAGATGACAATGCTCTCACTACTCTAGGACCATTCCTGAAGATGAGAAGATTGACATCCTTATTAGAAACTTGGTTCCTAAGATGTGGTATGAAGTTAGGAAGATAGTTTTTGATTCCTTTGACACCATGGTTGAAACCGCATGTAGGATTGAGGATGTTTTGAAAGAACAAGGAATTTTGGCCAACAACAAAAACAACAACAATGGTCAAAATAATGACTCTAATAAGGATAAATGATAGAACTCACATTGGAATAGGAACAAAAAAATGGTCAATGATGGAGTTGTGGACTCCTCTCAATCCAAGGATCAAGTTGTTCTTCACTTGTCTAGTGTTGTTCAAGCTATGAAGCTCAACTCATCTAACCAACAAGAGTACAAGCCAAGATACCAAGATAAGCCTAAGAAAGAGATGCGTCAGTTTTCTAAACTTGGTGATTCATATGAGGATGTCTTAAAAATACTCATTGCCAACAATCTTGTGCATCCTCAAGATCCCACAAAGCATTACATACCTGATGTTAAGCCACATTGGTGGGATGAGAAAGCCTTCTACAAATTTCATAATGGTGTTGGACATGATATTGAAAATTGTTGGAAACTTAAGCATATCATCCAAGATCTCATTGAGAATGGAAAAATCAAGATAGATGGATTGAACACCAACACTGATCATAAGGCATTCAAAGAGCCTTTTCCCAAGTATGAGAATGGGGAAACCTCTAAACCTAAGAATGGAAAGGCTGAGATCAATTACATTTACACAGCTACGAAGAATGTGGTCAACATTCTTGAAGTTGCAGAGGAAAATGTCAACATGATGAGAAATAAAGATCCCTATGGTTATGATCTAGACATGGACTCTCCTCCTATCTTTGATGAAGAAAGTGTTGTGGTGCTAAGGGATCCTAACTCTAGAATGTCATCCCAAGCTCTTAATGCTATCACACAAAGTCAAGTTCCCATTTTCATTAGAGGACCCGAGTCAAGTCAACCCAGTAAAACAAAGCAAGTGGCATCCAAGAATGTCACCACAAAACCAATTGTGAATCCTAAGTTCAACTATAATCTTGTTGATCAGTTGCAAAGAACCCCGGCTCATATTTTGATCTTTGAGCTCTTAGAGTTGTCCCCAAGACACAAGCAAGTCCTTGAGGATGCTTTATGTGCAGCGAATGTCCCTAACAACTTAGATGTTGACCAATTCCAGAACATGGTTAACCATATTGCTAGCCCTCATTACCTTACCTTTTTGAAGAATGATGATAAAGATTTGATCCATCCACACAATCTCACCCTTCATATTGTGTCGTGATCCAAAAAACCCATGTTAGGTGTGTGTTGATAGATGGGGGTGCTAGGCTTAATATTTGTTCTTTGAGTCTTCTAAAGATATTGGGTTATTTTGAACAAGTCATAAATACCAGAAAGAAGATCACTATCAAAGCCTATGATGAGGTGGAAAGAAGTTCCAAGGGGTTGGTCATCCTCCCTATTAGGATTGGTCCTATTGAGAAGGATATTTTATTTCAAATTGTTGGTGCTAGTCCCCTTGCGTACAACATCTTACTTGGTAGACCATGGATTCATGATATGCAAGTAGTGTCGTCTACCTACCATTAGTGTGTTAAGTTCCCCTACAGTGGAGTAGAAATTTGCATACATGGGGATAGCACATTATCTATCAACTCAATTTTAGAAAGTACTCATGTTCCCCTCAATAGAGAAGCAGAAGATTTCAATGCAATCTTAACAGAATGCAAAGACAAGCTTAAGTCAGTGGACCTTGGTGTAGGGGGGTATCACCTTAACTCTTTTACAAAGCTTCCAGTTTCACCTAGATCCTATGGAAAACCTTCACAAGAGATGAGACCTTCCTCTTCAACTATGACTTTATTTGGCACATTTGTAGAGTCCTCAGTGCCCATTCAAGATGAGAAAGAAGAGGTGGTTGTTAAAGACTGGATTTACAGAGAAGAGAAATACATGCACAATGAGAACTTCTCTCCCTCTCCTAAGGCTTATGGAAGAGGGTATACTTTTCTCAAACAGATGGGCTATCCTAGACATGGCCCTCTTAGTCAAAGATTGGATGCTAGAGCTAAACCTCTTGATCATGCTCTTTTTGGACGCAAGTCTAAGAAGATGGTTGGCCTAGGATTTGTGAAACATAACAAGAGCACTACTCCTATCCTTGATGAGTTGGATAGTGAAGATGAACCAAAATACATGCCTAATTTGACAAATCAGAAAGATATGTGTGAAGATTGGGTCCCTTCCACCAATCTCCTTTGGGGAGATTTAGATAATTTAGTCACTCATGCGACAGTTGCAACATTAGAACAAGATAAATCATATGTAGAAGATCCCATCAGAGAACGTCAACATAAGAATATTATTCATTTGATGGAAAGAGATCTTACCCTTGATGACATTAGAGCTTCCACATCAAGATGTCCAAAACCTTCATGGTGTAAACATCCTAGTTGGGATTCAGAAACAGATTCACATGAGTATGAATGGGACTCTCTCTTAGAGCCTTCTACAGTTGACATGAATATTGATGTCATACACACTTATAGTTCTCAACCCGAAGTAGCTAATGATTCACGTGTAGGATTAGAGGATTTGAACACACATGTTGCCTTAGTGGATGATTCTTCACTTGTTAGGATAAATCTTGATTTGGGTAGATTAGAAGGATACTTGATGGACTCTACCTCTTTGATCACCAAAGATGATATCATTCACATTCATAACCTTGATCCATCCATTAACCTACCTCTTGCTCATCCTAACCTCATCGATTGGTCCCAATGCTACCAAGAACCTGAGCTCTTAACATTCCAAAATGACTATGAAATAACCTGTTACTTGAATGCCATTGAACCCATAGTCTCTTCCACCAGTGAACCGGCTACCAGCATGACAGAGCTAGACATCAAGTGCCTTAGTCACAAAATAAAAAGAAAAGAAAAAAAGAATAAGAGTTTTGATGGCAAAAACCACTGTGTGGTGGTGTCAGAACCAATAAAAGTAAAAAGAAATGATGTATCCAAGGGTGAAAACCTCTCTGAGGTGCCTAAGGATGAGGTACTTGATCATATCCCTAGCTACTTTCAAGACAGATCTTCAGTTATTGTTGAGCCAACACAAGCAGTCAATTTGGGTACAGATGAGGCTCCACAAATAGTACATTTGGCTTAGTCCTTGTTACCATAAGAAAAAGAAGTGTACACTAAGTTCTTACAGAAAAAGAAGATCAATTTTTCTTGGAGTTATTTAGATATGCCATGGTTGGACACTAATCTTATTATACATCACTTGTCCATAGCTCTGGGTGTCAAATCGGTCAAATAGAAATTAAGAAAGATGCATCCTCACATAGCTCTTCTAGTAAAAATAGAATTAGAGAAACTCCTTGGTGCAAGATTCATAAGAGCTATTAACTATGCGGAATTGATATCAAACATTGTACCAATTTCCAAACATGACAAATCCATTCGAATTGGCATAGATTTTAGAGATTTCAATAGAGTATGCCCAAAGGATGATTTTCCACTCCCCAATATAGACATGATAGTGGACATGATTGCGGGTTATGAGATTTATTCCTTGATGGATGGTTTTTCTAGCTACAATTAGATTAAGATAGCTCCTGAAGATCAAGAAAAAACTACATTCACTTGCGTATGGGGTACCTATTGTTGGAACATTATGCCTTTTGGATTAAAAAATGTAGGGGCCACCTATCAATGAGCTATGACAACCATTTTTCATGACATGATGCATAAAAATATGGAAGATTATGTGGATGACACCTTGGCCAAGTCTAAAAAAAGAGACTCGCACTTAGATGATCTAGAAGTCATTCTAGATCGCATGAACAATTTCAACTAAGGTTAAATCCTAAAAAGTGTGCATTTGGTGTCACCTCTAGAAAACTACTAGGATTCATCATTTCAGCAAAAGGAATAGAGGTAGATCTTGAAAAGGTCCAAGAAATCATGGATATGCCACCTCCTAGAAACATTAGTCAAATGAGGAATCTTCAAGGATGCCTTCAATCCATAAGGAGGTTCATTTCACAGTTGGCGGATAGAGCTCAACCTTTTAACAAGAACTTACACAAAGGAGTCAAATATGTTTGGAATAAGGATTGTCAAAAGAGCATAGATCAAATCAAGAAATACTTGGCAAATCCCGCTATTTTAATTCCTCCTATCCTAGGAAAGCCACTTGTTCTATATGTTTCAGCGACATAATCTTCCTTGGGGGCATTACTAGCTCAACTTGATGAACATGGGAAATAAAGAGAAATATACTACATTAGTCATACTATTGTTTCATATGAGGTTAATTACACCAGCATTGAGAAATATTTCCTTGCAGTGTTGTTTGCTTCCCAAAAGTTGCAACATTACATGCTTGCGCACATAATACACGTCATAGAAAAAATTGATCCACTCAAGTATTTACTTGGTAAGGCTGCCCTCACATGTAGACTTGCTAAATGGATGATGATCCTTTTAGAGTTTGACATAGAGTACATTGAGCGTAAAGAAATCAAAGGACAAGCCATAGAAAATAAATTGGCTGATTTCCCAATTCAGGATAATGCACCTATTCAAGTTGACTTCCCAAATGAGCATCTCATGTATATGACTAAAAGAGTATGGAAGATGTTCTTTGACGGATCTTTTATGCAAAATGGTTCAGGAGTTGGTGTGTTGTTTGTTTCTCCTCATGGGTACATGATTCCTAAATCTTACAAGTTATTGTTCCCATGCACAAACAACATTGTTGAATATGAAGCTTTAACAAATGGACTTAAGATGGCCATAGAATGGAGAATCACTGAGTTACATATTTATGGGGATTCACAGCTGATAATCAACCAAGTCAATGAATAATATCAAACAAAAGATGAGAAATTGGTACCTTACAAGAAAATGGTTGATTCCTTGAAATGATACTTCACATTTGTCATGTTTCAGCAAATCCCTAGAGCAGAAAACAAAGCATTTGATGCTATGGCTACACTTGTTTCACTCCTTCAATTAGAGCAACATGAATCCAGATTTGAATTCCTAGTGGAAGAGCTACATTACCCTATCTATGACTCCCAAGAAAGCCATGTTATTTGTACCCTTGTTGGTCGTGAGTCATCCCGTTATGGTTCCATTTACTCATACCTTAGTGATGGCATTATCCCTAAAACCTTTAAACGATCTGAATGCAAAAACCTTACCCGAAACATCTCTCATCATTCCCTTATCTCTGGTGATTTGTATAGGAGGGGTCTAGATGGAACACTTCTTAGATGCTTAGAAAAGGAAGAATCTAACCAAGCGTTAGTTGACATTCATGAGGACATCTATGGGGGACATTCTGATGGTGTTGCCATGGCCTGATGATTGCTTAGGGTGGGTACTATTGGCCTACAATTCAGATTGATGTAATAGCTTTTGCAAAGTCATGTGAAAAGTGTCAAAAACATGGTAACCTGATACATGCTCCAGGTAGGGAGCTCATTCCTTCTATATCTCATTGGCCATTTCAGCATTGGGCCTTTGATCTTGTTGGGAAGATTCATCCCAACTCATCAAGTGGACACAAGTTTGTTATAACTACTACTGATTACTTCACTAAATGGGTAGAAGTTGTCCCACTTTCTGTTGCCTCAGGCAAGACAACCTCACTATTCATTCTGAACCATATCATCTATCGATATGGAGTGCCTTCTGAGATTATCACTGATAATGGAGTTCAATTCAAAAATAAGGACCTTAAACAACTCTGCAAGAAATTCAAGATTAAACAACATTGGTCCTCCATTTACTTCCCGCAAGAAAATGGTCAAGCAGAGGCATCAAACAAAACCATTCTTAAAATCATACATAGAACAATTTGTAAGAATGGTAGAGATTATCATTTACAGATAAATCTAGCTTTGTGGGCTTATAGAATGAGTATTCATACTCCTACTAGGGCTGCTCTGTTTGCCCTTACATATGGTGTTGAAGCAGTGTTACCTTTAGAGGTTGAGATTCCTTCACTTAGAGTTTCCCTCAAAGGTCTAGTTACAGATGAAGACTACCATACCATGAGACTTCAAGAGTTAGAACTTCTAGATGAGAAACATCAAGCATCATTCGACCATATGAGGGTTTATCAAAAGTGCAAGTCCAAAGCCTTCAACAATAGGTTCACCCTCGAGAATTCCAAGTAGGAGATCTTGTCCTACATGAAAATCCTAAGAACCAACAACATAGAGATCAAAACGAAAAATTTGAACCTAATTGACTCAGACCTTACATCATTACAGTAGCTTTTGGGACAGGTGCTTATTTATTATCTACTAAAGAGAGAGAGCATCTCCCTGATCCTATCAATGTCTTGTACTTGAAGAAGTTCTATCCATGATGCCCATTCTATATGGGGGCATCCTTTGTACATACTTATTGATCCTGAAAAAATCCAAAAAAATGATATATTGTCAAAAATTCTAAAAATTGGAAAATGTCCTAAAAAAATGGTCATTTTAGTGAAAACCTAGCGATAGGCACTTTGATGTATCTCAATATATATATATATATATATATATATATATATATATATATATATATATATATATATATATATATATATATATATATATATATATATATATATTCCAAAAATACAAAAAAATAAAGAAAAAATTCAAAAAATTGCAATAAAATCCAAGTGGTGAAAACTTGGAAATGGGCACTACTTGAGGCCTTTGCACCCCTATTTTTTAGCATGCATCCTTGACACTTAGCCTTTCTCCATCATGTCTTTTCCTTGTTGCCTTGTTTTGGAATTGGTCTTTGTCTTTGTCTAGGGGGCATAACTGTGTTAGCTTTGGTCTCTTGGATGCATTAGTCTTTAGGACACCTCACAAATTGTGTTTTTCAACACAACCCTTGGCATCGAGTGTTTTTCAACACTTATCAGTTTGGTCTTACCCAGTTTTGTCATGTGATCTTACCTACTGGCAAGCATTCGATCCTTATCCTCAGAACTTAGTATCAGTTAACACACTTAAATTTTTAAATGCAACACTTAATGCTTAAGCTCTATCATGATCTTTTCTTTGTGTGCTGACTGTTATTGATTTTTGTTGAGTGTCCTTGTCTAATAAGTCTCTCCGAGATGCATAGCTAGAGGACATGGGGCATGGGGCATATTTTTATTTTCTTTCTTCTTGTGGGTGTGGTCTTGAAGCTCTTGAGTGTCTCTTGTTGTTCCCTTGAAACACTTAGGAGATTTGAGGCATCATCCTTGACTGTTTTTGCACAACCATTCCTGTGGTCATCCTGGCATCTTTTCCTTGATGAGAGCATGGTTTTGCTACATTAAATTGGGTAAGCTAATATCGAAGTCATCTTGACATTTATGTCTTTGATGCTTATGTTATAATCCTTCCACATTCCTTTCTGATATCAATCACATTCATATCTTCATAGTTGCACTTGTGACTAGTGATGATTGTGTGATTTTATGATGTCCGTTAATAATGGCCCAATGATGAAAATAAGTTCCTTAACATTCTCTAATGAATGATGAACACAAAATCCTATGTTACAATTGCTCTATTGCAAGTACACCTTTTCATTTTCATGTAGCTTGCATTGTTAGACTTCATGTTAATTTGCATTTTTAGGCTGCATTAGGAGTTTGAGAGGGTTCTCCTTCATCTTTCTTTTGAACTTTTAAATCAACTGTGGTCACATTTTGATCTTCATTTCCTTATCTTCTTTCATGATCTCAATCAAAATTTTCTATCTTAAACAGTTGATTGATTTTGGGGCATCCTCTTTCTTGAGGCAAATTCTCTTTCTTCTCTCCATTTCTTTCCACTTCTACCAAACTTCTATCTTCCATTCGCTTTCACCCCACTTCTTTTCTTCTAATTCAACCTTGGGGAATAATCTTTCATGTTGGATGATCTACCTTGGTTATGTGATCCTTATATCTTTCATCTTACATCAAGAACCTTATTTTTAGTTCTATTTGATCAAATTTATCAATTTACTATTTCTCCTCTATCTCATTTCGATTTCAATCATGAGAGGGGCAGTACCTATCAAACTTCAATCCTTGATTCATCTTTACCAATCCTATCAATCAAACCTTGCTTGAGACTTGACAATTACCTATTTACAGGGGTGTTGGCCTTGTCTTTTTCAATTATCTTATCTTTGTCCTAATGTGTTCCCATCCATCGATCACATGTCTGGGTTGTTTCGTGATCCCAAATCAATCTCACATTTCAACTACATTCTTTGACTACATGTGTTCCCATGAAGATCACACATTACCCAAAGAGGGGAAAACGCATGGACCCTAAAATGGTCGCCTAGACTTTGGGGCCCCATTCATCAATTTATCAATTTCCTGAATCAATGCCTTGCAATATTTTCAATTCAAATCAATTTCCTTGATCAAATCGTAATTAATTTAATTATTTTAATATTTCCTAAGGTTTGATCATTTTATCCTAAGCCTCATTTAATTAAAAGAAAACTTCCCTTTTAATTAAATAAATTATCTTATTAAAATAAAATTCCTCTTTTAATAAAATCCCCACTTAAATATCTCTTTGTGTTGAAAAAAGAAATAAAAATCCCTTTTTCTCTCCACTTTAAATTCACATACTTTTAAGTGGTGGAATTTTTTTTATCTTTTTGCCTCTTAAAGAATCTTGAGCACATGGATCAACCAAGATTTAATCTCCACCATTGCTCATTTCTTTTTACCTCTTAATCTTGACCGTCTACTTTCCTTTATAAGGAGTCCTCTCCTTCTCTTTTAGAACATCTAGATTTTAAGTATTGTTATGTTGCAAGTTTGGAGAGCGATTTTGGAGAAGATTCTTGAGCACTTGAGCTTGGATATTGCAACTTCTCTTTTTGTGTCTTCTTCTTTCATGCCTCCATGGCAATCCATTTAGATTAATCTTGCACTTGCATATTAGATTAGATTCATATTTCCTTTCATAGAATAATCTTGCATAAGCATTTCCTTTCATAGATTAGTTTGCTTTCATGCATTGTTATCATATAGAATAACTTCCATTTTCATTTGCATGCATACTTGATGATCATGAAGACTAGCATGCTTGCTTATCCTTTTTGAATCTCTCATTTTATGATGTACTTGCATGGGCAAAAACTAGGTCTAAGTTGAGGGCCTTCATCATAAACCCCTGCACTCCATGAATAGAGAGCTATGAGTCGCCATTTGAGACCTCACTCTTGAGCAATCTTGGATTTAATGACTCATAGAAGTGTGACAACATTTTAGTACACACCACCCAATTATGTTGTGTCTCTAAAAAATTGTGACTATGATGCCTACATTTATGTTTCTCAGCTGTTGTGTTCTAGGACCCCTTATGACCCTTTGCGACCCTTTACGATCCCTAAGAAAACATCTTAGAGGTCTTAAAATGTCATAAAGGGTCATAAGAGGCTCCTAGGAGGGGCCAGATGAGCTTTCACCTTCATGTGGTTGGCCCTATTAAGTAGGGAATGTTAAACTATTCTTGAAACAAAGAGAATCTCAATAATTTAAGGAGAAGCTCAATAATATAGAGTGGCTATATACATATGAGGGTTTCCAAATTGAGTACCAGTGCAGAGATGATGATTCAGTAATCTATGTCTATAAAATCTTCACAAATATCCCTTCTTTGGCTTCCACTCATACCTCTTCTCAGAATCTAGAAACTTTGGATATTGTTTCTCATCCATGCACGAAATGTGCTAGTGATCATTTGGTTAGTGCTTGATATCACATTTGGCATCATACCTTTTGCTCCTTGCAGGTTTTGGATCATACAAGAGCATACTAGATCACACAAGAGCATACTGGATCACACAAGAACAGATGTTGGCAAGCGATCCTTCTTAGTTGTTGTTGTTTTAGATTAAAATACATACCAACAACAGAAGCTAAGAAGAATCGCTTGCCAATATCTATTGAATAAAATAGAGTGGCTATATACATACATATGAGGATTTTTATACAAGCATTGGGGCTTACACTTTCAGAAAAGGTAGACGAAACATTAACAACTCTATTTTCTCAAAGTTTGCATTTATGAATTAAATTTCATTTTGTATGTGAAATTTTGGGAATTGCATCTAAAACTTACGCTAAATAATGTAAGTTGTAATTTTCAATTTTCATTACACTGTCACTTTTTATTGTGCCTGGCAGATATATATATATATATATATATATATATATATATATATATATATATATATATATATATATATATATATATATATATATATATATATATATATATATATATATATATATATATATATATATATTAAATAGTTAAATTAGACTTACTATCCAAATTGGAAAAATTTATTTTTGTTGTACATGGCACTTGGAGTCAAGTGTGTCTCTAAACATTGTGAGCTTTCCCTATTCTTTAAGTGTTCTGTCACAATTTTATTTGTCAAAGATTTAATTAGGGATTAAGAATTTTCTCACAATTTTATTCGTACATTGATGAGAATCAATGATGGAGAGTTTTTAGATTATGAGAAGATGTATATGAAGTGGAGGGCAGAAAGGATTTTTGTGGAGATTTTCTAGATGTGGAGATTTGCTAGAGTGGCTATATACATACAAGGGTTTCCAGATTGAGTACTAGTGCAAAGATGATGATTCAGTAACCCAAGTCTATGAAACCTTCACAAGTATCCCTTCTTTGGCCTCCACTTAGACCTCTTCTCAGAATCTAGAAACTTTGGATATTGTTTCTCATCCATGCACAAATGTGCTAGTGATCATTTGCTTAGTGCTACTGATGAAGAATATCCAACTTCTACCATTCACTTTCAAAGGTTTGTCTTAATGGATGTAATTTGTACTAGTACCTTGTATTCAGTAGATGTTGGCAAGTGATCCCTCTTAGCTGATGTTGTTTTATAAGGTTTGTCTCAATCCCAATAGGTTGTAGTTTCATTTTCTAGATGTGTAAGTCAAAGGGGGCTTACAACAATAAATCCTATAATGTTGTTTTGAATACGAAGAATACTAGAAAAATTGAATCAGTAGAGGAGGGTAATGACTAGGATATTGATGCTCCACTTATCTGTTGCCTTAGAAAAATTTAGGCTAGGACATCCATTCAATTTTGAATTCCAATCAGTATAATATATTAATAGATTTGATACTATATTTTATTTTTAAAAAAAAATTGAATTTTCTGTCACTTTTTTGACGACCAAAGAATATACTTTTAACGAGAACACTATACAGTCAAGGAATATTCTGACCATACATCGTCTCTATTTCGACAACCATTGGTTGAATAGATGAAAGGTATGGCAGACAATTCTTCCAAATTGAAGTGATTATTACGACGGCAGATCAGTCGATAATTCAAAAACTATAGAGGTCGCATTTTTGACAAACATATTATGTGTCGAATAATCAACAAGAAAATTTTGACAATAGTTATGGTCATTTGGTAGACCAATTTGCATCAAAAAATTGACTAATCATCATCGAAAATCAAGCTCAAATTTACTAGTGGATGGACAAACAATTAAGAAGTTAGCTTTATATTCTCCATCCCAACCTCAACCAAATTTAAGTACTCCTATTTGGCATGATCTAGGAGATGAGGTAGACGAGCTTAACTCTGTTGTTCAACTAATGATGTTACACAAAAAATATTTCCTACAACTTCAAGAAGATGATGATGTGATTCAAAGAATCCTTACTAATGAATGTGTTACAATAAAAAATATCTCTGAAAGTTCTATTTTGTAGTTGTCCACCTATGAAGACCATGTTCTTCCTGTTGAACCTGAAATTATCCATCAACTACTACCATGTGAGATAGACACACCTCTTATACCTGAAGTATCAATCCTTGAACTAACAACTAAGGTGGAGCTCTCACCTGGTCACAACCTTCATGTCAACAATAAACTGCCACCACATCAACTATCATTGTTAACTCATTTCCTTTGTAAACATAGAAATTTTTTTGCTTAGGACTATGGAGATACGGAAGGATTGAGCCCAAAACTTTGTACACATAGAATTTACATCAATTAAGGTAGTCTACCACTTTGTCAACCTCAGAGAAGAATTAACCCATCCTTAAGAGAAATTGTAGAGACTAAGTTGCAGGAACTATTGAATGTTGGTTTTATTTACCTAATCTTAGATAGAAAATGGGTTTCTCCTTTGGTAATAGTCCCTAAAAAGGGAGGTAAATAGATAATATGTTTAGATTACAGAGAATTGAAAAATGCTACAAAGAAAGATTATTTTACCTTGCCATTCATTGATCAAGTTTTGGATACCTTAGTTGGTAAAAAGTACTTTTATTTTTTTGATGGATATAGTGGATATAAATAGATTAGCATTGCTCTAGATGATCAAGAAAATATGACATTTACATGTCCTTGGGGAACATATTACTATTATTTGTTACCTTTTGGTTTATGTAATGCTCCAGCTAATTTTCAAAGGATTGTAATCAGCATCTTTGTTAATATCTCACATAAGTGCATGGAAATCTACATGGATGATTTCACCACATTTGGTGTTACTTTTGAAGAAGCTATGGTAAACTTAGAAAAAGTGTTGATCAAATGTAAATAGCACAATTTGTCCTTGAATAGTGAAAAATGTTTTTTTATGATGCAAGGAGTTGTGCTAGGACACTTCATCTCAGAAGCTAGAATATAAATGGACCCTGCAAAAATTGAGGTAATTCTTACATTGCCTACACCTACAAAGAAAAAAGATGTTAGATCCTTTTTAGGACATGCTGGTTATTATAGATGTTTCATTAAAAAATTTAGTCAAATAACCAATCCATTATACATACTGCTTATAAAAGAGTCTGAGTTCACATGGACACCAGCCTGTGAGGAATCTTTCCTGCAACAAGTCCCTTCTTACAACAACACCAATGCTTAGACGGCCTGAGTTTTCTTTACAATTCCATATTCATACATATGCTTAGGATTATGCAATAGGATCAGTCTTAGGTCAAAAATCCAATAACCTTGAAAATGTCATTTACTATATCAGCAAGAGTTTACATGGACCAGAGCTAAATTATACAATCACTGAAAAATAATTGTTGGCAGTTGTTTATGCTTTGAATAAATTCCATTATTATGTAATAGGATATCCAATCTTTGTTCATACTGACCATGCAGCCATAAAATATCTTATGAACAAACCTATCATTTTAGGCAGGTTAGCAAGATGGCTTTTGCTCTTACAAGAATTTGATCTAACAATCATTGACAAGTCAGGTAAAGCTAATTTTGTGGCTGATTATTTATCAAGACTCCAGAATAATGATACTGACACTTCTGTGATAGACGATACATTCCCTGATGAACATTTGTTTCATATTGATGTCAAAAGCCCATGGTATACTGATATAGAAAATTACCTTGCATATGACAAGATGCCTACACATTTTTCCCCTAAGGGAAGGAAATTTCTTGTTGAAAAAAGTTTTCAATTTTCTTGGATTGACAATACATTGTTCTATATTGCTCCAGACCAAGTCATGAGAAGGTGTGTACATGAAGATGAAACTTATGACATCCTTCATGCTTGTCATGATGAGCCCTATGGAGGACACTTTGTAGCTAAAAGGAAAAGTATGAAAATATTTTCAACTGGTTATTATTGGCCCACACTTCATAAAGATGCAACAAACTATACTAGGAAATGTGATAAATGCCAATGGATGGGGTGTCCTACAAAGTTAGATGAAATGCCTCTACATCCACAAGTGGTTGTCACACCATTTGATAAATGTGGCATGGATTTTATTAGTCCTATAAACCCACCGTCTAATGGTAAATCATACATTCTATTATGCACAGACTATGTCACCAAATGGGTTGAAGTAAAGGTGATGAAACATGCACGTGATAACAAATTGGCTGAGTTCTTGTATGAAGAAATATTTACCCATTATGATGTGCCTAGAGAGCTAGTAACGGATCAAGGAGCACAATTCACATCAACCTTGATCACAACACTTATGAATGAGTACAATATCAAACATAGGAATTCAAGTCCCTACCATCCTCAATAAAATGGTCAAGCATAAGTTACAAACAGAGAAATTGAAGCTATTCTTACTAGAATAATTCACCTACATCGCCGAGATTGGAGCAGCTACCTTCCAAAAGTAGTCTGGGCTTACATAACAACATCAAAGACCACAACAAGATTCACTCCATTTGAACTTCTTTATGGGAATATTACAATGTTGTCCATTGAATTTGAGCATAAAATATCACGCACAACCTTGAGGCTCAACATTGATCTTCCTACAGAATAGCAAGACCACCTTGCCCACCTCAACTCTTTGGATGAGATGAGAAAATCTTCATTGTAGTGAACAAAGATAATCCAAAAATAGCAGAAGAAGTGGCATGACTCACATATAAAGAATAAATGATTCTCAGAAGGTGATTGGGCACTACTATTTGATTCACAATTTCAAGAAATACCAGGCAAATTACAAACATGGTGATTAGGACCCTACGAAATAGATCATGTCATCGACAATGGAGCAATTCAACTGACAAAAATTGATCCTTTTTGTTTCAATCTAAGGTCAATGGTCATAGACTTCGTCTATACCATTAGCCATAGACAAAGAATGAATTCCTACAACAATTCAGTGACACTACTCTAGAACCACAAAAGGTAATAATTCCTGTAGCAAAAGGTGACAACCTTCTTCCTACAACTTCAACCTAAATTCCATCAGGTATTCTCATAATAAACACATCATTTTCAATGAAGTTTCTTTCTCCATTCACTTTCTAAATTCTTCTTCACATCCCACTACACTTCTCAACCTTCCATCCACCCATTCTCCACATCGTCCCATTTCTATTTTTCAATGCTTTCAATAATTGCCATATTAGCAGATGCAGACATCCTCAACACTTGTTCTTTTGATGCAATTTTTCAATCTCATCACCTTTTAGCACATTTGGAAACATAATGATAGGTACCACTCTTCAATATTTTCCACTTTTATTACGTACATTTTGATTATTATATATAATACTGCACATATTTACAATTTGGCATTACGCCAGTTTCCTACCTCATGCTAAGTATGAAAAGTGCGGACACTTGTCTTAATTTCGTAGGGGGCAAGGAAGTGTATTAATTTTTCCAAGTCACTATTGTTATACCCATCATTCCTTACGAGATTGCCTGTCAAGTTCAAATTTGTACTTATATTCTATTTTATTAAGTCCTTTATTTTTCACACAAGTGTCGTACCTCAATTTTCAAATTATCTCTGATTTCTGACTTTATGTAACCCTAAGATGACATAATCAAGTTGTGTCGGAGTTAATTGCATTTAAAACTATAATTCCTTATTGTAAGCACCATTATTATCATTTTAAAAAATATAAGACAGAGATTGAAAGGAAATTTGTAGTTTAAACTGTAGTTGGGAGCTAAATTTTAGGGTATTTCAGAAGAGATTAGGAAATTGGGGAGTTTTAGAAGCAGAGAAAATTTGTCATTAAAAAATTGCATAAATAATTCAGAGAAAGCATTTGGAACAATGAGAGGGCAGTTAATGTGTGATGAACTATTGGTTCACACCAATTTGCTTACAGATGTAGAAGCAGTCTGAAGATTCCATGCTTGTGGATGGCTTGGGTATTTCTTAAAGTTGAAAAAATTTGATGAGGAGGTAGCCACCCAATTTATGAATACCTTCGAAGAAGGAGAGGCAAATGTGTGGGGCTTGACAATTTTGGCAACAGAGGAACGCATTTTTGAAGTAACTAGGTTTCCTACAATTGTGGAGCATTATCCTAATGAACATGATGCTAGGTTAGCTTAGGCTCAGTTTACCCTTCCTAAAGACCCTCCATTGGAGGTGAAGAAACAAGGCTGAGGGAATGTGTCCCTTCCTGCCCCATTTGATGAGCTAGCGGTGCATATTATAAGGTACCTCACCTGCAAAGGAAGGTTTTCTCATTTGCATGCACACCATTTTAAATTACTTAGTTATGTCAGGCATAATTCTCTAGTCAATGTTCCAAATTTTCTTTATAATATGTTGAATATTAGTGCCAAAGAAACCCAGAAAGGAAAAAAAATTGCTACCCACCATGCCCTGATTAAATTGCTTGTTGAAAAATCTCTTAGAGATGTTTCTCCCTTGGCATGGGATAAATTTGTTCAGGTCAAGAATTTGCATCCTCAAAATGAACCTATTGAACAACCTATCAATGAGAATGAAATTCCCTCTGAGCCAACTGCTAAAATAGCCAACCAAGGAGGAGAACCTAAAAATCTAAGGGAAAATGAACCTTCCCCTACTCCGGTGGAAAATTTACCTACCTCTTCCCAAAAGAAAGGGAAAAGAAAAACTGGTGAAGAAAATTCAGTTCTTGGGAATGAAAATGAACCCCAAAACCTTACAGTTTCAAGGAATAAGAAAAGAAATTCAGCTCCTGCAACAACCACTCCTGTAGCAGAAAGACCAAAGAAAACTGTTAGAAAAAAAAGTGTAGAGGTTACAGAGACTCCCTTGCGGAGAAGCTCTCGGATGAGAGGACAAATTCCACATGTTTCTCCAGATAGTCAATATGTTCCCTTAGATAAACCTATCACTAAACCCCACATTGATTATGTTTTGATAGTTCCCCAACTCAAACGAATGTTCCAGATAATTCCCAAAATTTGAAATAATTACTTGATAATCAGCCTGAAAGTACTTACCAGGAGCCACCTCAGCAATAGAGTGATCTTGAGGAAATTCATCAAATAGTTCAAGAATACAAGCAAGAAGAACTTCAATTGTCCCAACCATCAGCTCACTCTTATTCCCAGAATATTATTGTGCCCTTTAAAAGAACCCAGTTCACTAATTACCTAGAGCAGGCATGTAGTAAAAAGAAAAAGAAAAAGCCTTAGCCAAAAGAATTTGGCCCACGTACTCTACAATCTATTATTTTCAGTTTATACACTCAATTTTTTTTTAAAAGGACTCTTTGGAAAGAAGAAAGAAGAAGATGCAAAAAGAAATTGATGACCAAAGGGAGGAAATAGAATATTTGAAAGAATAAATTCAAAAGCAGAAGTAGAAAATGGACCATGCTTTAAAGCTGCCCAACCAAATTATAGCCTGCAGGCCTCCTCCTAGAGTTTATGCCATTTGTTTAAAAGAGCAATTTATTTTGTTTCAGTTAATGATGACCATTAAAGATAAAGAGTCGTAGTTTAAAACAACTCAAGAGTTCTATGGTCTGTACCAAACCCTTCCTACTTGGCAAAAAAATCTACTATGTGAACTTTACCTCCATAATTTTATTATTCCTGAAGAAACTAATTGGAATCCTCTTCTTTATATTGGAGATATACATCTAAAGGCCTTAATATCATGGATGCACAATGAAACTAATTATGACAGGCAATTAGATAATTATAGGGATCACAAGATATCAGAATAGGTACCCTTGAGGGATGAAAGTAGTTAGCCCAATGTTTTACTGAGGACCTGGATAAATCTCACTTATGTAAAGACAACAATAGAAACCAAGAATAGAATTTTTTATGTTAGAGAAAAAGTTTACAAAGAGTATTAGGGGATGTCCTATTTTACCTTCCAGAAAGCCCTAGTAGGTGTAAGGAACTAATGGAATAGATTTCCAAAGGCTTTTAAGAAGTCAAAGCCACATAGTCCTCTCAACCTTGAAGCAGCAATTAATCGGGCACCTAAGTACATGCAGTTGGGAAGGCAAATTTGACGTGAGCTCTAGTGTCCCTTGACATTCCAGTCACCAATGCTTATGTGGCCTTTGTATGATATTAATTCTACAAAATTGGATCAGCTCCAAAAAGATTACAAGATGGACTATTGGGAAAGGATCAGGGGATTCTATTACACTTTCAAGAGCAAAAGGAGGGGAAAGACTGAAGTTGGGGAGTTCAGGGGAATTGCTAAGAAGTGTAATGCTTGAGGACAAGCATTATGCTCGTAGGGGGTAGATGATGGGGCAATAATTTTTCTTTGTTTTATGATACTTTCATGCTCTATTTTCAAACATTTCTAAAACACTTGTTATGTCTTTTCAGTACTTGAACTTATGAACATGCGATAAGTGCAGTCAAACCAAAAAAACCTATGGGTAGATAATAGTTGATATACTTTGCCAAATATTATACATATGTTGCAATATTTCATATAATTGTTTGAATGTATGTTCTAATATTTGGATTAAGTTGAATGGTTGAATACTTGAATATATATGCATGTGCTACTAACCTATCAGGGAACGAGGAGCTATTGAAGAGTGGATCAACAAACATTGATGAGGAGCAAGGAAGACTTAGTCACAATGATGGAGAACCATTATGATACCGTGGGACATGCCTGATAATTTGAAGGATCATTCCATGAAATATAGAAATATGCTTACACTATATTTTTCTCTGTGATCAATGTTATTTTGAAGTGGTTAAGCAACCTTTATGCTATTCTGGCATGGACTATTGCGCTTTCCTTTCTTTATGATGTGAATTAGTTAGACCTTATCTTTTATATTCAAATAAGAATCAATCCTTTATATAAAAGGGATATTATTGTTAGATAGAGAGTTAGTCAGATGGTTGTATTGTTATTATAATCTAAAGAAAAGTTACTCTTTTAGTTCCATGTGTTATTTTATGATAATGTAATTAGTTTTTTGGAAATATAATGAAGGAGAGATTTTGAGTTATATTCTATGTTGGTAGCTAGCAGAAGCCGACCAAGGGGGTACACTTGGGAGGTGGATTAGAGTAGATTAGATTAAGTTGTTTAAGCATTTACAACAGTTCAAGTAAAGATTACTGTTATTTCTTGTAGCAATATACACTATGTATGTTCCTGCAACACTTGCAAACAATAATCATTGTGAATGCTTTGGCTTGACAAAATAGGTTAAGATTGAAATTATAGTTTTTAGCATCACTTTCATTAATAGACGTGTGTGTTTACTTTCCTACAACCATAGTGTAAGTTTGTCTTTCATGTATTTTCCTTCTTGCAGCTTAAGCAAAATGACTCCATGAGAGACTTAGTGCACAAACCGTGATGTCCCATTTCAAGTATACGTCCCTGGGTTGACAATTTAAATGCACTTCATGATAGGTAAAATGATACTTAGTTTGAATATACTATTCTTAGGAGAAGCCTTGGCATGATTATTATTGCCTATTATGGGATTGTTCAATTAGTTTTTTGCATTTGTATCCTAACCTCTCATTGCATGTTAATCAATAAGGTCACATTTGTTTTGGATGTGAAAATTATTTATTATCATTACTTCTACCCTCAAATGGTTCACATAGATGTATTTGCTTTCATATTTTGCACATATGTCTTTGTTAAAAGCTCTCATTGTAGCACAAGTTGGGATAAATGTTGATAAACATTGCAAAGTCTAATTTTACAGACACCAACTGCATTTTCTTGACACTTTTAAATCCTATCAATAGATCTATATGTTATGTTCATACCCTTTATACATACTTTTACTTTCTGCATAAACTTTCAACAATGTTTTGAAGTGCAAATTTTTATGCCCTACAAATATTTTGAGGCTTTTTGTTAAATACTTTACATTTTATGCCTATACTTCCACATTATACATACATTCTTCAATCTAAAATTATAGTTTTTAGACATAAATTAGCATTAACTCAATCTGAAATAACTACTATTTTCAACAAAAATACAAAGTTATTGTTTTACAAAAAAAATATAGTTTTAAACATGTTTTGATACTACTGTTAGAACTAGCTTGCTTATATATATATATATATATATATATATATATATATATATATATATATATATATATATATATATATATATATATATATATATATATATATATACTCCAAGATATATGCTTCTTGAGGCACCTAATTTTAATCATATCCACCCTAAGGTATCTTCTACAACCACAACACAGATTCTATGTGCATAAAAAATAAATACTTAGTATGCTCAACAATTAAAATTAAATTTGAAGAGTCACATAGTAGTAAAAGAGGGAGCGATGAAGATAGGTGGTGAAGATGTTACTTATAAATCATTTCAAAAGTCAGTTATATCATAGGGGATTAACGCAGAGATGACTTCATCAATATAACTAGAGGAAGAGGCTCTTGCAAGAGATCAAAGTTGCAAAATACCATGACAAATCATTGTAATTGTGGCATTAGATTAACAGGCTTCAAGTGTTGTTGAGCTAAAAGACATTTGGCACCCTCCATGCTACAATTATGTGAAATGTTGGCCACAAAGTGTTTGACAATATGTTATACCTTCACAAGTGTCAAATTGCCCATGAAGATGCTTGAAATTTCTCTTGATGTAGTCTTGACCTTGGATCTAGAATAGGAAGAACATAAGTTCCTTCACACATGCTAGGAACTAGACATTACTTCATACCTTCAATGTTTGATTCTTTAAATGAACTTGATTGCTCCTTGGATACTTGATTGTTTGATTACTTAGCTTTTGAATCTTAGTTGATTGATTATCGCTTAAAATAAGGGAGGTAACTTTCTATTTATACCTCTCATAGCCATTTCAAGGATCAAAAGTCAAAGGAGGTCGACAAGGATTTGAAATCATTCTCAAAACCAAAATACCAACCTAGAATTCAAATTTGGGCCCAAAATAGTGTGTAAGGGGTGTCTCTTGATGTACGGAGCAATTCTTTCACCTTATATGTCTTAGGTCATGCTTTACAAGGCAAAAAGGCTCAAATGTTAATCCAAGGTTAATTTTCATATGAGGATTCTGAAAATGTGTGCAAAATTAGGGTGTGATCAAGCACAATGGGTATGTAATCCTTGGACAATAAATAAGGCATAACTAAGGACAACAAGTGTAAATGCTTACAATTTAGGATGCAACAATACTCAATTCCTTTTATGAGCTATGGCCACAAAGTTTTCCTACCCAACAAGTCTAGTGCATGAGCATCAACCTAATTTTGGTTTCTTATTTAGGTTTTGAGTTTTTTGTTTTCAATTCCAGCTTTCTACATTGTTTGGGGTAGAATCTTCTTCATTTTCTCTTCCAAATGTGTTGCCTCATTTAGGGAATCACCATGACTATCTTTGATGAAGGAGAATTTGGGCTCTCTCACCCTTAGTCAACTTCTTTTCATCAAGGATTAGTTTGAGCAATTAGGGTCGTTGGTTGGTCAAGTAGCAGTGATGGTTTAGAATTGAAGTAAAATGAGTCTTGAAGTGAGAGACAAGGTGGGATAGATTTCCAAAGGGAGGCCACGCAATTTTGGAAGAAAGTCTTGGGCATCGACACAAGATGAGGTGATATTCACTACTAGAGAGGATTGGAAGATGAGAGAACGATGCAATGAGTACAAAGGCAGATTGGGGTTTCGAAGGAGTTTGGTAGTGTCTACAAAATAATAAATTTAAAACAATCATCATAAGGAAAAGAGGGACAAAAGAATAGGTCTACTTAAGAGCTAAGAAAATTGCAAACATAAAAGGAAATTAGGCAGGGCTTTGGAAGAGCCCAAGTTGACTTGTAATTACCAATGCTTACTAACATCTTGGTTTGGTGTTGTCTATGTGATTGTAAAGGAAGGTTGATCATTGTATAAAGATGTTAATGTTGTATCTATTCGTTATTTTTTACCTTGTTTAATCGTTTATCATTTGTAATTCTACTCACATTTTTGAATTGTTGTCACTGACATTTGTTTTTTGCATTTTTATTCTAACCTCCTATTGTCTATTAATCAATAAGGTTGCATTTTTTTTGGTTGTGAAAATCATTTGTCATCATTACTTCTACCATCAAATGGTTCACATACATGTCTCTACTTTCATATTTTGCACGTCTTTGTTAAAAGCTCTCATTGTAGCGCAAGCTGGGATAAATGTTGATAAAGATTACAAAGTCTGATTTTACAAACACCAATTGCATTTGCTCGACACTTCTAAATCCTATCAGTAGATCTATATGGGTATCTATATGTTATGTCCATACCCTTTATAGATACTTTCACTTTCTTCATAAACTTTCAACAGTGTTTTGAAGTGTAAGTTTGTGTACCTTGCAAATATTTTGAGGCATTTTGTTAAATACTTTACAATTTGTGCCTATACTTCCACAGTCTACATACAGTCTTTATAGAGATTAGCATTAATTCAATCTGAAATAACTGATATTTTCAATTAAAATACAAACAATTATTGTTTTACAAAAAGTTTATAGTTTTTAACATGTTTTGATACTGTTAGAACTAGCTTACATATATGTTATAATATATATAAAATACTCCAAGATATATCCTTCTTGAGGCACCTAATTTTAATCATATCCACCTAAGGCATCTTCTACAACCACAACACATATTTCATGTACATAAAAAAGAAATGTTTAGTATGCTCAACAATTACAAATGAATTTGAAGAGTCACACGGTAGCGAAAGAGGGAGCGGTGAAGATTGGTGGTGAAGACATTACAAATAATTTCATCTCAATAGTTAGTTACATCACATGACATTAATGCAGAGACAACTTCATTAATATAATTAGAGGAAGAGGCTCTTGTGGAAGATCAAAGTTGCAAAATACCACGACAAATCGTTGTAATTGTAGCATTAGATTAACAGGTTTCAAGTGTTGTTGAGCTAAAAGACATTTGGCACCCTCCATACTACAATTATGGGAAATGTTGGCCACAAAATGTTTGCCAAGAACACTAGGCTTCAAGCAAATTAATCACTTGAAGCGATTGACTATCCAACAATTCAATCCTTTCTGACCAAATCAATAACTTGTTAGCTGCTTGAAATCAGGGTTAAGATTTTATTTTTACATAATTTTTATTATTATGACAAAGGTGTTTGACTATGTAATTAGAATAAAATGATATTTTAAGAGAAAATGAATTTCTGTTTGATAATAGAATTTCTGTCTTCAAACAATATCTCTCTTGCATAGATTTTAAGATTTACTAATTATTCTAAAAGTTGATGAGCACCCAACACTATTAATAAAGATTTATATCATGGCGTAGTAAGAATGTTCTTTACTGAACTCTAGTAGTTGTATGATAATATGATAACTTGTCTCGATTAAACATATAGAACATTCAAATTTCTACTCAGCAAATATGCTTGTAAGGATGTTTTACTTACTATCTTCTACGGATGAAAATGAAACAATGGAGAACATTTTTATTAAGGATTTGATTAGGGTGGGCGAGAACTCAAATTGATTTTGAGGCAAATCCTACTTGAAAATTAGGATAAATGGAAGCATATCTCATTGCTATTGACTGTGACAAATGTAAAACTATTGATAACAAAAAAATACAATTTACATATTAGAAGAAGATTAAAAATACAATTTTATATGTATAACTTCTAATGAATACGATTAACAACTGACAAGAAGATCATTAGTCACGATACCCAGAGTCATGTTGAGAAGGCACAAACGTTTAACCACCATTTAGCTGCCCGTCTATAATTAGAAGACCAGCATAAAATAAGAAAATGACATATTTCTATATTATAATAATATAAAAGAAACTTAAAAGATCATCATAGCCAAATTTATCTCGTTTAAAGATATCCTTATTAAAAGAAACAATAAAATTGTTATACTTCCATAATCAAATTTATCTGCTCTTGAGATTATATGTGCGTTTCTGGATTTGATTGTGTGTATTTTTTAGCATCAACGTTTCGGATCACACTCCGTGATCCATCATCAGGATGAGAGGAGAGAGTGTAAGAATAGAAAAAATGAAAATGTTGTTTGTCCTTTATACTATTATAAAAATATAAATGAAGCATGCTCTTAATCTTTATTTCACAATTTGCAGAACTTGATACATTATATTATCAACTAGACTATTAAAATCATTTATAAAAACAGATTTCAGATTTCTCATTTCTCATCTCAGTATTGCAGATCTATAAATCAAAACAATAGATTTCTTTCTTCGAAGAAGAGAAGGATTTCTGATTCCAATTGTAACTAAAATCTGATAAGTCTTTTCTTTTGAATCAAACTTAAGCTGCACTGTCTACTAAACTATCAGGCTTGTAAAAAATAAAAGCATTGTATATGGTAGGAGTTCTGTTGGCTCACCTTTACAAACCATTATCAATCTGCCCTTGTCCATTACAATTCCCCAAGTCTAACATTACACCTTGCATCCCCCAAATATAAAGAAACCTCATCTTACCAACCACATTCAGATTATACCCCCATTTTGAGAAAATCAATAGATTTTTTGGTTCTCATAAAATTGCTTGTAAAAAAGCTAATCATATTCAACATACATCTATTCATTCTTTAATTCAAGTGAAAGTTTCTCATTTCCCATCTCTGTTTTGCAGATCTATAAATCAAAACAATAAACTTATTTTTTCTGAGTAGATAAAGATTTCCAATTCCAATTATAACAATGTCTGATAAGTCTTTCCATTTGAATCAAACTTGAGAGTTGGGCTGCCTGCCATGCTCATCAAACTCATCAAAAATCAAAGCATGTGTATATGGTGGGAGTTCCATTGGCTCACCTTTACAAACCATTATCATTCTGCCCTTGTAGATTACAATTTCCAAAGTCTAGCGTTAAACCTTGCATTCCCCCAAATATAAAGAAACCTTATATTGCCAACTCCATTCAGATCATACACCCATTTTGAGAAAACCAGTAGGTTTTTGGTTCTGCATTAAATTGCTTTGAAAAAAACTAATCGTATTCATCATACATCTATTTAAGATAAATATTTCCAACTCTAATTATTACCTGATACATCTTTTCATTTGGATCAAACTTGAGCTGCACAGACACATCATCATGATATTTTTTCATTTAAAACAAAATCCTAATTTTTCTAGTAGACTTGCATCTTCAAAAAAATATGACTGCATAGTCAACGGATTGATCACTTGAACGGTTTCATTTCTCTTACAGCTGTAAACCAAGAGGCCCCCATCTCTAGCTCTAAAACACCATTATGAGTAACTCCAACTCCACTCGTCATATTAAACATCTTCTTGTACCTTAGCCTTCTAGTGACATAAAAAACAGCAAGTCCAATTTTATCTGTGGACCAACTTGATGAACTCTCTTCTTTCTTCTCTGCATCTTTGGCCTTATCCATGCCACATATATGCTTGCTTGATCCATCCTCTATGCATGAACCAATTTTAAGGGTAAGCCAATTGGTATAAAGTACTTTGCCAAATATTATGCTCAAGATGTTCTCTAGTATGTGACCAATGAAAATTGATTTCTCCGGCCTTTAACTCTTTTGTTTGAGCCATCCTCTCTGTATGAGCTGATTTTATCTGTGGACGAACTTGATGAACTCTCTTCTTTCTTCTCTGCATTTTTGGCCTTATCCATGCCACATATATGCTTGCTTGATCCATCCTCTATGCATGAACCAATTTTAAGGGTACGCCAATTAGTATAAAGTTCACTTGATCTAGGATCACCTTTCTTCTCACCTGGAAAACATGCACGAAGTAATGCATTCAACAATAGTCCTTGCAAATTAATCTACCATTTTTTCTCTATCCAATTGAATGCTCTTCTTTATGATACTCCTTATGTTCCTCTATATACAGATAACAAGTTAGTGGAAACATAAAAAATTGATCTAATACCACAAAAATAAATTTTAATAATAATGAAAATTTAAGCATTCATACAATATATTATATAAAGTAGTTGAAACAATTCAAACAATGCATAATTACCATAACCAAATCAAAACAATGGGAATAATCAATTTAAATATATTAACAACAATTGGGCTTAAAATTTGGGAAGCATTTCATCCTCTTCCTCTGAGCTTAATTGATGCAACGAAAGCTTAAATTCTTCTCTTCCCTTGACTCAGATCAAACAAATCAATGACTTAAATTAATAGAAAGGAAACCAGAAACAATATTTTTTTGTGTAAAGAAAAACAACTATTTAGATGATATGTCTTTCACAAATCAGAAATAATCTTCTACTAACTGAAACATAATTCAGATTTGCAGAAACAAACATATGATTTGAAAACAAGCAATCAACAATAATATAGAATCATGCATATAAAAATATGAATTATAGAGAAAGCAAACGTAATTCTCTATCATCACTCCATAAGCCAGAAAATGCTTACAACCCCAAGTCAAGAGCAGCTCCAAAACAAAAAAAAAAACTTCCACCATAAACAACCACACCAAAATTCTGCCTCCACTCCCACAAAAGGGAAAGAAAAATCCAAAATTAGACTGCCATCAAAACGGACAGTTACAAACCAAAAAGTAGGCAGAGCCGCAGAAGCAAAGCAGTCTTCCCTATCTACGGTTACATTATCTTCCCTATCTTTGAAAAGTTCTGAATCTCCTGATTCAAAAGAGTCTAATCTTCATGAGATCTTCTTAATGATCAAAAGTGTTGTTGCAATCAGGAAAACCCACTGATTTGATCAAATATATCTTATAATTTCTAGCTCCTGTCACAGCAATTTGAGTATCCAATATAAGTTCTGCCTCTTCCAAAGTGTCCCCAAACCGTTCGAATGCATTTCTCAAATCAGTTTTTTTCTCTTAGATCCTGTGAGAATACGAAATTAGGGTCTTCTAAATATAAATCCACTTATCAACAAGTAATTTTCAAACAGCTTATTCCTAGCAGCAGGACTATATGTGGCAGTGATAACTTCACTGAAATACAGATCATTTCCTCGAACCCAACAATCTCATTGGTCATTGAGGTGACTGAGTGGTGTCGTTTACTTAAAGCATCAACTACTACATTAGTTTTACCATTCAAATGCTGAACAACAAATGTATAATTCTGCAAGTAGACCCATTTGACATGCTTGTATAACAAATCATCTTGAGGATTGATATATTTCAGAACTCGAGTGTCAATCAACAAAATGTATTCTCTATGAGACAAATAATGCCTCCAATATTTTAAAATAGCATATTTCTTTATCATAAGTACCGTACCATTTTTTTGGCATCATTTAATTTTTCACTAAAATAAGCAATTTGCTCTTTCTTGACTCAGAATACTCTCAATGGCTACTACAGAAAATATTTCTCAAAGTCTGGTACAGGAGTCCACTAATATTTCTGATAAATTTTTTATAAAAATTTATTAACCCATGAAAACTCTTTATTTCTGTAATGCTGTGAGGGATAGGCCATTCAAGTATGGCTTTAACCTTTTACAGGCATACTCCTGCTACAATCACATTCTAAAGAAAACTCACTATTTTTAATAATTTATTAATAATCTGTCCCCCTTCTAAGAATTTCAACACATTCTTCCATGCTTTTATGGAAAATCAGAATATCATCAAAAAAGATTACGATGAACTTTTTAATGTAAGATCTAAATACCTGGTTTATGATGCAGATAAAAGAAGCAGGGACATTAGACTTTCCAAAAGGTACCATCAACCATTCATATAACTCATCATTGATCTCAAATATTGTCTTTCATTCATCTTCTTATCATTCAAATATCATGGTAGTCATTCCTCAAATCAATCTTGCAAAAAATCTTGGCACCTGCTAAACTCATCCACTCTTTAAAAAAAAAGACATTGATACATTCGCTATTATCTTATTGATAGTTCCTAGAATACACAAACTCTCCATTTGCCTCTTTTTTTTAGATCAAAGTAAAACAGATGCAGCACAAGGACACATGCTCTCCCCTATGAATCCCCTTTCTAACAATTTAGAAATCTGACGCCAAAACTGATGCAGCAAAAACTTAAACTCTCTTCTTCCCCTTAACTCAAAAGCTTAAACTCTCTTCTTCCCCTTAACTCAGATCAACCAGATCAATGATTTAAATTCATATAAAAGAAGCACGAAATAATCATGTCTTTAAAACAAAAGACAATCATTCAGGCGATAAGTCTTTCGCAAATCAGAAATAATCTTTTGCTAACTAGAATATAGTCAGATTTGATAACAAGCAATCAACAATAACATAGAATCGTGCATAAATAAATAAAAGAGACCAAACGTAATTCTGTATGATCAGTCCAAAAACCAGAAAATGCTTACAACCCCAACTTCGAGCAGGACTCTTGTCCAAAACTTAAAAAACTTCGGCCATAAATAACTTCGCCAAAACTCTGCCTCCACTCCCATTGAAGAGAAAAAAAATCTAAAACGGAAAGTTACAAGCCAAAAATAAGCAGAAGCAAGGAAATTCAGAAACCAAGCAGACGGGAAGTAGGGCTGATATTACTTGAATTTAAATTCTATTTTATTTTCAAACAACAGTGAAAACAATGTTTGCATCCCAATGGCGTCCTTCCACATGGCAATAGTTAGGGTTAATATTACCGGTGAGAGCAAGAAAGCTTTAGAGAATTCCCCCTTTCTAGAGAGGCTGAAAGAAAAAGTATATCAAGCTGGACGAAACAGAGTAAGAAAAGAATACAAAGAAAGAGAAAAACAGCTGCCTTTGAAATCAAGAAAGCCAGGCGGCAGGGAAGAAAGGGGAGAGTTCATCAAGCCATCCTCTCTATAAGAGCTGATTCTAAACTTGATGAACCTTCCCTTTCTTCTCTGCAACCTTGGCCTCATATATGCCATATATATACTTGCTTGATCAAATTGATATAGAATCCAGTTGATCCAAATCACCTTTCTTATCGGCAGTCATTGCTTTAGCTGAGCAATCCTCTCTCCAAGCGAACATTGCTTCAACCTGAGCAATCTTCACTGAACACGCTATTCCTGCTGATTCTCATGGAAGCCATCACATCTCTGTGAAGTGTGAGGTGCCTCTACCAAACCCTAATGATTAAATAGAAGTGGGAACTCCATTAGAAGGAACTGTTGAGCTGTATCCAGAACATCATGTACCGACCCCGTTTCATAAAATTTGGAGCCCTCCATTGATTTCAATCCAAATTTGACTTTCGCTTCAAGAAAAATGGTTTTGGGAACTCGTAGAGTTTTAATATGGTAGCCACTCCCTTCATCTGATTAGGTACAAAACATTGCTATTAGAAGTGGACTCGTAGGAGAATAAGTTATATTAAAGTAATGTATTATATTGATTAAAATTACGAAATTTCTAAAGTTCAAATTGATTTTTAGCTAATAATTTTTTAGATTTTATTCAGACATTAGTATTATAAATTTACAAAATATTGGTAAAAAAAGTCATGTTAGTATAATGGTACTAAATTTTATATTGAATTGTATTTATATATTATATTTAAATTTAAAATATGATTTAGCATTTTGTTTAACTTACTTTTAAATATTTGAATATTTGAATAATATTTTTCTAAATCTAATTGTGTAAATTTGTATAGTTCATATTGATTTTTGCATAATCATATGTTTTGGGAAGGCACTTTTATAAATATCATTTCCAAGGCAATATTTCTTTCAATTTGATAGTATAGATTGTTATTACCAATGTTTCATAACAAACTTCTATGTTTGACCTCAAATGTTGGCAATAAAAATATGCAACAAACAATGGTTAAGAAAAATCATGTTAGTAGAATGACTTGTCATATTACATAAAATTTCTCCGATTCATATTGTATTTTACTCAATATGTCTTTTGATCCAACTTAGAAATGGTAAGGGTTATGTTAGTATAGTGGTACTAAATTTAACATTTAATTGCATTATATATATTTATATGTACATTTAAATTTTGATGTATTATTTTATTTAGTTTACTTTTAAATATTTTTTATTTGAATATGTAATGTTGTTAATTTTGTTTACATTAATAAGAAACAAAAACAAGGGTGTTGTTCCATTTAAAACAATAGCCCGAGGGTATAAAACCAACATAGCAAAGTATCAACAACACACTAATAACAAATGAACATAAAAAATTAAGAGAGTCCAACAACAAATTATAAGCTACTTCTAATAGCATACTATAAACTCCTAAAGTATTAAATAGTCCAGTAAACCATCAAAATTATAAAGACTTTTAACATGAAACCCCATGGGGAACTAACAATAACAACAATAAAAAGTGAAAGTAAACCAAGCATGACCAATAGACTTGATATCGTAGCCAAATTCATGGAGCACATGGCTCCAATCCTTAGTCAAGAACTTAAATATTCCCTTGTAATTCCCTTCATCCTCATCATCTTTCCCAAGTACCTTCTTATGCATAAGGCACAAAGATGTGTAGAGTTGTCCATTATACAAAGGTTAAACCGAGAGACGATCATCTTCTTTTCCAAGTCAAGTACATCGGTCTTCAACATCCCTAGCTACTTAGTGCAACTCCCTTTAACACTAGTCTTGTTTTCTTCCTCTTCAAGTCAAGCATTGCATCTTGTGTTAAGTCCACCCACTCGATTTTTACGTTGTCGGAGATATGAGTAGAACTATCATTTATGGATTTATGCAAACTTTTTGTCATTTTAGTATCACCCCCTTCCCCTTCAACATCCTCTCTCTTACATTCCTTCTTCGCAAATTTTCCACTCCCCTATTTCTCATCTTCTTCCTCAAAGTCATAATCAACTTGTTGAGTCTTTTTACCTTTGTCACTCGAGAAACTCACCAGCCTATGAGACCTTCGTAGGTTGCTCTCATTTTTACTATTCTCCTCCCCATCCTCTTCCTCTTTCTCACTAATCACCTCTTGAGTGGTAAATTTGGGCTTCTTTGCTAAAGGGGGAGGGGGATTTTTTTCCTTTCTCTTACTAGTTGTTAATGGGATGGTAGGCTTGATTTTCATGTCATAGAGCTTAGAAGCAATCATGTAGGGTGTGGGGGTGTAACATCATCTTAACTTTAACCAGATCAAGTAGGTATTACAATCTTGAGTTTATATTCAAATGTTATTAGGTTGAGCTTATTGGATGTTGTAAATTCTTTCTATGCTTCCCTTACTTCTGATGTCAGTATGACATTGCATTAGGTGTTTGTGTGGAGGTAATTATCTAATATGTTTTGGTAGCTTAATTGGGCTTCTTTGCTAAAGGGGGAGGGGGATTTTTTTCCCTTCTCTTAATAGTTGTTAATGGGATGGTAGGCTTGATTTTCATGTCATAGAGCTTAGAAGCAATCATGTAGGGTGTGGGGGTGTAACATCATCTTAACTTTAACCAAATCAAGTAGGTATTACAATCTTGAGTTTATATTCAAATGTTATTAGGTTGAGCTTATTAGATGTTGTAAATTCTTCCTATGCTTCCCTTACTTCTAATGTCAGTACGACATTGCATTAGGTGTTTGTGTGGAGGTAATTATCTAATATGTTTTGGTAGCTTAATTATGAATTCATATTGTAGTACTTGATGATGCTACTAATGACAGACATGTTGAATGTTATAGAGTCACTTATCTAATCTATTTGATGACTTTACATTTAAATATTTGATGATGTTATTATCTTATAAACATAATGACACTATAAGAAAAATTGGTTATAGTTTAATGGTACTCTTTCACATGTATTCATCTCTACTTATGTCTTGAGGATCTTTCAAGATCTTGGTGTGTGTGGTTAAGAATTCTTAGGACATTAATGGGTTATGATAGACTATTTACCATGTGTTAGCACACAAATTTTCAATTTGATTTTTCCTCCCATCTAACATATTTTGAGCTTATGTTTGATGAATAGATATGTTAATCAAGATGTCCCTAGTATATAAATCATAAAAATACTTCATGTTTGCATTTTTTTGTTAAGAAATGACAATAGTTACTATTGGATTATGCATGTGTAGGATTGAGTCAAAGGTAGCAAATACCAATTGAACAATCCATATGTGACTTGGCTTTGGAAAATTGATCATCGGCTAGACTGCTAAGGGCTAGCATTGATATGAGGTAGGAGAACTATGATCTTTGGCCTTTGCATAAGGTTCATAGGAAAAATCCATAGTTATACTAATGAAGATTTACATTATCAATGAGAGGCACCCCGATGAAGAATGAACAAGCAACAACACAAAGGCTATCAAAGTAATGTATACCGATAAATAAATGAGCTACTAAGGCAAGCATAGTATCGGCCAAAGGTATGCTGATGACTTCAAGAAACAACTAAAGCATTACTGATCGACATAATAGATATCAATCAACTTCATTGGTGATACATATACTAGCAACAAAGAAATTATTTTGTCTTATCGATAGCGAATAAGGCTATTGGTAAGACTTATACCAATAAGCATCTAAATGAGAAGAGTCTATTGGCAGGGGTTATAATGATAAATGGCATTGGAGTAGCTAAAGTAATCGGGATGATTATTTTTTAGTTCCTTCAACACCCAATTGTGTGTGTGAATTTTGTACCTGATCTGTAGACACAACACTTCAGTAAAACATTAGAGGTTAGCTAAAATCAAAATTGTGCAATAAATGAAAAACTAAACTAACCAGGCGATTTACTGCCTTCTAGTAGATGCGATTATGTATTCTCAAACTATACTGAGATCAATGACCTTGACGACACCTAAATGAAGGATTTGAATGCAAAATCTAGGTATGGAGTGAATACAATTAATCTATTGTTTTGGTTTTTCTGTGCAATTATGATAATGAAAACTTGATATGAATCTATGCTAATATGAAAATTGATATGCTAAAATGATCTATCAATAATATTCTAAAATGAAATGGATACTATGCAAAAATAATGAAAATCTCACAACAACTCGAATTCTCAAGATCGATTCTTCAATCTCCAATTCGATAGCGTGAGTGTGCAATTCGTGGATGGATTTTAGCAGAGTAAGTATGCAAACTTGTGAGATGATTTGTGAAGAGCTGAAGCCTTAATTTATAGAAATCTAGGGCTTTGAGGATGCATGAAAAAAAGCCATAAATCACTCAAATAACTCAGGTTGATTTTTGAGTTATTTTTAAATAAAGGATAATTAACTCACAAAAACATGCAAAAGCAGAGTTTAACTCAAAATAGAGTTTAGATTTAATTGATAATTGATAGTTGTCTGCTTTTCTGATTGTGCATGTTTTATTTATGAATTAATTTAATAATAAAGTGATTTATTTCCAACTTAACTGATTTTGAAAAATAAAACAATTGATTTATGGGTTAATCAATTATTTTTCAAACTTTTATTCAAAAACAATATTATTAAAAATTGACAACTTGCTTTAATTAATTAAATAAGAGTTTAATCAATTATTCATAGGATTTTGGTTTTATTGTCAAAATTAAATAATACAATTTAGGAATAAATAGAATTAACTTCAATTAAATAATTAAGTGGCAGAATTAAATCTAATTAGTTAAATATTGAGAATATTCAATCAATCAAACTTTAGGATAACTAGGATTTATCGCCAAATAATTATTAAATTAAAGATAATTATGATAAATAGGAATATTACTAGGAATATTCCCCCGATGTAGAATTTAGGATAATCAATTAGGATTCGATGATGTTTAGATGTGCCTTAGGTTAGGACTTTGATGTTAATTTCATTCGATGTGTCGATATAGGAGGTTAATGAACCTATAGCCCATTTTTGGGGTATTACATTTTGCCCCTCTTTGAATTGTTGTGCGAAGTGCAGTGATTCAAAGACAGTTTGTGTATGATAAAGATGTTTCAAATTGAAATTGATATGAGATAGAAACTGATTGAAGTTGATATGAAGATAATAGGTCCTGAATGACCAAAGATAATGTTAACTATAACAGTAATGAACTGATGATTGCGAAAAAGTGTCAAAACACCTGATTCTGAACCTTATGATTGCAAAGAAGTGAGTGACCGATTCCAGACCTGATTGTCGATAAGAATCACATTGGTATCACATCTGAACCCTTCAATTTTCGAAGAACCAAGGAAATAACGCAATTGAACTGATAGTTGCAAAAAATGATATAATTTACAAGATTAAGAGAATACTAGATTGATATGGATCTCGATGAATTTGATATGCCTTGAGTGATGATTGATTTGCCCCGAGCGATGAGGTCTTTTTGATGAATCAACAACTAGACATGGTTGTTGTCTTGATTACTGAGGAAAGATATGATTTCAGATTTAGATTACAGACTTTGAATGATATGCAATACCATGCCCCCTTTGGGATTAAAATTGAAATCTGACAAGAAAAGTCAGCGTTATAGTTTAGAAGCATGTTAATTGATGTAAGAAGTGGTTAAACATGTTCAAGAATGCATTCTACATCGTTTACAGGTCCCGGAGACCAAGTTTGACTAGGTGAAACTATGAGTTGACCATAGTTGACCAAGTTGAAATTTCAATAGTTTGATATAAGATAATCAGTTAAGTTGAATTCTAGATTTTTGTGATGATAGAAGGTCGATTGTGCAAGTAGTAGACCGTCCTGGGTCCAAAAATTTTAAATTGTGATTTTGACAGTAAATGATCTCAGATTTGAATTTTGATCTTGAAAATGGATTCAGAGCGTCGAAATTAGCCAAGGGTGCAATTTTCATGAAAAATAGAGCACTTTTGAAAATTAGGTCAAAAGCTATATAAAGACCGGAAGGGTCATTTCCAATTCATTTCAACCTCTTGACTTTGAAAAACTTTGTGGAGCCCTTTGAGCAAAATGGCAAATAAAGTGGTAGAACCAAAGGTACCTATGAGTTCGCATCAATTTGAGCGCGGCCGGAGACACCAGAGACCTCGACAGTATGGGCATCCAGTAAGTGGACCTATGTGCTTCTTTGTAAATTCCCTTTTTGCATGTTTGTAGCATGTTAGGATCATTTTCATATGTTTTTAACTTTTTTAATTTTTGTTCCACGGAAACTCGTACGACCCTCCAGCGAGGCTCATATGACTTTTTGATAGTAGATAGGTTTTCATTTCATGACCCTCAAAGACTCGTACCAGAGGGACCCATGAGTCGTACGACATTTCATCGGGTCCCTCATAACTCGTACGAGTGGGATTCCAGTGTTGTTTGACTATCCTTTGTCATTTGGTTTTATGTGGAAAGTCGTACGACTTTTGATGCTAGTTTGTACTATCGTATGGAAAATAGGGAGCTCAAAACTCAGTATTAGGTCCAAATTTTGAAATTTTTGATGTTGTAGCTTGATGCCTGACCTGTTAACCTACCTTTTGAAATACTAAACTACCCCATTTCTGTCCGTGTAACCTATTCTATGACCCAATTACTGATAGGATACCCTGTTTCTGTGTGGTGTAGGTCGTATATCCAGATGTGCATGTTCGAATCTCTCATCCTGCCACACAGAGATTGTGTGTTTCACTTCTGGATCTAATGAGGGTGCATCTAGTTGCCTGTGGTTTTGAGTACTTGATACATTTACCCGAGCTTAGGGTAAATCACAATTTATTGACTGCATTGATTGATAGGTTTCACTCAAAGACCCAGACTTTCCACTTGCCTATCGGGGAGATTACCATTACCCCCAAGGATGTTTATAGGATTTTACAGATTCCTTTCCATGCTACTAGGAGACCCGAGTATGTGAGTTTCGGGAACTCAGGATTGCTCACTTTTAGACGTATATTCGAAGATGATACCTAGATGACCTCATCTATTTCTTGGGAGTTTCTTGTACAAAGATATGGACAGACGCACCGATTAGAGTGTATTATTGCTGGTATGATTGGTGGTATCATTATGTCTGACCGTCAGCAGAATGATCTTCTGATGGGCTGGGCACGAATGGTAGCACATTTGATGGCCACTCCCTCTGAGTTGGCATGGGGCCAATGCCTCCTCGCACACATGTTTTCAGAGCTGCACGAGATCATGTATCATGATAGTAGATCATTTGTAGCAGGAGCCCTAGTATTGCAGATATGGGTGTGGGAGCACATCCCAATTGTGAGACTAGTGCACCAGATACAGCGGCAGCCACAGGAGCTGGTCATATATGTTTATGCTGGATATGTTACATAGGTGCGGATGGGTCACCCTGAGTATTGGAGGTGATGCCTTGATGACATGACTTTTTTTCACTGGAGACCTTATGTAGGTATCGAGCCATGGCCTGCTGCGCGAGAGCAGTTTAGTTATTTCTTTCAAAGCTGGATATTGATAGGCAGATCCTCTACTATCCTTGAGAGGTTCATCATCACTAGATTATGGCGACAGTATGGGCGGATACAGAATGCCCCTAAGGACTACACCACATATGCTCAGATAGCTCGGGAGCTCGGGCTTGGTTGGTCAGCAAGACTCTCATATGCCTTGTGCACACAGGAGTATAGTGCCATTGTAGCTAGGGATTGGGAGTACTGACCTTAGGTACTCGATGCAGGTGTCATAGATGGTTTCATTTCATCGTTGGTAGACCATCCTATACACAGGTTTTTAGATCTGACAAAGTTGATTCCCTCCATGGAGGAGGTGATGGATGTTACAGGTGTAGCTATGCCACAGGGACCTAGACCAGCATAGGCTCCAGTGATACATCCCACACCACCTAGACCCAGAGCGATGGCTCCTCCTTAGAGACCATCTTGACAGATTAGGCCTTCTTGTCCCACTACTTCCATAGTAGGGAGATCTACTGGTACGCAGAGATGGAGTAGAGGAGAGAGTGGTACATTAGGTGGAGTTGGTTCAGCCGATGAGGTACTTGCAGCTGAGCAAGTGATAGGTGGTGGCATGGACTTCACAGAGGGGGATACTAGTTTTGATTTAGGTGCAGAGGTCAGACACTGCAAGGCACAGAGGGCAGAGACTACGGAGTAGGTTGCCCTTGATACAAATATGCCAGATGTTGACCAAGTTGTTCCTCTTACCCCACAAGAGACCATTAGACGTCTCAAAGTTCAAGTCAGGGACCTGAAGATACGCAGTGCTAGGTGGGAGGAGAGATTTATAGAGGTTGATAGATAGCGCACTCCACTCACTAGAGAGGTACAATGTTTACAGGTAGAGGTGATTCATAAGACCTTGAGATCTGCATATTATGTATCAGCTTATTATACTGCAGTTCCTTCAGCACAGAGAGTTCATACCTACTCGCAGTTCATGATGGCATTAGAGGGAGCTAGGGCCCCAAGAGCAGAGCCAATGCCTGATGCACCATCTCCACCTTCACTAGATGTAGAGGATCAGGCTGATAGCTAATCTATCCTTGTGATATATTCTAATATACTGTACTCTTCTCTTTTTGATATACTATTTTGACATTGATAGCTCATGTGAGCTCATTCTTTTGTATACTGTGCCAGTAGTGCACCCCTGACTTGTTCGAGATTTTTGATATATATGAGATCAATATTTTGGTTATGACTTCATATGTACTTGTCATGTTTCGAGGTATGATGATATCATGTGATGTTTATGCTATGAGTAGAGTAGAATGTATGTATGGATCAATGCAATGCAATGATTTCTTTCATATGTATGGATGTTATGCAAATGTATTTGATTATGGAAAGATGTATGTATGGTTTATGCTTATGCACATGGATGAGTTGTAATGCAACAAATGGTTATGATATGTAAATGCAATGATACACATGATATGTTTTGTAGGTATTGATGAAGGTAAGCACTCAGTGTTATGTCAAAAAGGATGTTTAACCCAGGATAGTAACTGCTTGCGGTTCGGTGAAGAGACCTTCGAGTTAGGTTTCAGCTCTTGTTAGATTTGAAGAGATGAGTAAAGAATCATTTAAGAATTTGAAGTTGAGTCATTGTGAGATCATGCAACATGTGAAATGCAAAGAAACATGCAATATGAAATGCAACCTAAGACCTAGGACCTAGGACCTAGTCACTGATCATGTGTCGGTCATTCTCATCATTGAATTTTTAGGTAATCGGATAAATCAATACAATGCCCACTAGTTATGAAACCATAGACATATGAATATCAATTTGTATACACAGGAATCAATACAACACCCACTGATTAGGAAACCATGGATATATGAATATTGATTTTATTTTCAGAATGTTGGATTAGATATAAGCATCAAGGCACAAACGCTAGGATGACCTGAATATCATGTCCATTTTGATATTGCAATTTGTATAAGCATCAAAACATCAACGTCATGATGACCAGAATACACCTTGTGTTTCAAACACATCAAGCAGTCAAGAGATTATTCTAAATCCAATGTGAATTACCCATAGTGACCCTTTATAATTCACGTCCTTAGATAAGATCATGTTTCACAATAGGAGAAAGAACTCACTCAAAAAGATAATAGTTAGATCAAACTTCCTTGATTTCGGGTATCAATGGTCGAGGTACACATGGCCATCCAATTTGAGATAGAGGCTCTTACAGTCGGACACCATTTCAATCCAGAGTTTCCAAAGTTGTTAGATTTTCACATACAAGAAGAAGACAAAGAAAAGATTATACCCCCAGTCATCACTCTCTAAATCCTGTAAAGGACATCATCGAAGAGCTCGAAGGGACATAATATGCAAAAATCTCAATGCGAATCAATAAGCATACAAGGAGATAAAAGCATGTAAAAGAATAGATTGTTTTCAGTTTGATGTTTGATATTGATTGCGTTGTTGTAGATGCAAAATCCTTTATGGAGACGAGACTGACTGACTGACTCAAATGAAGCACCAAAGGACTCTGACTAGATATGATACATCTAAGATACATTGGAGGCCATAGGATATGACATTGAGTGCTCCCAAGTTTAAACATTGATAGGATATAGACACTTGAGCTGATTGGTGTACAGACTGACTTATTGAAAATAGGAATGCAAAAATAATCTGGGAGATATGTACAAACTAAAGCAAGACTGAAAGCTGGGAAAGACCAAGATTGCATTGATAGATGGAGCATTTTGAAACAAGTGGCACCCGTTTGTCGGGTTTTCACCATCTTGGCAGAGATTCTATTTTGGCTACCAAGGCGCCTGTTTCCAAGTTTTCACCAAGGCACTTTTTCTTTTTCTCATTTTTTTGTATTTTTCATTTTTTCAAATTTTTTGTACTTTTGATATTTTTTACTTTTTTTGTGAATCATCAAGGCACCCATTGCTAGGTTTTCACCAAGATGTTCATTATTTTAGGACTTTTTCCAATTTTTAAGATTTTTTCAGGACATTTTACCATAGACTGAATGCCTTAGGCATAGAATTTCTTCAGATGGAGAACGTTGATTGGTTCTCGGATCTATTCTCCTTCAATCATTGAGAGTTGATAGGCACCAGAGCCAAAGTAGTAGTGATAACAAAGGGACCCGGCTAGTTGGGTTCAAACTTCCCCGTGCATCCTTGATGTGATTGATTTTTAGGATGCTCTCTCAAGACTAGATCACCAACCTGAAATTTTCTATGTCTGACTTTCTTGTTGTAGCCTCTAGACATTTTTTTCTAATACACTCTGAGATGATCATATGCTGCTTGTCTATGCTCATCTAGTAGTTCAAGTTCTTGCAACCTAGACACTCTGTAGTCATCATCAATTACTAGACCATGCATTATGATTCTTAGTGATGGGATTTCAACCTCAATAGGTAGTACTACTTCAGACCCATAAACTAAAGCGAAAGGTGTAGCCCCAGTAGGTGTTCTAATACTTGTTCTATAGGCCTAGAGAGATGGATTGATCATGAGATGCCAGTCTCTTCCTATTTTATTAACAGTACGATGCAAGATTTTCAATAGATTCTTGTTAGAAGCCTATGCTTGTCCATTCCCTTGAGGATAGTAGATAGAAGACCAATGTTGTGTGATCTTGAATTTGGCAGATAGATCATCTAGGTCTTTATTTTTGAATTGTCCCCCATTATCTGTGATTATAGAATGTGGGATCCCATATCTACATATGATATAGTTCAATATGAACATAGATATTTGATTTCCAGTGGCTTGTGTCAAAGGGACTACTTCTACCCATTTTGTAAAATAATCTATACCTGTGATTATATGGGTATGTCCATTAGAATAATGAGGATGTATAGCTCCTATAAGATCAAATGCCCATTGGTGAAAAGGCCATTGTGTAGTAAAGGGAATTAGATCTCTCCTTGGAGCATGAATTAAGTTTCCATGCACTTGGCACTTTTGACAGTTCTTAGCAAACTTGATAGATTCTTTCTCCATTTCAGGCCAATAGTACCCAGTCCTAATAAGTTTTCAAGCTAGTGTTAAACCATTCAAGTGTGACCCACAAATACCATCATGGACCTCCTCTAATGCACATTGAGACTCTTCCTATTCTAAACATCTAAGTAGTGTACCATCTAGACCTCATTTGTATAGATCGTGACCAATGATGACATATCGGGAGGCATTACGGATAAGGTATCTCTTTTCATGATGGTTGAAGGTATCAAGAATAATTTGGTCTTGGAGATAGGAAAATAGGTTTTTGTATCTGGATGAATCATGACCAACAACAATGTAGATCATGCGGGTTTCAAGGGAATCATATGCAGGATAAGATAGTGCTTCCACCAGGAACTCATAGCGTAGCTCATGTTCAGGCTGTTGTAATAAAGTAGATAGCATTGCCATTGCATCGACAACCTTATTCTCTATTCTAGGAATTTGCTCAAATGTGATAGATAGGAAATATTTCTTTAGATCATCTACCATTCTCTTGTAAGGAATGAGCTTTTCATCTTTAGTTTGGTACACATCATTGACTTGATGGATAACAAGTTGAGAGTCTCCATGAATGTGTAGCTCTGTTACTCTCCATTCAATCCCTATTATCATACCATTCAAAAGGGCTTCATATTCTGCAATATTGTTTGTGCAAGGGAACTTTAATCTGAATGCTTTTGGGATTGAGTATCCTTGAGGAGTTATGAATAATATGCCTACTCTTGACCCATTCTATGTATAGGAGCCATCAAAGAATAACTGCCATTCTCTAAAAGAAAGAGTCATGATAGAGGAATCTAGAAATTCCATTTGCATTGGTGTATCATCAATCATAGGTGCATTTGCTAATTGATCAACAATAACCTATCCTTTGATAGCTTTTATTTCCACATATTCAATGTCAAATTCACTTAAGAGCATGACCCATTTAGCCAATCTACCTATGAGGGAAACTCTGCTTAGTAGGTACTTGAGTGGATCAATTTTAGCTACCAAATGTGTGGTATGAGCTAACATGTAATGTCTCAGTTTCTGTGATGCAAAGATCACAGCTAGAAAAGCTTTCTCAATCATTGAATAGTTCTTCTCATATGCAACCAAAGTTCTACTGATATAGTATATAGCTCTTTCCTTTTTGTTCTCATCATGTTGTGCAAGCAATGCCCCCAGTGATGTATCTGTAGCAGAGACATATAATATCAATGGCTTCCCATGAATAGGAGGCATCAAAATAGGAGGATTTGATAGATATTATTTGATATGGTCAAAGTTCTTCTCACATTATTTATTCCATGCAAAGGTCACACCTTTATGTAATGTTTTTGTAAAAGGTTGTGATATGTCTGCTAGCTATGATATGAATCTTCTGATAGATTGAAATCTTCCTTGCAATCTCCTAATTTGACTAATATTCTTTGGAGGTTGCATTTCCATTATAGCCTTCACTTTAGCTGGATCAACTTCAATACCCTTCTTTGAGACTATGCATCCTAAGAGCTTTCTAGAAGTGACACCAAAAGCACACTTCCTAGGATTTAGTCTGAGACTAAATTTTTCCATTCTATCTAGTATCTTGCTCAAGTCATCTAGATGTGCAGCCCTAATCATAGATTTTTCTAAATTATCATCAACATAATCCTCCATAGTCCTATGCATCATGTCATGAAAAATAGATGTCATGGCTCTTTGATATGTAGCACCGGCATTTTTAAGCCCAAATGGCATGATATTCCAATAGAAGGTACCCCATGCACATGTAAAAGTAGTTTTCTCTTGATCTTCTGGAGCAATTTTTATTTAATTATATCCAGAAAAACCATCCACTAAAGAATACATCGCAAAACCCGCAGTCATGTCCACTATCATATCAATGTTAGGTAATGGAAAATCATCCTTAGGGCATGCTCTATTTACATCTCTAAAGTCTGTGCATACTCTGATTGATTTATCTGGTTTTGAAATAGGTACAATATTAGAGATCCACTCTGCATAGTCAATAACTCAGATGAATCTGGCTTTCACGAGCTTCTCTAATTCATCTTTTACCAAGAGTGCAACATGAGGATGCATCTTTCTCAATTTTTGCTTGACAGGTTTGACATTTGGAGCTATAGATAAATGATGCATTATAAGATTAGGATCCAACCCTAGCATATCTGAATATTTCCATGCAAAGTTGATCTTCTTCTCTGTTAGGAATGTTGTAAATTTTTGCTTCTCTTCTTTTGATAAAGATTGTGCTACATGAATCAATTATGGTTCTTCTGTTGTTCCCAAATTGATAGATTGAGTGGGCTCAATTAGAACTGGAGATCTGTCTTGTAAATGACTCAAAAGAACATCAAATATCTCATCCTTAGGTGCCTCAGAGAGGTTTTCACCTTTAGATACATCTTTTATTTTTACTTTTGTAGGTTCAGAGACTGCCACAAAGTGGTTTTCACCCTTAGAACTCTTTTTCTTTTTCTTTTTATTCTTATTTTTCTGACTAAGATATTTGATGTCTGACTCCATCATGCTAACGCTTGGTTCACTGATGGAAGTACTCATAGGCTCAACTGTATTGAGGTAGCAAGCAAGGGCATAGTCATTCGGGAAGGTATAAATACCATGGCTTGGATTTGTGGAGGTTTGGTCAATAAGGTCTGGATATTGGATAGTCAAGACGGGAAAAGATTGGGAGATAGTGTTTACGAATATGGATCTATCATCATTGGTCCTAACCTGACTCTTGAGTTCAAAGGTGATATTACAAATTAAGACATTCAATTCATGAATAGGCTTAATGTAATTGTGGGAGTCCAATTAAGCCATAGGTGGATCAGACTCGATAGGTTCATCATTTCGCTCTAGACTTACGTTGGGTGCAGGTGCATATTGGTGAATAACATCAACATGTTTCTCTGTAATAAGCTCATCTTCTTCTAGAAAGGCTCCCCATTCATAGTCATTAGATTCTTCATCTATGCCTCTAGGAAATCTAAGAACATGAGTAAAGTTAGGATGAATACCCCAAGAAGGGTTACCCTCAGATTTTGATTTGAATTCATACTCATGAGAATCTGTCTCAGAATAACTACCACCTTCCTCTTCTTGATTGTTTTTGAGATTAGCTAGTTCTTGTGTTCCAACTATCTCTTGACTGATAGTAGGTTCTTGTGTTTCTACTACATTAATTCTTTTGACTGGATCATCTTTATCATCAAGAAGGTCTTTGATCTCTTTAGGAAATTTTTCATAGGGGATGAGTTCTGAGCTATCTGAATCACTATCTGATGGTTCAGTTTCTTCTTCTTATGAAGAGGTTCACCTGGTGCGATTTACTCTATGACATGAGAACAATTACCTTTGAGGTGAAAGGGTTTCTTTTTAAATCCTAAGCCAACTTTGTCTTTATTTGCTCTACCAGTATGTGGGATGGGTACCTCAAGACCTTTTCCTTTGACTCCTAGAGGTCCTTTACCTGAATATCCTATTTTAGCTATTAATTTATCTCCTGGGCCATATGCCTTAGAAGGATCTTTTAGTACTGTTGAGTTACTAGTTTGAATATCATGGGATTCAAATTCATCTTTGTATAGCCATGCAAGCATAGCTTCGTCCTCTTTAAATCCTTGCTTGGAGACTTGTTCTACTACAAAATTCTTTTTATATGCCTCAAGAGGTTCTTTAGAGTCTAGTTTGGATTGTTTCAAAGATTTTCCATAAGACTTAGGTGAGATAGGGAGAGATGTCAAAGATAAGACTGGTTCTATAATATATTCTCCTATACTATTTTCTTTGATCTTAACCTCTTTTGCAAGATCTTCCATTTTAGATGTGGATGCTTCTTTAGTTGGCTCAATGGAAGATTCTTTGTTATTAGGCACAAGTTTATCTGCACTTTCCTTCAATGTATTGCAAGTGGTGGATATGTCTACTGGAATAGTGAGCTCTACTCCTTCATAAGGAAATTTCAAGCATTGGTGAAATGTAGAAGGAATAGCCTTCATCTCATGTATCCATGGTCTCCCTAGAAGAATGTTGTAAGCCAAAGGTAGATCAAGAACTTGATATATAGTATCTCTAATAACTGGACCTGCTCTGATAGGTAAGACAATGGTGCCTTTAGAAGATCTTTCTTGTTCATCATAGGCTTTTATAGTTATTTTCTTTCTAGGATCAATAGCCAATTCAAAAAATCCCAATTGTGTGACCAAGCTGTAAAAACAAATGTTTAGACTAGCACCCCCATCTATCAACACATGTTTGACTCTACGATTTTGGCTCAAGACTTCTATATGCAAGGGCTAGTTAGGTGGATGAATCAAGGAGTTGTCATCTTCCTCTGAAAAGGAGATATATTGTGGAGATGTAAGATGTCCAACCATAGTCTGGAACCTGTCTAAATCAAGGTCATCAGGAACATTGGATCCAAGCAAAGCTTTGTCTAGAATGGCTCTATGAGCTGGAGATATTCGAAGCAACTCAAACATGGAGATTTTTGCATTAGTGTGTTGGAGTTGTTGAACAATGCTATAAGATGTTGGCCTCATGTCTTTAGGATTGGAAGATTTAGAAAAAGCCTTCTGTTTGGAAGCAGAAGAAAGATTGAAGGGCATCTTAGGGACATTTGATGAATCTAGGATTTGTCTGTTCAGATGTGCCTGAGCTTGTGATCAAGTAACTGCATTAGTTGAAGGATGATCTCTATCTCTTCACACAATTGTGATGACATTGCAATGCTCAGAGAGACAAGGTTCAACCATGTTGATAACAACATTATTTCCAGGGTAAGCATAATTGACCTTTGCCCCCATATTAGGCTGAGAAGATGAAACTTCTTGACCATGTTTCGAAAATGGTTATGTGAATGTCGTATGATCATTATTGCTCTTATGATTGTCAATGGTGATAGCTCCCTTATCAATCAGATCTTGAATAGTATGTTTCAAGTGTAAGTAGTTATTAGTTTTGTGACCTTTACCCCGATGGAAATCAAATAATTTGTTCTCTCTCCACCATTTTGGTTTAGGATCAGAATTAGATTGTCGGATCTTAGGAAAAAAGATGATGTTATTAGCTAGCAAAGTTCTCATGGCTGATTCCAAAGATTCTCCTAGAGGAGTGAACATTTGTTTATTATCAGCGGATCACTTTTTATACTTTGGCTTCTTTTGAGATGATTCAAGCACCTTTTGTTCTGAAGCTTTTATGGCTTGGGTACCAATAGTTAGATTGAAAGCTAGTGCCTTTGATGGGGCATGGATAGTATCAACAACACCATTTGTGAAAATGCCTTTATTCTTGTTCCAGTTTTTGTTCTTGTCCTTAGAACTGGATACTAATTTGTGCTTGTCCTTTTGAAGTGTGATTTCTCCTTTTTTCACAAGTACTTTTTCAATTTTGATCGCATTGTCTACCATTTTATCAAAAGATGTATGATCTTGCATTTGCAAAGGGTAGTTGATTTCTAGGATAAGATTATTCATGAAGATTTCCAATTTCTCAGTTTCTGGAATAGGCCTAGCATATAGAGAGAATTTCTTCCTCCATCTTTTGAGAAATGTCAAGAATGGTTCTCCTAGATATTGCTTGAGATTACAGATATCAATCATGGTGAGTGGATGTTGAATGTTGTAGGAGTATTGCTGATAAAATAATTTGATCAACTCCTCAAAAGTTTTGATAGTAGAAGGAAATCTGGAGAACCACTGAATGGCTACTCCTCCTAGGGATCGAGGAAAGAGATGCATCAGATAGGTTGGTTCGTGCATGAACTCCATAGATTATGTACAAAATTCTCTGACATGATCTTGGGGATCTAAGTGTCCATCATACTTATCATATTTATGCATCTCCACTCTTTTTAGGAATGGTGGCATGTACAAGTCTTTGTCAAATGGAAAAGGACATAGGGCCTCCACGGAGAATGCCTTGGGTTACTTTTCTTTCTCAAGGTTATTAAGCTTGACTTGCATGACATGCATCTATTTCATCATAGCTGTGAGTGGAGTTTCTTCCTCATGTGTAATGATATCTTCAACATTAAATTTGGGAGGAAGTTTAGCTCCTTGATGAGCCAATTGTAAAAAGTATGCCTCTCTATCTTCTTTCAAGAAATGCTTCATCATTCATTTGAAGTTATCATCATTTTGATATTGGGAAATTTCTTCAGGTGTGGGTTCCTGATCTGCACCATGTTGAGATTGAGCTCTTTGAGAGCCAAAATTTGTCCCTGCTTGAGACATGGTGGGAGTTCTACCTGGGATAGATTGATGAGGAGTTTTTTTATTACCTCCGTGAGTTGATGAAGGAGGAATGTAATTAGTTTTTAATTGAAAGTTTCCAAGACTGTCATCTTCGTAAAGACCAGAATTGTAGAGTTGCTCAAGAGTTGGACCTATGTGAGTAGACAAAGTTCTGGTGTTAAGTGCTTCTCCTGATTTCTTGTGAGAGGAAGCTCTAGTTTCCACCATTAACCTTGGGTGAAGCAAAAGAATAAGATGAAGACAACTGAAGAATGAATCAAATCAAGATGATCAAACGATGCAACCTTGTCAAGGTTTGATTGATTGAAGCATAGATTTGACTTAGATGAGGGATACTGTGCCCTAGATGTATGGGTAGATGCCCAAAAGATAGCGGACAAGATATCACAACACTTAGTCATTTTTGAAGATTGATTGAAGATGAATAGTTATGACACAAGATGATAAAGATGCAAATCGATTAAATAGAAGGCTAAATCGAATTCAAAAGGTCACTTTAGGAAAATGATTGGATTCTCAGTAGTTTGCTACTATGTTCCTAACATAGTGATTTTCTTGGCAGAAACACTCGTACGACAATATACCAGTTACCATATGACAATCAGGGGGTTATGAAATGACTCTTGACCAAAACTCGTACGATTTTATGACTTTATGAGATAACTTTTGAGTCCAGAAAGGAATTTCACTTCAATTTTTGCAAATTTTTGGGTTTTTAGTTTCAGATTGTTTGTAAATTTCAATGTCCAGATTTGAGGATTGTAACAAATTTATTCATTTTTAGTAACCAGATAGATAAGCAAGCACGCAGAACAGGAAGCAAGTGATTTCAAGCATGTCTAAAAAAAATGAACAAGGGAAAAAGCAACCTTGCACATGAACAATCAAGTGACTTATTTGTGCTAATCCTTAGAATTGCTAATTGTGTATGTTCCAAAAAGTTTTGCAATAACGCACATATTCCTAGAAAATGAAAATTTGGCCTCACTAGGGTTTTTAGTAATGGTTTGACTCTGCAACTTTTATGATCCAAGAGGGTGAACTCTAATTCAGGTGCATCGGGGTTTTGACACAGTTCGAGAACTTAATCTTCAGGATCTACTAGGGAGATCTGACAGCCCAACAAGAGACCATACCTATGGAGATTTCTTCCAACGGGACATTTATATAGAAGTTGTCACTACCATGGTGAAAATGGCTATTACTGCTTGAGGTTTCGTCAACGTGGTTGACCCAATTAAGGGAATGTCTACTACGGTTAACCCTCTCTAAAGGTGACTCACAAAATATACCACATGGAGAGTAGTTCTAGATTCAAGGATCTGAGTTTCTATTACTACCCAAAAAGGGAGTAGAGCATAATCCTCTAGCCTTTTCACTTTTAACCCAAACAAAGCAGATAGATTAATCCGACATGCTAAGACCAAGATTATCTCACAAAGATCTATGATGTCAACCCCTTATGATCTATCAACCTCTCCGGAGAGAGAATGCATCGATCAAAAGTTGAAGACACACGGATCTAGTAGAACGTGAGATGCCCTTAGTATCCTCCCTACCTACAAGGGTTCCTTCATTGAGAAGAATCTCACTGGAAATTCACTCTCTCAAGAGCCACAAATAGTGTTCATAGGGCTTATTTACTATGTGTAACAAAGATGCTAAAAAGCAAATCTATGTTCATTTTTAGAGCCCAAATGAAATGTGTGATATGAAAAAGAAAGGCACTCAAGCTAGACACACAAGATGTTCATTTTAATCCAAATTGAAATGTTATCAATTGAGAAGGTTACCTTAATTCCTTGCAACTTGCTTAGTAGATTTTTACCTATTTTTAGCAATTCTTGCACTTTTTCTAATAAAAAACTAGTGAAAATCAATAAAAAATAGAGAATTTCAATTGTTAGGGTTAGAAATTAGTCAAAATCTAAAAACCAAATCTGACAAACTGCCTAAAAAAGTAAAATGACAATTGAACCCTAGCACTAAAACTCGTACAACAGTGGGTTACCTTCCAGATGACAGTCCAAAAACTCGTACGACACTAGGTACCAGATCACATGACAATCGAACTTCTAGATGACAGTGGGTTTCTGCTTGTGTGATCCTCGATCAAATCAACTGTCGTATGATAGTGGGTATCTCTTGGTATGGGTTTTTGACAAAACTTGTACGAAAATTGTACGGACAGAGAATAAAATCGTAGTTGGGAACAAAAAAAGACCAGAAATTGATACAAATTGATAAAATTTGAAGGGAAACCCATTTCAGGGCCCCACAGTGGGTGCCAGAAATGTGTGTGTGAATTGTTTACCTAATCTGTAGACACAACACTTCAGTAAAACATTAGAGGTTAGCTAAAATCAAAATCGTTCAATAAATGAAAAACTAAACTAACCAAGTGATTTACTGCCTTCTAGTAAATGCGAGTATGTATTCTCAGATTATACCGAGATCAGTGACCTTGACGACACCTAAATGAAGGATTTGAATGCAAAATCTAGATATGGAGTGAATGCAATTAATCTATTTTTTTGGTTTTTCTGTGCAATTATGATAATGAAAACTTGATATGAATCTATGCTAATATGAAAATTGATATGCTAAAATGATCTATCAATAATATTCTAAAATGATATGGATATTATGCAAAAACAATGAAAATCTCACAACAACTCGAATTCTCAAGATCGATTCTTCAATCTCCAATTCGACAGCATGAGTGTGCAATTCATGGATGGATTTTGGCAGAGTAAGTATGCAAACTTGTGAGATGATTTGTGAAGAGGCGAAGCCTTAATTTATAGAAATTTAGGGCTTTGAGGATGCATGAAAAAAAGCCATAAATCACTCAAATAACTCAGGTTGATTTTTGAGTTATTTTTAAATAAAGGATAATTAACTCACAAAAACATGCAAAAGCAGAGTTTAACTCAAAATAGAGTTTAGATTTAATTGATAATTGATAGTTGTTTTCTTTTCTGATTGTGCATGTTTTATTTATGAATTAATTTAATAATAAAGTGATTTATTTCCAACTTAACTGATTTTGAAAAATAAAACAATTGATTTATGGGTTAATCAATTATTTTTCAAACTTTTATTCAAAAACAATATTATTAAAAATTGACAACTTGCTTTAATTAATTAAATAAGAATTTAAACAATTATTCATAGGATTTTGGTTTTATTGTCAAAATTAAATAATAAAATTTAGGAATAAATAGAATTAACTTCAATTAAATAAATTAAGTGGCATAATTAAATCTAAATAATTAAATATTGAGAATATTCAATCAATCAAACTTTAGGATAACTAGGATTTATTGCCAAATAATTATTAAATTAAAGATAATTATGATAATTAGGAATATTACTAGGAATATTCCCCTGATGCAAAATTTAGGATAATCAATTAGGATTTGATGATGTTTAGATGTGCCTTAGGTTAGGACTTTGATGTCGATTTCATTTGATGTGTCGATATAGGAGGTTTATGAACCTATAGCCCATTTTTGGGGTATTACACCAATGAGCACATTGACACAACCTATGGCTATATAAGGAGAATAAGACTTGTATGAGAACATCAGGAAGAGTTATATCGATTAACTTATCGGTATAGCAATACACTGCAGAGAAACTTTTTTCAAGTCACCCTGATATCCGATGATATTATTGGTAAAATATAAGTCGATAGAGTAACTAAGGAGAAGGGGGTATCAAAAGAATTAATACCAATGGATTCCATGAAAGCAACTAAAAGAATCAGAGAATGTACCATGGAGGTATGTTGATCCCTAATGACATTATGGAGATATCCTATAGTGATGAAGAATATTAAGGACAAAAGGACTGTGAAGAGATCAAAATAAATTATAGTGATCAAATGATATGATCAGAATTCAGCTTGAGAGTAAAGTTTCAATTTATTTGGTGGAGCCGACAGTGTGAAGTGTCATGTCTACTCACATGGAGTTGCACAATCATTTTAGTATTGCATGGTTGATGTAGCCGTTGGAGATATTGTATTATTTCTCTAATATGATTTCAAGAAGGTTCTAACAGGTTGACTTGATTATGGAGAAAGATACTTATAGCTAGTCAAGTTGTGATTGCTAAGTATGGCAGGGAGTTGAAAATGAAGTGAAGAAAAGAGCAGAGCAGTAAGTGCGAAGTATAGAGCCATCAGTAGAAGGTCTATGTGACAAAGAAGAAAGTGTGTGCTATACATTGGAATTGATCAAGATAGCAAATCTAATTCATAGTTCACCAAAATCTAGATATAGTGTGTATCTGATACCTAGGAGGTTATAGCCTTCTTCATTTGAGAAATGAGCTCTTGGACAGTGAGTCCTCACCCCTAACAGGGTTATTTGTAAAAGACTCCTAACAAGGTCTAACCTTTGACCAAGTCATTGTACTTCATGCATTGTAAAGATCAACTCCTAACAGGGTTGTAAGATCTTCTAACATGGATCATTATACTCTAGTGTAGTTTATAGTGGGTGCTAATTCCCACTGGGTTTTTTACCTATTTCAGTCTCCTCATAACCAAAATTGTTGTTTTGTGTTATTGTGTATGTGCTTAATGTTCTTATGTACTTAATTGGATAAATAATTGAATCTTGTAGATAACTGATTCACCCCCCACCCCCCCTCTCAATTATCTCTGGGGACTATTCCTAACAATTGGTATCAGAGCCAAGTGCCTCAAAGAGAAAGTTTAATAGCTTGAGGTTGATCATATGGCATTCATTAGAAAAGAAAGTCCTAAGTTTGATGGAGAGAATTATCTAGACTGGAAGAACAAAATGACAACACATTTGCAATGCATTGGTTTTGAGATCTATGAAGTAGCTACTCGAGATATACAGGTCCCTTCTCTTAAGGATCTTGCAAAAGATGATGCAACTCTTAAATAGAAGGAAATTTTCACTCAAAATGCAATTGCCAAGGAATCCCTTATCAACACCGTATCTGACAGTGAATTTTTAGAAATCAAGGAAGTAGATAAAGCATACAAGATATGGAATCATCTAGAAGACATGTTTGAAGGAGATATCCAAGCCAAGAATGCGCTTAGAAAGACATGGAAGAAAAGATACAATACTTTGGAGATGCTACTTGATGAGAACATCGGAGCTTACAATCAAAGGATCAATGAAGCAGTTGCAGAAATCAGAAATAATGGTGGAGAAATTTCAGAAGAAGACATCATGGACAAATTGATGACTAATCTAATAGTAGAATATGAAAGCAAGATAAACATCCTAGATGAGACTATGCAGTTTTCAAAAGACTTCAAAAGAGAGACCTTAATCAACAAGATTTCAGCATTTGAGATATCAAGATTGAAGACAGAGCCTAAAAGTGAAACAACATTCAAAGCCTTAGTTCATGGTAAGAAATCTTTGAACACTTCTGGTAATTTTGATCATGAAGATGAGGATAAAGAGCTAGATGAATTCATTGCTATGGTTGCTAAGAAGGAAAGAAAAGGAAAAGGAAAATATGAAGGCCAGTTACCCTTTAAATTCTTTTCATGTAACAAGATTGGTCATTTTGCATCAAGATGTCCTACAAGAGTCAAGAAAACTAATTACAAGCCCAAGTATAAAGAATGTTACTATGTTGAAGATGGAGTTTCAGATGAAGATTCGGTAGAAGATGAAATTGGATTTGTTGCAATTGAAGAAATGGAAAGAATGTTTGATGAAATGGATAAGGAGGATGAAAAGAAAGCACAAGAGTTAGCATTGATTTCACAAGCAGACATCAGGACAGACTGGATTATTGACAGCGGTTGTTCACATCACATGATAGGAGACAAAGATAGATTTGTGCATCTGGATAAGTACAAAGGTGGCATGGTCAGATTTGGAGACAACACTCTTAAACCTATCATAGGTAGAGGAGCTATCACTTTGGATGGAAAAAACAAAACTGAAGATGTTCTATATGTTGATGGATTGCAACATAACCTACTAAGTGTTGGACAGTTTCTTGACAAAGAATATCAGTTGGAATTCAAAGACAATAAGTGCATCATTAATAAAAAATGAGTAATGATTGCATTGGGTTCAAAGACAAAAAGTAATGTTTTTCACCTTAATTCAGAAGCAAGTTGTTTTGTTGCTAAAGTAGATGATAGTTGGCTATGGTACAAAAGACTATGTCACATTAATTTTGACAATATAGTAAAGATAAGCAATGTTAAGGCAGTAAGAGACCTCCCTAGTATTAAAAGGCTGGTGGATACAATATGCAGGCAATGCGTGATGGGAAAACATGTAAGGAACTCATTAAGAAGCAAGCAGAATGCATCAAAGAAAAAATTGGATCTAGTGCATACAAACCTATGTGGACCAACTCAAACAAGATCATACTATGGTGAAAGGTACTTTATTTTGTTTGTTGATGATTATTCTAGAATGATGTGGGTTGTGTTCTTAAAGGATAAATCTGAAGCATTTGAGAAGTTCAAAATATTCAAAGCTAAAGTTGAGAATGAGACTAGATTAAAGATAAATTTTTTGAGATCAGATAGAGGAGAATTCACCTCTGACAGATTTTATGAGTATTATGAAGAACATGGGATAAATAGATAGCTAAGTGCACCTAGAACCCCTCAGCATAATGGAATTGCAGAAAGGAGAAACAAGATCATTCTTGACATAACGCACACTATCATGATTGAAGGAAAGGTGGCGCACACCTATTGGAGAGATGCAGTCAATACAATAGTCTATACTATCAATAGAATTCAATTAAGGCCAGGCACAAACAAGACACCTTATGAGCTATGGTTTGGTAATGTACCTACAGTAAAATACTTTAGAATATTTGGAAGAAAGTGCTACATCAAGAGAGATGATGGTGTTGGCAAGTTTGATGCAAGAGTCAATGAAGGTATTTTTCTTGGTTACTCTACTAAAAGAAGAGATTATAGATGTTTTAACTTGAGATTGAAGAAGATCATTGAAAGTGCACAACTTTAGATTGTTTAGTTCTAAGATCTTGTATGTCTGGATGATAAGCTATTTTTCCTATCTCCTCAAGTGTGGGTAATAATCTGCACTCTGCTGCCCACTCTACTACATCATGAATAATAAGACATTGCATACGTTGAAGTGTAATAGTCTTCAAATTATTCTCTTTAATGGCTTTGAGAATATGCTTCTTACCATTAACTTCAAACTGCATCTCCATATCCTTAAGGCTGAGAAAAAAAGACTCAATAGAATGTAACCAGCTCATACCTAGGACCAATTCTATCCCTCCCATGTCAACCACATAAAATTCAGATTTGAAGTCATAATTATTCAACCTTAAAGGAAGATCTTGGATCATCCTGTCACACTTAAGCGGGTAACCATCAGCCACCTTAACTCTAATACCTTCAAATCCTTCAATCTGTAAGCCTCTCCTGGATACCAACTGTGAGTCTATGAAATTATGCGTAGCATCTGTATCCAATAAGGCAATAACACGCTGCCCTACTAGGAGTTCATGTAACCTGAAAGATCCCTCTTTTTGCATGCTAGAGAGGTAGACAACCTTAAGTTTGGGATCATCATCAACTTTTTTATTTGTAGCCACTTCTTCATAGTTCTCTTCATCATTATCAATTTGTTGCCCCGCATAATCAAAACTATGCTCATCCTCAAAAAACCATTCCATAAGCCTATTCATTCCTTTAGGCATCAAGGGACATTCATTAGAGGAGAATTTTATGATTCAAGAGAGATACTATGATTATGGACCTATGCTTGAAGATGAACCTAGACCTGTCAGTAAAGAAACAATTGTTAAAGAGATGTTTGACAACATTGATGTATTATTCAATGAACCTGAACCAAGTGAAGAAGAATCTCAAAAGACATATGAGAGAGTCAAACCTAATGTTCCTAAATTCACATCTAGATACCATTCCAAAGAAGATATAATTGGAGATCAGAATAGAAAAGTCATGACAAGATCAAAAGAAAAAGGTTCCACAGTTGAAGTGGTATATTTACTTTCACAATTGAACCTTTAAGTGTTGAAAATGCATGTAATAATTTAGATTGACATAAAGAAATGAAAGAAGAATTAGATCAGATAGTTAATAATGATTCTTGGGAATTGGTCCCTAGACCTAGTGACAAAAATGTGATTGGAACCAAGTGGATATTCAGAAACAAAATGAATGAAGATGGCACAATAGTAAGAAACAAAGCAAGACTAGTGTGTAAAGGATATGAGCAGAGAGAAGGAATTGATTATTCAGATACATTTTCCCCAATAAGAAGATTGGAAGCCATAAAGTTATTTATAGCCTATGCGACATTCAAAAACTTTAAGGTATATCAAATGGATGTCAAATCAGTATTCGTACATGGAGAGTTGAAGGAAGAAGTATACATAGAGCAACCTAAAGGGTTTACTTTATCATAAAAACCTGATATGGTATGCAGACTAAAGAAAGACCTCTATGGACTTAAGAAAGCCCCTAGAGCATGGTATGAAAGACTTTATGGTTACTTGACAAAGATTGGATTCAAGAAAGGAGCAGCAGATTGTAACTTATTCATAAGAGAGACACCTAAAGGATTATTGCTAGTTTCTATTTTTGTTAATGACATTATATTTGGTGGTAATGATAAGCTTAGTGTAGAATTTGCTAAGGAAATGCAGAGAGAATTTGAGATGAGCATGATTGGACCTATCAAATATTTTTTGGGATTGAGTGTGCAGCAGACAGACAAAGGTATATTCATAAATCGGTCTAAATATGTGAAAGAGATATTGAATAAATTCAAGATGGAGGATTGCAAGCCAATATGCACTCCTATGATAACATGAAGAAAACTTTCAAAAGATAATGATTCTATAGAAGTTGACAAGACCTTATACAAGTCTATGATTGGTAAACTCATATATCTTACTCAATCTAGACCTGATATTTCTAATGCCATTGGTATTGTTGGAAGATTTGTAGCTGAACCTAAACAAAGTCATCTAATGGAAGTCAAGATGATATTCAGATATTTGAAAGGAACTATAGACTATGATTTATGGTATCCTAACTCAGAGAATGTAGAACTTCATGTGTACACAGATGCAGATTGGGCAAGTTGCGTTGATGATAGGAAGAGAACCTCAGGAGGAGCAATATTTTTTGGAGATAGACTAGTTACTTGGACAAGTAAGAAGTAGAATTGTATTTCTTAGTCAATAGCAGAAGCTAAGTATGTGGTTGTAGCATTAAATTATTCTACAATTGTTTGGATCAAGAAGATGATTAAAGATTTTGGAATCCAGATTGACTATCCTATAGCTATTCATTTTGACAACACTAGCACTATAAATATGTCAAAGAATCTTGTGATGCATGCAAAGATAAAACATATTGAGATAAAATATCACTTTTTAAGAGAAAAATTTTCAGAGAAAGAAGTAAGATTGGATTATCTGCGTACTAAAGAACAAATAGAAGACATATTCACAAAGCCTTTGTCGAAGGATACTTTTGAGTATCTCAGGGAGAAGCTGGGAGTATTTCCCTTCCCTGAATCTGATTAGAATATGTAGCAGTGCATCAGTCCTTAGTGATTAATGAATTGTTCACTACTCTACTTCAGGAGTAGTACCTATGCTTATTTGTTTTTTTCACCCTTTTCCATTGATGTCAAAGGGGGAGTATATATATAGTCATGAAAAACAAGATAAAAATAAGCAGGAGTATGAAGTAAGGGGGAGATTGTTGGAGATTTGCCAACAAGCCAATGTTGACTGTATGTTTGTCATTGATGAAAACATATGGTAAGTAGCATGCATTGAAGTTACAGATAGAGAGCCTTAAGCATATGTTTCTTGGATATGTTATCAGCATGATATCATAAGCACAAAGGTCGATTCTGAGTGCAGACAGTTGTGTAGTAGTTTGTATCAATTGCGTTCCTGATAGTGTTATAGACATATTTTTGTATGAGATGATCAGTGCGATTATGTTGGAGCCTTGCAAATTTTTATTTGTGTTGTAGACATTTTTATGAAGCTATGTTTATAGACACAGAGTTATTTGTACAATACAAGTTGAGTTATGTTGTTTATATTTGCCAGTTATAGTTTCCTGAATTTATCTGATGGGGCCAATAGTGTTTGTATTGTTCTAGCAGTTGCACCTATCATTTTGATATGCATGTTTGGTTTCATGTTTGGTGATGAGTTAATAATGTTTGGTTAAGAGTGCATAACATAATTCAGCTTTAGAGTAAAGTTTTAGTTGATTTGGTGGAGCCGACAGTGTGAAGCATTGTGTCTACTCACATGGAGTTGCACAATCATTTTAGTGTTGCGTGGTTGATGTAGCCATTAGAGATGTTGTTGGAGAGTTGTATTATTTCTCTAATATGATTTCAAGAAGGTTCTAATAGGTCAACTTGATTATGGAGAAAGATACTTATAGCCAGTCAAGTTGTGATTGCTAAGTATGGTAGCGAGTTGAAAATGAAGTGAAGATAAGAGAAGAGCAGTAAGTACAAAGTATAGAGCCATCAGTAGAAGGTCTATGTGACAAAGAAGAAAGTGTGTGGTATACATTGGAACTAATCAAGACAACAAGTCTAATTCATAGTTCACCAAAATCAAGATATAGTGTGTATTTGATACCCAAGAGGTTGTAGCCTTCTTCATTTGAGTAGTGAGCTCTTGGACAGAGAGTCCTCACTCCTAGCAGGTTCTAACCTTTGACCAAGTCATTGTACTTCATGCATTTTAAAGATCAACTCCTAACAGGGTTGTGAGATCTTCTAACAAGGATCATTATACTCCAGTGTAGTTTATAGTGGGTGCTAATTCCCACTGGGGTTTTTTTATCTATTTGGGTTTCCCCATAACCAAAATTGTTTTGTTGTGTTATTGTGTATGTGATTAATGTTCTTATATAGTTAATTGGATAAATAATTGAATCTTGTAGATAACTGATTCACACCCCCCCCACTCTCAGCTATCTCTTGGGACTATTCCTAATAAATTGTTCATAGTGAGTGTCATTCCATGAAAAGGAAAGTCAAGGAGTATCAAAACTTGGTGGAGAACAACAACTTTTGTACCTAAAATATGTTGGAAGAAAAGTGAAAGAAGGAAATACAAATCATGTTATCTATTCCCAACATACGAGTATGTTGCATGTCATTTCTAACTTGAAAGGGTAGTCGTATAGTTATTCAATTCCACTTATGAGTTATGCTCACAATTATTTCCAAGCCGATGAGTCTAATGCAAGAGCATTGACCCAATTTTGGGTATTTGTTTATGTTTTCATATTTTTTGTTTTCAATTTAGGTTGTATGTTGTTTGTGACATAATCTTCTTCATTTTCTCTTTTAGACATGTTGCCTCTTTTAGGGAATCATTTGATTGTGTTTGATAGAGGAGAACCTTGGCTCTCTCACCCTCAATCAACTTTTTTCCAAGATTTAGTTAGAGAAATTACGGTTGTAATGGTTATGGTTCAGAATGAAAATAAAATGATTCTTAAACCAAGAGACAAATAGGTGGGATAGAGTTCCTAAGAGAGACTAAGCAATTCTAGAAGGAATTCTTGGGCATTGATGAAACATGGAGAAACATTCATTGTTGGATAAGTTTGGGAGAGGAGAGAAAAGTGGAAAGAATATGAGGGTGGATTAGAGATTGAAAGGAGTTCAATAGTTTCTACATGAAAACAAAAAGAAAAAATCATTGCAAGGAAGAGAGGGATAGAGAAATGGGTTTTCTTCAGTACCAAGAAAATTGCATACATGAAGGGAATTGGGCAGGGCTTTGGAAGAGAAAAAGATAACTTTTGATTTCCCATGATGACCAAAATCTTGGTCTATTGTGTTAATCTCTATTGAGAATTTTAGGTTGTCATTAGTATCAAAGACCAGTAAACAAGTCGGTCGGTTATTTACATTGAGATAGTCAGTAACTAGAAGTAAGACAGTGCAGTTGGTAAAGCTTTATACTGAGCATCACACAGTTAACTGAGCATCAGCAACACTGACACTGATGGTCAGTAAACACCGAGCATCACAGTGCACACCAAGTAGTTTATACAGTGTTTACCGATGATCACAATAAATGGCATAGTACTCTGAAATGGCACATTATTTTATGCAAACGGTTATAACAGATCATAAAATGGTTTACCAAGATCAAGGAGCATTTATTGTAAAAGATATTCATTAAATGCAATGATTATCTTATTTGAATTAGTTAATCTAGGTTATTTTGCACTGTAGATCTTAGGGTTATGATTTTCTTTTGTAACCTAGTTTTTGTTTAAGCGGCAAAAACAAAACACTATATTTTGTATATGTTCACACCATTTTATGGGGTTGTTGAACTGATATATATGAATCACGGAGCACTTGAAGAAATTGCCTATCTTCAAGACAATCAGTTTACCGAGCAAAATAGAGTATAGAGGTTTTCAGATTGAACAGAATCAGACAAGGCTACCAAGTAGAATAGAGTAGAGAATCACCATAGATAAGGTGATATTTTTTATAAGAACTTATAGATCTATTTTCAGACAATTGAGTTGTCAACTAGCAGATAGTTACCTATTACTTTCTAACAACTATGATAGAGTTTTTGTGAAATCTCTTAACAGAGTAGACTTAACAGTCTTTGTATAAATCTCTTAACCGAGTACACACTTCATATAGTGTTGTTAAATCCTATAACTAGGTAGATCTAGGTGATCTAATATGTTACTCCTAACAGGGTAAGATCACCAAAAGTGATCATAACTTGTAGCCTTAATAGGCAAACCTTTTCTATCTGTAGTAGTGAAGAATTTGTGGGTGTCATCCCCACCGCAATTTTTACCTTCTAACAAGGGTTTTTGCGTTACCAAAATACTTGTGTTATGTGATTGTCATATTGATTTCATGTTGTTTACTTTCTTAAGTTAACTAGATGATTGACTTATGCAATTAGATTCAAGTTATTTTGATCGGTTATCACAGTATTCAGTTATAAGATCAGAGAGGTTTTGCATTTAAATTTTTGAAGACACTGATTCACCCCTCCCCTCTCAGTATCTATCTCTCCTAATTCCAATAATTGGTATCAGAGCTTAGTTCTCTTGTTTAACAGCTTAACCATTGAAGGGAAAAGATCTAAGTCATGGAGAGATACAAGCTTGACAAGACTATTGAGAATCAGAAGATACAAATGCAGATGTTTGTGGAACAATACAAACAAGCCAAGGAAGAACTAAAGAAATTACTGGTTGAAAGAAAGAACCTTGCAATTCGGTAGAATGAAATAAGCTATCATGAAGAACCTATTGATGACATATTTGATCATATTGGATCAAGCTCTGGAAGCATCTCTAACGGATCCGAAAGCATAATCTCTGAGCTATCTGAAAAGAATCAGCATCTATCTGAGCAAGTGAAAGCACTTCAAATCGGTCATGAATCTCAAATGGTGAGAATGGTGGAAATCATGAACAATGGTAGACAAGCTGAACAAGATCGGAATCTAGCTATTGAAGACTGAAGATTGATGACTAAACAACTTCAAGCAAAAGAAAGTGAAATCTAGAGACTCACTGATCATCACTTCCAAGTATCAAATCAGATGATGATAGTCAATCAAGAAATGAACCGAGTAAATGGAGAATTATCAAGAAGACTCGAAGATGTAGCAACACTTAGAGAAGATAATGAAAAACTGAGAAATGAAATAAAAACACAAAAGAAACACAATGAGATGATGAAGATAGCCGAGGACAGCTCTAAAAAGATTGATGATTTTCTAACTAATCAGAGGAGATTCGAAAGCAAAGCTGGTATAGGCTACAGCGGTGAAGGAGAATCATCACAACAAGCTAAAGAAGTCAACAAAAATCAAAGTCAAAAACCTAAAGTGTTGACATGTTACCACTATGGAAAACTAGGACATACATCCAATGTGTGTAGAAGCAAAGCACAAGGTAAACCTCCTGTCATTCCTAAGTTCAATGGATATTGCTATTACTATGGTAAGTTTGGACATCCATCTTATGAATGCAGAGCAAAGAAGAATGACATTGCTAATAACACTACTAAGGAGAAAATATTCTATACTTGTAATAAGTATGGACACACTACAAGGGACTGTAAGGCAAAAATGAAGTAGGTCTGGACACCTAAAGAGAAACTACAACGAAAGCCATATCAACCGAAGAGACAAGGTAACTCATATGTTTGGGATTATAATACATGGACTAGTTGTAGTGCATGTGGTCGGTATGGACATATTGCAGCAAACTGTTACAAGAAAAGTCAGATTGGACAATCAAGTAACTGGACAAATGTAGGAATGGCATGTATGCATTGTCACAAGGTCGGTCATGTAAGAAAGAACTACAAAGACTGAGCACCTGATGAAAATCATATATTTGAGAGTGGATATAACATTGCAAAAATTACAAAGTTAAGGAACACAATGTTGAAGAAGGCATCTAATGAGAATGTTGAGTCAAGTAACACTGTCGGTGAAACCTCGTCCACTAGATTGGGTGACATCGATACCTCCACTTAAGATGACAAAGGTATGTATGGAACTGACATTTTAAATGACCATATTTTACATACAGTTCCTTATATGTGATGTACAAACACCAAATCTGCATGAATGAAGATGCACTATGGTCAATACACTATTAGTTTGCAAATGACATCTGGTCAGTAAAAGGGGAAATATGAGTTGGTTACCCATCGGTAATCACTATACAAGGTTAACCGACAATAGTTCAAACCGATGGAGAAACACTATGTTAACCAAACTAAAGACTTTACTGAGTTGACAGCCATCTCATATCAAAAGTTAGGTCATGCATTTAATGCATCATAGTTTGAGCGAGAATTTTGGAAAACCCTATATATACGTGGAAATAGAGTTCATTGTTACATCACAATTTTGAAGAAAGGAGATTTTACAGAGAAAAGTTTGAGCTAACAATTCTCAGAATAGATTCAAAGCAACAAGATTGAACTGACAACATTCTTTTGATGATAAAAAGTAAGTTCATCTAACTACCGAACATTGGTTATCTATTTGCTTGCCGAAAACCCTAGAAACAATTTATGGCATCATCTTGGACCGCAAGAAAATCACAGAACATTGAGGAGGAAGTAGAATTAATTGTTAGGGCACACTTTGTCAAGGAGAAATTCAAACCTCATCCTAAGGTCGCAACACAAATAGATGATATGGGTGCATTCTCTAGTATTCCTAATAAGGTTTTGTTAATAGAAGACATTAGGGCTTACATTCACTGCAAGATCAGTGAAGTATGTGACTTTGAGACTATAGCAGCTTATCAACAAGTTTGTGGACTGGATGGTAAGATCAAACCCGAGCATAAAAAAATTGAGGAATCAGGGTTACGGTGTTTCACATACTTCCCGTAATCATTTCACAATGACTGGATATGAATCGTGCTTATAGAAAATTCCATGATGGAAAATTTTGGCTAGACAAACCAATTGAGGTCACCAAGAAGATTATCAGTAGGGTTACTGGGTACCCTACAACCGACAAAGCCAAAGCATTTCAAAGTTCATCTCATCCCAACGTAGAAAAGAACATTGGAGCTCAATGGGATGGTAGGGCACTAAAGATTTCAACTATCAAAGAGCCAATGGTAAGATTTGTAGCTCATGTCATTGGGTACAAGATATTTCAATCAAGAAGACCAAATAGTGTACCCTACAGCGCCGTGGACATGGCTTACAAAATTGTGAAGAAAGATCACCAGGTTGATATTTCTGAGCTACTACTACACCAACTTCATGACAACATGAAAACAATAAAAGAAAAGAAGTCCAATACATGTAATTATGGATCACTACTTGTCTGTACATTCCTCTATTTGCGAAAATATGTACTGGGTATTGGAAAAGTTAACTAGGAATTGGATAGACCGATAACTGCCCAAATCAGTGATATGATGAGAAGTCTAGGAGACAATGTGAACAAGGAGTTCCATGCATATTTCAAGGAATTTCAAACAAGAATGCAACAAAGGAGCAGAATTCCAAAAGAATTAGTAAACAAATTTGAATATGACATATGCTTTGTGCTAAGCATAGACCACTCAATGATAAAGGCAGTAGAACTGAGAACAAAATGGCTAGCACCAATGGGTTATGAAATGAATCATGATTTCACTTTGAAATCTATCAATGCATTGCTAGCGTTACCAATTAACATCACTGCCAGTAGGTTTGGAGTGTATGAAGAAGCTAAGTCTAGAATCACAACGGACATTGAGATCGGTAAAATGTCGAGGGCAAAGAAAATGAAAAAGGATCTCATAGCAAAATATGGAACTACATCTAACTCACCTAAGGAGTCACCGGTTGATGAAGCAACCGAAGGTTAGTTACAATTAGCTGACAAACCCTATGACATCAAGGAGACTGAGTCCGACAAAGAAAAGGATAACACACCGTTTCCTCCCACCAATGATGAAGAAGAAACACAACTTCCTACAACTGATGAACAAGATACTTAGCTACCTGAACTTGAAGGAATGAGGACACATTCAACAACTACAGCCAAATCAACTGAGCAAAAAGAAGAAGCAGAAAAAGTTGCAAAAAGAAGAGCAGCCACACCGACAAAGAAATACATCAAGAGAAAGAACAAGAAGGCAGCTGAACCACCGAAGAAAAGGAGGAAATACATAAGGAGTAAGGAAGACATAGAAGAGACTGATATTGAAAATGACCCTGATCAATTCTAGCTAGTTTGTAATAGGGACAATACCATAGAAGAAATAATTGAAGATATTATTGAGAATGGAAATCTTAATGATCTAGGCATAGGTAAATTCAACAATATGTCAATTAAGGACAAGACAAAGATAGAACATGCTATTGTTCAAATGATGATCAAGTTCAAAAGAGTACTGATGGAATTTTCATGTCAACTGTAGAAGGAACTTGATGATAAAATAAGTGAAAGATGGGCTATTGCTTTAGATACAGAGAAAAGAAAAAGAGAACGCTCTCTAGGCCGTGCAGCCACTCACTTTAGCTATGCTGAGGTAAGTGAATACATGATAAGGTATCAACCTAGATTTTCAGTCAAGAATAGAGCCATGCAGATAATGGATGAAAATGTAGAGGATATGGATGTCGTATGTGACTCCCTATGGACATCAATTTCGAAAGCAGAAGAGAAAGCTGAACAGGAAGCATTCCTAAAACTATCTAAAAAGAGACACAGTTCAAAAGGTAAAAGTATTTTCATTGATGATAATAAAGGAAAGAAAATAGAAGACACCGGTATATCAGTTACCGAGGTAATTGATATTACTGAGCATAAGGAAGAAATCAAAGTTTCACAAGATGCACCAGATCAAGCTAAGATCCACTTGCAAAAGAAAACCGATGATGACGCACTCATTGAGGACATCACTAACGGTGATCCTGATGATAAGGATGATGAAGATGTAATAATCACACAATACAAAGATGAAACATTAAACACTAACAATGTGTGTACATCTCTACCAGCTGAACTTCCTGTACTTGCAGAGGCCGCTGAAATAATTTCACAAGTACAACCCGATGTCTCTCATCTTGAGCCAACCAAAGATACAACCGAGATTCAAGCACCTGAGCAATCTGCCGATACAAATGAGCCTGTCAAACCAGAGGCATAGTCTACAAAATAGGACCCTAAAGAAACCAAGTCAACCGAGGTGAACCAACCTGACACTACCACTGAGACTCCCACTCAATCCACCGAGGAGCAGAAGAAAGATGATATAGTGTCAACTGGTACGGACACTCCAAGGAGTGAAGAAAAAGCTATTGTTGTAAGTGAAAAGAAGTCACTTCTAGCCCCAAAGAAGAAAAAGAAGAAAGCCAAAGGGTCAGTCACCATTGACGAAGTTATTGTTATACCCGAATGTGACCCAAGAACTCTAAGCCCCGAGGAACTAAGTCGGTATGGGGAGTTATGTTCGAGGAAAGCAACACAAGAAAAATTGAGGCAAGAACAAAAACATAAAGAAGTGTTAAATGATGTAAGGGATATTCTACAACAGATAGTACCAGAAACAAATATTGATGAGAATACTCCCATTTTAGATCAACTTGCCAACCTTGCCGACAGAATCAATGCCCCTGATACAGACATAGACAAAAGAATAGAAGAACAGGAAGATTCAAAGATTCAACACAAATTGGTAGAAAGGATTAGCACTGAAGTGGCACTAAACAAGGTGAAATTATCTGAGGTCATTATCGAGGTAAAATCTATCACCCAGGTAATCTGTCAACTGCTAATAAAGCTTTGTACTACAGACACCTTCACTGTAGAAATCAATGAAAAGATAAAAGGTTTAGAAGAAGAAATCAAGTTGAGTACACAAGCAGCTATCATCGAGCCAACTAATTTCTTAAAGCACATTAACTGAGTTCAGGAACTCCAGTGGCTAATAGAAAACTTAAGGAAACAGGAAGAGCACATCAACGATCAGGTCACAGAGTTACAGAAAGAACTCACTCCTTACCTGAAGATTTTTGAAACACATATTGTCAAAGCTGAGCAACTTGTGGCAACACTAGAGATTTCGGTGTTGGAAAATATCTGACATGCATGCACAAGTCGGTCTTGAGCAAATTGCTCTTACCAACTTGAAAGAGGAATGGGAAAACCTCTTGGAGTTTGTGAAGAAAACCCATCAGCACATTTTTTATAAGATGTAAGTATACATTACATATTTTTTTTGGTATTTGGCATTATTATCAAAAAGGGGGAAAACCATGTATATGCCAAATAATATATTTTCGATATGTATATTACATAATACCGGGAGCATGCACCGAGGGGGAGTACTTTTGTACTTAGAAGTTTTTGTAGTGGATATGTATATAGCAGAGATATAAGGGATATCCAAAAATAGTTTTTCTATATACATTATGAAGTTTTGATACTAATGCCAAAGGGGGAGATTGTTAATCTCTATTGAGCATTTTAGGTTGTCATTAGTATCAAAGGACAGTAAACAGGTCGGTCGGTTATTTACATTGAGACAATCAGTAACTAGAAGTAAGACAATGCAGTCGGTAAAGCTTTATACCGAGCATCACATAGTTAATCGAGCATTAGCAACACTGACACTGACGGTCAGTAAACACCGAGCATCATAGTGTACACTGAGAAGATTATACAGTGTTTATCGATGATCACAGTAAATGTCATAGTACTCTGAAATGGCACATTATTCTATGCAAATGGTTATAACAGATCGTAAAATGGTTTACCAAGATCAAGGAGCATTTATTGTAAAATATATTCATTAAATGCAATGATTATCTTATTTGTATTAGTTGATCTAGGTTATTTTGCACCGTAGATCTTAGGGTTATGATTTTCTTTTGTAACCTAATTTTTGTTTAAGCGGAAAAAATAGAACACTATATATTGTATATGTTCGTACCATTTTATGGGGTTGTTGAACTGATATATATGAATCATGGAGCACTTGAAGAAATTGCCTATCTTCAAGACAATCAGTTTACCGAGAAAAATAGAGTATAGAGGTTTTCAGATTGAATAGAATTAGACAAGGCTACCGAGCAGAACAGAGCAGAGAATCATCACAGATAAGGTGATATTTTTTATAAGAACTTATAGATCTATTTTTAGACAATTGAGTTGTCAACTAGCAGATAGTTACCTATTACTTTCTAACAATTGCGATAGAGTTTTTGTGAAATCTCTTAACAAAGTAGACTTAACAGTCTTTGTATAAATCTCTTAACCGAGTACACACTTCATATAGTGTTGTTAAATCCTATAACTAGGTAGATCTAGGTGATCTAATATGTTACTCCTAACAGGGTAAGGTCACCAAAAGTGATCATAACTTGTAGCCTTAATAGGCAAACCTTTTCTATCTGTAATAGTGAAGAATTTATGGGTGTCATCCCCGCCGCAATTTTTACCTTCTAACAAGGGTTTTTGCGTTACCAAAATACTTGTGTTATGTGAGTGTCATATTGATTTCATATTGTTTACTTTCTTAAGTTAACTAGATGATTGAATATGCAATTAGATTCAAGTTATTTTGATCGGTTATCACAGTATTCAGTTATAAGATCAAAAAGGTTTTGCATTTAAAGTTTTGAAGACACTAATTCACCCCTCCCCTCTCAGTATCTATCTCTCCTAATTCCAACATATTGTTGTCTCTACTATTGTAAAGGAAGGTTGATCATTCTATAAAGATATTGATTTTGTGTCTAATCATTTATTTTTGTCATATTCAATTAGATATCATTTGAGATTCCTATCACATTTTTGAAATTGTTGTCATTGATTTTTTTTTTGAATTTCTATTTTAACATTTTGTTTCCTATAAATTAGTAAGGCTACATTTGTTTTGATTCTGGAAGTCATTTTTCATCATTTTTTTATCAAAGCTGCAAGATCTAGGAGTGAAGAAGCATGAAGGTGTGTTAAGAAAATCCTAGAAGAAGTGTGTAGGAAAAAAATCTTTAAACTCTAGAGGATTTTGATTCTATAAGATTTTGTTGCAGGTGTGAGGAGACATGAAACTATAGAGGGCTTAAGTCCTAGCGAGGAATTTTTTGCAAGTGTGATGTGATGTCCCCTTCTAGCTAGAGACATCATTCTAGCTATTGATTAGCCTATCATTGGACCCTCGTAGGCTAATAGAGATGGATAGAGGGTCAATTTGTGCATAGAGGAGATATGCTTATCTGATGGTTCGACTTTTGCAGAGCTAAGCACCCTTGATTTGGCATGGAGAAGTTTCAAACTTTGTTTGTTTGATTTTTTCTATTTTTAGCAACTTTTAGAGTCATAGAGATGGACCCCTGCTATTTTTGGACATATTATTTGATCACATGGGAAATTATTATGCCAACTCTAGTTCCAAAAAGTTAAGCTAGATTCACATTTTTTAGGGAGTTATTCAGTTTTCGGTGATTACATATTAATTAAATGCCAAAGGATTTAATATTAAGTTGTAAAATGGCTTTATATTAAATCACTTAAGTGATGGGTCTTAATATCATAAAGGGGGCCAAATTAATGTATTAATTTATTGGCATGTTTTCCTAAGTCTAAATCATTAAATTTATTTAATGATTATATTTTTAATGCCTTGAAGAAAGTAATCATAGCTTTTTGAGGAATTGTGAATTAGGGTTGGAAAGCCTATTTATGCTTGTTGGGGAAAGAAGAAAGGCATCGATTGTTGTTGTTATTGATTATTGCTTCTTGCTCTGAGCTCTAGACAAGGGTTTTCAGCATTTCACCATTGGAGAAATGTAGTTTTCTTCTGTGTTCACCATTTGAGCTAGTGAAATACTTGGTGAATTTGGTATTGTGGAGAGGGTCTCATCTAGAGATTCTTATTGTGCTTTAGCAGAGGGTTTTACTCATAATTGTGGAAAGATAATATCAGCTGGCAGTTGGAGATTGATGAAGACAAATTATATCATATAGAGGTTGAAATGTGGGGATAGAATGACATCTTCAACATTTACTACTTCAACAAATAAATAATTACAACAGCACATGATAGTCTTATTCTAGGTTTTTATGTAGTTCATAGTTGCCTTTGGTGATATTTTTCCAATAAAAGATTGTTTGGATTTTACTTGTATTTCATTAGAAAATAAATAGAAGTTGCAGTAGTATTTCAAATTGTTTCAAAATTTTAGATTATTGTATATTTTCTTTTTGCTCTAAAACTTGTGAAAACCACAAAAAAATTATAAACTTTCAAAACAAATATTGAGACAAAACAACTTCAACAATTAGAGCCTGTGAAGGGTTCTTACAGTGGTATCAAAGCTAAATTCTACCATCCTAAGGGTTTGGTTATGATGAAGACCAGGAAACCAGAGAGTTTTTTAGAACTATGGCAATAGGGCAGCAGCAGGTAGCCCAAGCATTACAGGCACTAACTACCATGATGGAGCGGATGAATCCACCCGATAGGCAGAATAGGGAACATGCGGATAATAGGAGTGCTATAGGTTCTCCATGGGCACAAAGGATACACTCTAGGATAGCAGATAGACCCACACGTCCTACCTTTGTTAGGGAGGAACTAGTGTAGGATCCAGTAGAGGAAGCTAGGGATGAGATGTTTGCAGACATCCTTATGGTTGCAAATGATGAGTGAGAACTATTGGCCCCACATGTGCAAGAAAGGATGACCTTTGAAAGGTTTTTGAACCAAAAGAGAGAACACTACCGTGCAGTTAGACAAGACAGGAGACCTAGCAGGCAGAATAATGAACTAAAGCGTGCTACAGGTAAGCTTTCCTTGTCCACTTTTGATGGTAGTGGTAGATTGGCAGCTCAAGCTTGGATCCACAAGCTTGATACCTTCTTAGCATTGAGGCCTATGACAGAGATTGAGGCAATAAAATATGCCACCTTACATTTGGAGGGAGTAGCACATGATTGGTGGTATCACGGGTTGATCACTCTTCAGCACAACCGAGTGACTTCTTACCAGGACTTCATGGACAGACTGGTTGAAAGGTTTGATAGGAAATATCCAGAGGTATACTTTATAGACCTAGCACAACTCAAATAGACAGGGAGCTTAGAGCATTTTTTTAATGAGTTTCAGCGGTCCTCAATTATGGTGCCAAACATATCAGAGAGGAGGTTAATAGTATTATTTACTGAAGGCTTAGCCGAACCAATCAGAGGTTGGGTAAAGGCTTTTGATCCTTACACATTGAATGATGCTATGAAGAAAGCTAGGAGCATGGAGCATGCAGCCTTAGTAAATAAATTTCAGCCCAAGGCAACTTCCTCCAGCTAGAACAATAAGCCATTCTTTAAGAAACCAAAGAAGACTGAATTTAAACCTGAAAATAGAGATAAATATTTCGCACCTCTTGATAGGGAAACACTTAATGATTTGCAAAAGAAGAAATTGTGTTTCTATTGAAAAGGACCTTATGATATGAACCATGATTGTTCTTTAAGATCCAAGGGAAAAGAAAATAGGGTTATGTGGGCTTATTATGAGGATTCTGATTCTAAAAATTTAGACCAGCAATCTGAAAATGAGGAATCAGCTGAAGAAAAGGAAAGCACAGGTGATGAAAAGTTGAACCAAATGGCTATAGGTGATGAAAAGACTGAGGGTAGACTTAAGGAGGCCTAACTCACCAGTGTGTAGCAAGAGGGATCATTCAAGATGAGGGGAGTATTGGTAGGGTAGCGAGTTATCACCTTGCTCGATACAGGTGCCACTCATAATTTTATTGATTCCAGGCTGGTTGAGAGATGTGGAATTCAGATAGAGTAGTTTAAGGGTCTGAGAGTGAGGGTAGCTAATGGCTACGTCCTCAAATGTGATAGGAAGATTACAGGTCTACCCCTGAGGATTAATAACTTTGACTTCAAAGATGATTTTTATGTTGTAAACATGGGTGACACGGATCTAGTACTTGGTATGACTTGGTTGCATGACATTGGAGTGTTTGCTCTCGATTTGAGAGACATGGAGATGAAGTTCCAATCAAATGGAAAGACATATATACTTAAGGCCATCTGTGATAGTGAGTTTAGGATGATGTCCTGCAGATGCATGGAGAGCTTGCTGAGACATGACCAAGTTGAGTGGGCAGCCCGTTGCACTTTGATGCCATCACAGGGGCAGCAACATTTTGAGTATCATCCAGACATATAGGCACTGAGAATCAAACATAGTAAGGTATTTAGTGACATTCCACCAGGTAGTCCTCCTGATAGAGGTATTGAGCACATAATTGATTTGGAGGAGGGTGCCAAACCCATTATGATTACACCCTACAGACATCCAAAGAGATTGAAGGATGAGATTCAGAAAACCATCAAGGAACTACTTTCTATGGGGCACATTAGACCAAGTCTCCTTTTGTTTCTTCTATGGTTTGGTGAAGAAGAAGGATGGTACTCTTAGGATGTGCATATATTACAGAGTCTTGAACAAGAAGACTATCAAAAATAGGTACCCCATACCATGGATTGATGAGTTATTAGATGAGTTACACGGAGCATGCTTCTTCTCCAAAATTGATTTGAGATCAGGGTATCATCAAATCTAAGTCAGAGAGAAGGATATAGAGAAAATGGCATTTTGGTGTCATTATGGCCATTTTGAGTTTGTAGTTATGCCATTTGGGCTAACTAATGCTCCACCCACTTTTCAATCCACAATGAATAGGGTCTTTCAACCTCAATTGAGGAAGTTTGTGTTAGTCTTCTTTGATGACATCTTGGTGTATAGTAGGACATGGGATGAGCATGTGCGACACTTAGACACTATGTTGAGTATTTTGAGCAGGGAATCCTTATATGCAAATGACTCTAAATGTGAATTGGGATTATTAGAGTTATTATATCTGGGTCACATTATCAGTGCACAAGGAGTATGCATGGATCCTGAAAAGATTCATGATATTGTCGAGTGGCCTACTCTAGTAAACCTGACACAATTGAGAGGATTTTTGGGGTTGTGTGGGTTCTACAGGAGGTTTGTTAGTGGATATTCTAGGCATGCAACACCCTTGATGAATTTGATGAGGAAGGGGGCTTTCTTGTGGACTCCTGACGCACAAGAGTGTCTTGATAAATTCAAGGAGTTGATGACTTCTTGTCCAATGGTAGCATTACCAAATTTTAGTAAGTCATTTGAGCTTCATTGTGATGCATCTGGTGAGGGTGTTGGAGTGGTGTTTATGCAAGACAAGCATCCAATTTTGTATGAGAGTAGGAAGCTCAGGGGACTTGAGAGGAGCTTCAACATTTATGATAAGGAAATGTTGGCCATAATGCATGCTTTGGCCAAATTTAGACAGTATTTAGTGGGTAGCAAATTCAGCATAAAAATAGACCACAATAGTTTGAAACATTTCTTGGGGCAGTGAGATCTTAATGATAGGCAGCAAAAATGGGTAAGTAAATTACAGGCATATGACTTTGATATTACCTATTTCAAGGGGACACAAAATGTAGTAGTAGATGCCTTGTCACAAAGACCCCACTTGAGCTTGATGATGGATATATCAAAGGACTAGAGACATTTGATCCTTGCAGAGTATGCAAAGGATACATGGGCATCAGGATTCAATGACAGATCATCTCAGGATAGTGATTTTACCCTTGTGAATGAGCTCATCATTTACAAAGGGCACATTTATTTGGTGCCAGGGTTAGAGGTGAGGAGGATGGTGTTGAGATTTTATCATGACTCACCTATGGCAGGAAATCTAGGTTTTTATAAAACCTACTAGCAGATTCATGAGCATTTTTCTTGGAAAGGGCTCAAGGCTGAGGTGTTATAGTATGTTAGAGAGTGTCCTACTTGCCAACAAAATAAATAGGAGCAGTCTTATCCAACCGGTTTACTTCAGCCACTTTGGATTCCTGACAAAAAGTGGGAGTGTTTGTCCATGGACTTCATCATAGGACTGCCAAGAGCCCAGGGCAAAGACTGTATATATGTTGTTATTGATCGGCTTACGAAGTTTTCCCACTTCTTCCTAATCACTGCTACATACACTGCTACCCAGGTGGCAGATTTATTCTTCAGAGAGGTATTCAGGTTCCATGGCTTACCTCAGAGCATTTTCAGTGACAGGGACAACAAATTTATGAGTCACTCTTGGCAAGAGTTATTTAGATTATGTGAGACATAGCTCACTCCGAGTACTAGCTACCACCCCCAGACGGATGGACAAACTGAGATAGTCAAAAAATGGGTGGAGGGATACCTCAGGAACTACATAGCAAGGTAGTAGAAGGCTTGGGTTAAGTGGATTTACCTATGTGAGTATTGCTACAATTCCACTTATCACATGTCTATTCAAATGTCACCTTTCATGGCATTGTATGGGTATGAGGCACCCAATTTCATGGATTTTTTGCTGAGCGACAGTAGAGTGCCTAGTACTGGAGACTTGTTATAGGAGAGCTAGGACATTGCAAAGGCTCTTAAGGATAATATTACTAAGGCATAGAATCAATAGAAGTAGTATGCGGATCAGAAGAGGATTGAGCAGATTTTTGAGGTAGGGGATATGGTGTACTTGATGTTACAGCCTTACCACCAGCTCACTCTTAAAAGGAGTGGTGCCAAGAAACTGAAGCCAAGATACTATGGACCTTTCAGGGTGACTAGGCGAGTTGGAGAGGTGGCATATGAGTTGGATTTACTGGTAGAGAGTAAAGTCCATAATGTTTTTCATGTGTCACGTCTCAAAAAGGCATTAAGACACCAGATTGTTCCTTCTATAGTGCTTCCACCCTTGGATGATGAAGGGAAGTTGGTTTTAGTGCCCGAGGCTATTTTGGAGTTTAGGGAGAGAAACTTGAGGAGGCACACTATCAGGGAGTACTTGGTGAAATGGAAGGACATGCCGGTTGAAGATGCCACTTGGGAGAGTGAGGAGATTTTACAACATCCAAAATTGAGATTGCTTGCGGACAAGCAATTTCAGGAAGGGCAGACTATGATGTCCCCTTCTAGCTAGAGATATCATTCTAGCTATTGATTAGCCTATCATTGGACCCTTGTAGGCTAGTAGAGATGGATAGAGGGTCAATTTGTGCATACAGGAGATATGCTTATCTGATGGTTTGACTTTTGCAGAGTTTAGCACCCTTGATTTGGTATGGAGAGGTTTCAGACTATGTTTGTTTGAGTTTTTCTATTTTTAGCAACTTTTAGAGTCATAGAGATGGACCCCTGCTATTTTTGGAAATATTATTTGATCACATGGGAAATTATTATGCCAACTCTATTTCTAGATGGTTAAGCCAAATTCGCATTTTTGAGGGAGTTATTCAATTTTCAGTGATTATATATTAATTAAATGGCAAAGGATTTAATATTAAGTTGTAAATTGACTTTATATTAAATCACTTAAGTGATGGGTCTTAATATCATAAAGAGGGCCAAATTAATGTATTAATTTATTGGCATGTTTTCCTAAGTCTAAATCATTAAATTTATTTAATGATTATATTTTAACTACCTTGAAGAAAGTAATCACAGCTTTTCAAGGAATTGTGAATTAGGGTTGGAAAGCCTATTTATGCTTGTTGGGCAAAGAAGAAAGGCATCGATTGTTATTGTTATTGATTATTGCTTCTTGCTCTGAGCTCTAGACAAGGGTTTTCAGCATTTCACCATTGGAGAAACGTAGTTTTCTTTTGTGTTCGCCATTTGAGCCAATGAAATACCTGGTGAATTTGGTATTGTGGAGAGGGTCTCATCTAGAGATTCTTATTGTGCTTCACTAGAGGGTTTTACTCATAGTTGTGGAAAGATAATATCGGCTGGTAGTTGGAGATTGATGAAGATAGATTATATCATATAGAGGTTGAAGCATGGGGACATAATGACATCTTCAACATTTACTACTTCAGCAAATAAATAATTATAGCAGCACATGACAGTCTTATTCTAGGTTTTTATGTAGTTCATCGTTGCCTTTGGTGATATTTTTCCAATAAAAGATTGTTTGGATTTTACTTGTATTTCATTAGAAAATAAATAGAAGTTGCAGCAGTATTTCAAATTGTTTCAGAATTTTAGATTATGGTATATTTTCTTTTTGCTCTAAAACTTGTGAAAACCAAAAAAAATTATAAACTTTCAAAACAAATATTGACACAAAATAGCTTTAGCAATTAGAGCCTGTGAAGGATTCTTACATGTGAGGAGACCTGTGATTTCATACGGTAGAGAAGGGGGCACAAAAGATTACATGAGTGGCGCAGGAGCACCTACAAGAATCATTGAAGTCGTGAAGACAATAGGGGCCATAGATTAAGTTGGAAAACTAAAAAAGGTTAAATAGTATGTTTTAAAGCCTATTATGGCATTGGATTGTAATAAAACAAATGTAAGGTCAAAATGTCCTTATGCACCTGAAGGGACCATAGGACCAATATATGAGATTTAATGGGTCTATAGGTAGTAAGGGGTTAGTAAGGGTTTAGAAATGAATAAATGATGAAATTGCATCAATTTATGGGCTTTAGTAATGGTTTTTAGTCCTTTTGTCAAGGTTTTAAATTTAAAAATTCTAAATGTAGCGATTACTTTGGCTTTAGGAGGGAAACTTAGATTTTGAATTATTTAGGAGTTTAATCCCATCAAAACCAATGGGAATCAGTTTGGGAAGTTGGGGAATGAGTTTTTAAAGCCTTGGTATGGAATTTTGAGGGATGCAATGGTACTGTACAAAATTGTACGGACTGCTACTATAGATTCAGTAAAATTTTTAGTTTCTTGCAATTTCCTTGAGATTTTTGAATGATTCTTGCGTACTTTTTATTTTTCAGTCATTATTGTTGAAGTAGGAACTGATTACTATATGTTTCATGGTCTGATAAGTGATTTTTTAGGGTTTGAACAATCCTTTTTTTAAAAAAAATTTCTGACTAGAGTGTAAAATAGGGCTCTCAGTTTCATTGATTTGAGGGTTTTTGGAGAATGGGGATCCATTCCATGAATGTCTAATTTTTGTTTCTCATGGTATGGATCCTATATAACATATATTTTATGTTACTAACAATTTAAATTTTAGGATAAGTGATTTAAAGGGTGTACGCTGTGAGGTTGAAGGAGAAAGGTGCATGGAAATGAGGGCTAGGGTATAGCAACAAGAGATCTACCTTAAGGAGGGTATTATTTTATGTTAAATAGAGTTAGGAAATGTCCTAGAGATGGTTTTGGATAATTGATTTTGTCTCATAAGTGAAGGGAAGTGTCTTTTCTAGGAAGCCCTAGATTTAAGCCTATTTTGGTGAGGGTTTTATGCTTCTTATATGAAATGGAGTGATGGGATCAAATGGGTTGGTAAATCCTTTGATTTGGACCATAATAAAACTCTTATGAAAGTGGGAGACTTTGGGAATAAGTTCTTCTAGGTTGCTTTGTAAAAGTGGCTTAATTAGGCCTAAATTTAGTGAAATTGACATATTTTCGTACAATTAATCCAAAAAACCATAGTTGAGTTTTATATATGTTATTTTAATTCCAAAAGGGTATCCTAAAGTGTAATTTTTTTGGCTAATGTTTTGGAGATTTTGGGTGAAAAGTCCAAAAATGGGTAAAAAGAGACTTAGTTGGGATTTTAGGCCTAGTTGAGGGCTTGTGAAGGGTTTGCATAACAAATAACAACTTGAGGGTTTGGAAACCATTGAATCACCTTAGGTTGGGTGCCAAAAGGTGTTTGGAAGCCTTGGAACTAGTAAGAAAGGGTGGTGGTGTGAGTTGACCATTTGGAGGCATATAGGTGCATTGGAAAACACTTGAGAACCTAGGTAGGTTTGAAGCATTTTATCTTACTAATTTGAGAAACTTGTTGTGTCACCCAAACCTCTGAATCAATGATATTGTGAGAGAAACTTTATTTGAAGAGCAATGTGAGAGTATCTAAGGAAGAAGATGACTTCAAAGGGAAAAATGAGGTGGGTCATGAGGAAAAACATAATGATACAATTTTGGGAAGCATATTAAGATATGTAGAGAATAGGAAGCACCATCAAGATATTTTAAGGGTAAAAAATAGAATGGATATTTTTTTAAAGAATTGATTTTCAAATAAGGTTGCGATTAAAAGAAATGGAAAAGAAGTGGAAGATAATGAATTTGTAGTAGGGATATGTTTCTTGGAAGTCATGAAAGCAAATAATGAAGATGAGGAGGCCATTGTAGTGGTGGCTAAAAACAAAGTAGAGTAGAATGAGATTGTAGAAGTTAAAGGGATTGTGTCAATTGGAAAAGATAATAAGATTAAATTAGAAAGCCCCAGATTTAAATATAAAGTAGGCGTAGAGGAGAATAAAATTTAGTGGAAAGAATAGATTAAGAGCATTGACATATTGTTAGGAGGAAATTACACAAAAAATGAACGTTGGGAGCTAAATGGTTCAACAAAAAATGAATGAACAAAGGTTGGAGTAGCAAAGGAAAATGGGGTAAAACTTAAGAGATATAATTTTTTTTTAAATTTTAAATAATGATCAAAGTAGGGGAGGATGTAGATCACAAAGAAAATAGATACACATAAAGCTTTAATTGCCACATATGTTTATGTAAAGAGGTTGTAGATTTTACAGTAGTAGAAGTTGTAAAGGACATTGCACGGGAAATCTGTTCAAGGTGGTTGGTTTGTGATGGGATGGAAATGGTTCATGGTGATTGTAATTCCATAAAATGAAAGTTGAGGAGTGTGAACACTTGGTGGAGGAGGACAACTTGTGTACCTGAAAGATGTTGGAAGAAATGAAAGAAAGAAATACAAATCCCTATTCCTATCATAGGAGTATCCTGCAAGTCATCTATAACTTGAAAGGGTGGTCCTACTAGTAATGATGAAAAATGGGAAGATGGTTAAATAGGGAAGGGCGTTGGAATGAGTGTTCACTAGGATGATCAAACAAGTTAGGAAACATCACATCCCTAATTCCATCTTTATCTCATTACATTAGGAAGGGGAAACACTTTCTAGGCTTAGGGGATCTTAAATGCTAAATAAGTGTAGGAGTTCTCCTTTCGCTAAGACTAGATTAATTTATATGACTTGGAATGGAGAAATGAGGTAAATAAGATGAAGTAGGATGTAATGGAGATGATCTTTGTATACCGAAAATAGTCAAATTAATATGTAAATTCTAGAATCAAATTTGAAAAGAAAATAGAGCCACTAATCTACACAGAAAGTTTCAACCCAATCTTTATTAGGGGTGACTTGTACAATAGGGGTGATTGGACTTGCACCTACTAATGGGAGTCACCCTTCCTCTGCCAAATTTGATGGGGAAGTCCAAGATCTAAAATAGACTATTATGCCTTCCTAAATATGGATCCAAAACTCCACCACCTATCACTTGCACACTAAAAATTGGAAAAATATTGGGAGAAAGCGGGTTTCCTCAATCAAACCCTTGTTTAAGAATTAAATCTAAGAATGAATTGAAATTGCATCAAGTAAAAAGTTTGTTGTCAATAGAAAAGATTTGGCAATATGTTATACCTTCACAAGTGTCAACTTGCTCATGAAGATGCTTCAAAGTTGTCTTGATGTAGTCTTGACCTTGGATCTAGAATAGGAAGAACATACATGCTAGAATCTAGACATTACTTCATACCTTCCATGCTTGATTCTTGAAATGAACTTGATTTCTCTTTGGATGCTTGGATGTTTGATTGTCTAATTACATGCCTCTTGATTCTCAATTGATTCATTCTCCTTCAAAATAAGGGAGTTAGCTTTCTATTTATACCTCTCATAACCATATTAGGGCTCAAAAGTTGAAGAGGCCAACAAGGATTTGAAATCCCACTCAAAACCATAATGCCAACCTCAAATTCAAATCTAGGCCCAAGTTAGCATGTAAGGGCTACCTCACAATTTAGGCAGCAATTTTTTCACCACATATGTCCCAGTCAAGGGTTAGTTTTGACATGAAGATTATGAAAATGTGTGCAAAATTAGGGTGTGATCAAGCATAATGGGCATGCAAGCCTTGGACTTAAACATGGCCTAAAGACCAAAATTGGAAGTGCTTATAATTTAGGATGCTACAATACTCAGTTCCATTTATGAGCTATGCTCACAAATTTTTCCTACCCAACAAGTTTGATGCAAGAGCATTGACCTAATTTTGGTTTCTTATTTAGGTTTTGAGTTTTTGTTTTCAGTTTGGGATTTCTAGGTTGTTTGGGGCATAATTGTCTTCATTCACTCTTCTAGACATGTTGCCTCATTAAGTGAATCACCATGACTATCTTTAATGGAAGAGAATTTGGGCTCGCTAACCCTTAGTCAACTTCTTTTTGCCAATAATTAGTTTTAGTAGTTCGGGTTGTTGGTTGGTCAAGTAGCAGTGATGGTTTAGAATGGAAGTAAAATGAGTCTTGTAGTGAGAGACAAGGTGGGACAATGTTCCAAAGGGAGGTCGAGCAATTTTGGAGAAAGTCTTGGGTATCAACAAAAGATGAAGTGATATTCACTACTATAGATGATTGGGAGAGGAGAGAATGATGCAAGGAGCACAAAGGCAGATTGGAGATTGGAAGGAGTTCGATGGTGTCTACAAAAGAATAAATTTTAAAAAATTATTGTAGGGCAAAGAGGGACAAAGGAATAGGTCTTCTTTGGAGCTAAGAAAATTGTACACATAAAAGGAAATTAGGTAGGGCTTTGGAAGAGCCCAAGTTGACTTGTGATTACCAACATCTTGGTTTGGTGTTTTCTATGTGAATGTAAAGGGAATTTGATGATTGTATAAAGATATTAATGGTGTATCTATTCATTTATTTTTTCCTTATTTAATCAGTCACTAGTACATTTGAGGCCAAATTTTGATGGCCATTTGTCGGATTTGCAACACCGATTTTTCAACATTTTGACATATGTGTCCATCAGCATTTTTGCATAGCAAATTGTGATAGAAGCGATCACCGTCAGTTTTCCAACATCATATTTCGTCAGAATCTTGCACATGAATACTAGCTTTGTTTTGGAATTTCTTACGGTAGACCTATCGGAACTTCAATAAAGCATGTGGGTATCCCGTCAGATAGGATTGTTGAAATAGAAATGCCTAGGAAATGATTGTCTGACAGGAAAACCCATCGGAGATATAGCATGTCTATCACAATTACATGTCAAAAAGAAGTTCTCTCCAACACTATACCTATTGAAAAAGTGATAGATCTACATCAAATGTCCATCAAGTAAACCTGTCGGTGGTATAGCATTCATGTCACACCTATCTATCAAAAATGTGTTCTCTTCGACATTGTACCTATTGGAAGAGTGACAAAAATGCAGTGATAGTTCGACCGGTAAACCTGTCGGAGATATAGAGCTCCTGTCGCAATGATCTATCAAAATTTAGTTCTCTCTTACATTACATCTGTATGCATAGTGATAGGAGGTAGTAAACATCTAACGGTAAACTCCGTCGAAGGTATAGCACCACCATGGAAAGAGTTTCCATTCATGCCAAAAAAGAAACAGATATGCACATTAAAAATAAAAAAGCTCAAGAGACCATCATAGGTTGTCTCTTTCTTCAGTATATATTATTAAAAAAATGTTTTACCTTTCATTAGCTCATCAAATCCAGGGATTTGAAAGAATTTAATAGAATATTTTCAAGATAACATATATTATTCAAGTTGGCATTGCATGAATTTATATACTTTGTGCACTTGTAGACTATGAGGATGATGATAAAGAAGCATCTCCTCCCATGGCCTACATTACTCAAGCCATGGGAGGGGATGCTCCTTTATGGCCATCCTCGTAGTATACAAGTGCGCGAAGTATATAAATTCTTTTAGCGTCAAACTAAAATAATGTACGTTATACATGAAAATATTCTATTAAATTCTTTCAAATCCCCGCATTTGATGAGCTAATAAAAAGTAAAATGTTTTGTGAATAATATAGACCAAAGAAAGAGGCCAACTATGATGGTCTCTTGAGCTTTGTTATCTTCAGTCCTAGCTACTGGGTAAGGCCTCAAAGACTTATGCATGTCGATTGTCGAGAATAATGACTGCCTTGCCTTTATGTACACTGCACAATATCCAATATAATTGATCCCAGTCTCACAAAAATATTTTACACTTGTGCAGCTCATCAATACTAGAGGCCTGAAGTAATTTCATATGATCACTATCACATTTCATGCATGGATGAGAAACAATATCCAAAGTTGCTAGATTTTGAGAAGAGGTATGAGTGGAGGCCAAAGAAGGGATATTTGTGAAGGTTTTATAGACGTAGGTTACTGAATCATCATCTCTACACTGGTAGTCAATCTGGAAACCCTTGTATGTATATAGACACTCTAGAAAATCTCCACATCCAGGAATTCTCCACAAAAATCCTTTCTGGCGTCCACTGCATATACATCTTCTCAGAATCTAAAAACTCTCCATCATTGATTCCCATCATTTTTTCAGCATCTCCATGGACTGAGACCTTAAATTATTGAGCTTCTCTTTGTTTCAAGAATATTTTAACATTCTCTACTTAACAGGGTCAACCATGTGAAGGTGGAAGCTCATCTGGCCCCTCCTAAGAGCCTCTTATGACCCTTTACGACATTTTAAGACCTCTAAGATGTATTCTTAGGGATTGTAAAGTTTTGTTAAGGGTCATAAGGGGTCCTAGGACCCAACAACTGAGAAACATAAATGTAGGCATCATGGTCACAATTTTTTGGAGACACAACATAATTGACTGGTATACCCAGACAATGCAAAGAAACCACTACTCCTCTAGTTCCAAGTCGAGATTGCGGGATCCAAAAACCATAGATAAGGAATAAATTTAGATAGCTAAGGAGGGCCATAATGACCAAAATAATATAGAGCCATAACGACCAAAATAATACAGGACCCTGTATTATTTTCGTCATTATGGCCCTCCTTCGCTCTCTAAATTTATTCCTTATCTATGGTTTTTGGATCTCGCAGTGTCAACTTGGAACCAAAGGAGTAGTGGTTGCTTTGCATCATCTAGGTATACCACTTAATTATGTTGTGTCTCAAAAAAAATGTGACCATGATGCCTACATTTATGTTTCTTAGCTATTGTGATATCTACATCACAGTCTATAGTTGTTGTAGCAGCAAAGCATCAAGCGCCACCTTCATTACAATATGATCACTAGATAGGTCTGTATTTTTTATGAAACACCTATCCATAATAGAATGGAAAGACATCTTTCTATCCTAGGCTTGGATCCTACCCCAATTGTCAAAGGATCCAGGCCCAGGCTAAAAAGATGTCTTCCCATTCTGTTTAAGCCATATTCCTTGATCTTGTCAAACTTCCTTGGTACAGTAGGCCTACTCTCTGCAGTACTCTTCTTCAATCTATGTTCGACAATAACCATATTATTCTTCTTCTTAATTGCAGCCAGAGCTTCCTTTTCATCAGGATTCAACTCCACTTCCCCCATCTCATCAGCCTCATCACCCTAAGCTACCAACCTAAGCCCTTCTTCCCTCTCCAGTTCTTCAAGCCTCTGCAAGATATCTCTATCAATAAAGTCTGCAACATTGTGTCCATCCATGATCTCAGGAATATCATCATCTTTCCACTCTTCATTTTCCAAAATATATTGCTTCTTCAAGCTTGCAGAGTAGTCTTATTAATAAAGAACTCTTGCCAACATTAGGGTACCCACAAATCAAAATAGTTGATGTTATTGGTACTTGTGCTCAAGGATATTGATTTACTATTTTGAAATGGCCAAATCATTTTTATTTCAATTGCAGAGAAAAGGAGCGGGAGAGAAGGTATGTGATTTCTTCATCTTTGATTGGTATATTTGATGAGCAACATCTTTTGAGCCTCTGGCATGATATTGGACCACAAATTTCAAATGGATTGCATTTTATTTGATCATGAATGTTCTCTGAAATGACCAATCATGTTTTCTATTCACTTATATTGAGCTACAAGAGAACACGATTCTTTTTGGCTCTCTTTTTTCCCCATATTCAATAGATAAAAATCATGGCGACAACCACTTAGCCATCTTTTTTATGTTCCAGGTATTTTACAAAGATACAGGTATGCAGATTTATCATTCAGTTGCTTGCAGTTATTGGTCAAATGCAAATATTTTGTCAAGTTGAAAGGGCAAGAAATCAGTTTGGTGTTTTCAGTTTATGTTAAAAGTTGATTTGGTCAAATCCTCAGAAAACACACTACATGTTCTAAAATGTAAATAAGTTGAATGTTAAATGTAAGATATATATCTCATCCATAGTAATCAAAAGAAAGGACATGAAACTAAGGAGATTTACCAATCCAAAAAAATAAGCAAATAGAAAACATGATTGGTACCTTATGAATTGGTTTTTGAGGTGCACAATCTTCATTAATCTCCTCAAAAGAAGACCCCTCCTCACTTCTACTGCTTTCTTGTTTAACAATTGGTTTGGAAAAATACATTTAACACAAAAAAAAAATTACAAAACTAAACCAATGACATGTTTACAACAAAGAAATAGAATGATAATAATATGCTGAAAATTCTACTTTGTTTAATACATGCCAAAGGATGAGTCCCAACAATTCTTAAACATACTTTATCTGATATGATAATAACATGCTAAACTAATAAAGGTGTTAACTGCATTTAATCTTCCAATTACTAATAGATTAAGCATATTATTACTATGCTTAATGTTCCATTTAAATGCATTTAACACAAAAAACAAATTTACAAAATTGAACCAATAGCATGTTCTTTGTGTGGTACAAGGAAGATTTGGCTATCAAATCTTCCTTCGTGAAAGCTGAGCGTGAGAGGTGTGTGATTTCTTCATCTTTAATTGGTATCTTTGATGGGAAACATCTTTTGAGCCTCTGGCATCATATTCAACCACAAATTTCAAATGCATTGCATTTTATTTGATCATGAATGCTCAATGAAATGATCGCATTCTACTGGTGTCATGCCCTAGCCTGTGCTTTATCTCCATTATTTGATGTTATTGGTGCTTGTGCTCAAGGATATTGATTCACTATTTTGAAATGTTTGGATTCGTGTTTGTTGATATTACTGGCATGGCCATTGTATATTAGACCTTTATTAATAATTCATCATATCAGATAAAGTATGTTTAAGAATTGTTGGGACTGGTCCTTTGGCATACTGGATTTAATTCATAAATGGATTTAATTTTATTGGATTTAATTCATAAATGGATTTAATTTTACTAGATTTAATTCATAAATGGATTTAATTTTATTTTGTATGTGAAATTTTGAGAGTTGCATGAGAAGTTTTAGTGTCTAAACACTCAAGTAATCCCTCTAACCAATTAGGAGTGGTTGGGGAAGTTGAGATGAAAGTTTTGAAACATTCATATTCACTTATTGAATGCTTTGGAGACTACTGGTTTGATTGTCTCTGTGTTACAAGTGACTGAGATTCATTAAAGGATATAAAACCCTTCATTTTGGGTTATTGTGTGTGGATTCAAATGTAGGTTTTATTTGGTTAATGTTTAGAAGAGATCAATAAAGTATTTAAAGACAATCTTACATGTTTGGAGAGGTTTGAGAGGCACTTATCATGACTGTACCCTCACAAACAACAACATAGACTAGTTTTACTAAGTTTCCTTTCTCTATTTTGAGGTTTCCTTTCTTTGCCGTAGGGGTACAGTCAAAGGGTTCATTGAAAAAATGATCATTTTAATGGTTACTATGAATATGAATGATTTGATATAGCATATTGCTGATTTTACTTGAAGTTTGGAATAGCGTGTGCAAGGGTGAAAGTACTTTTGATTGTTTTGGTCGTGACTATTCCACTACACAGTCAGGAAATGTAACTTGTTAATATGATTTAGAACAACAAAGAGGGGGGGTGAATCAGTTGTTCTTAGGTCCATATGTATAATATAAAATTTTAAATACTTCAAACTTCTCATATCTAATAACCAACACTACTCGGTCATTACTGAATGTATGCCAGAAATATAAAATAATGCAGTCCACTATCCAACAATACTTAACTTGCAACACATGAAAATGTTAAAACCAAAACATTCACATAAGTATTAACACCAGGATTTATAGTGGAAACCCAATTTGGGAAAAACCACTTTGTAACATGTTACTGATATATTCACTCTTCTGAAGTGAGCTCTGTGAAAAGCCAACCCTATCAAAGGTTTAGAAACACATTACTAGGTGTGATCCTGTTAAAGGATTTCAACCACCCTATTAGGAGTGTGCCTTGTTAGAGGACTTAAGTACATTCCATTAGAATGCAACCTTGATTAAATGATTTAAACAATGAATGTTAGGTCAACCTTGATTAAAGGATTTAGACTGATACAATGGTTAGAAAGTAGGAGTAGGATCTGATCTGAAAATATACAACTCACTTCGCAAATAACATATCCAATTCCACACATATATGTTGGCTTACTAACTGTGTTCCATTTCCATCTCCATCACTAATCTTCTCAAAAATCCCTTCAAGAAATCACAACTTTGATCAACTTCTTCTCCTTCATCCTTTCTGTTTTGTTAGTCAATAACATCAACAACTCCAGCATCTTCACTATTCAACCTCACACTTAGGTTTTCCTATATACCTCTTCAATAGGTAGATTCATCTTTTGTCACTTAATCTCCTCCATAGATCTTAGGCTTAGGTCAAATTCATCGAATCCTTCCATCATTTATGTTCTTCATCCATCCTTCTAGAAACATCTTCAATCTCTTTATTGAAATCATAATAAAATGATTTACTGTGCATTAAATTCTCCATACACTCAATTAATAAAGTTAACACGATTTACATAATCCAAGAATTCAACAATGTCGGCTAGGAATATGAATTCTTTCTCAAATGTAAATTACTGATGCTTGGCCAATACTGTGTTCAACTCCTCAATTATCTATGTGTAACTTAACAATCTCTTCAAACTATTTCTCTTGGCTAATTCTGTCAATCAACAATAAACTAATGTTCAGTCATAACTGAATTTACTCAGCATATACTAGCTCAGTCGACACTAACATCATTCGGCTTAAACTAGATTTCTTCACTTTTTCTTGGTTAAGCCTACTTGTTCAATCTTTCTTTTTACTTAGATAAAAAATACATTATCTTATCATTGTGCCACATAATCAAGTAATCATTGAAGTATCAAATAACTCAACCTTTTTCTAGGTTCTATTGTTATTACCCCTGCCCTAATCCTTTTCATCAATCAATAGATATAGTACTTTCTTAAATAGCAACTATCTTACCAGTTAAGGTTTGACATCAATGACAATACAAAAATTTCTTCAATTGCAGTTTCCAACAATCTCCCTCTTTGGCATTGATGGCAACACCATATGAATAATACATGATTCACCAACCAATCCAAAACTTTGTCAGTTCATTAGAAATATTTGTAATATCCTTAGCTTCATTCTGATTCTGAATCTCTTATCCTAACCTGCTTGACCATCCACATAGTTACTCCCTCTAAATCTTTTCTATGTCTCTTTTTTCAATTCTATGAATCTCTCCTTCTTTTTCTTTTAATCTCTCCCTCTTTTTCTTTTTATGTGTTATCATTTGAATCTCTCCCTCTTTGACAATAATGCCAAAGTAGTATCTAGAAATTTCATCTTTCACATGTAGATGTCATCTTGTTAGTTTAGTTATATTATTTCTCCCTCTATCATCTTGCTTATGATTGGTTATATCTTTGTTGTACTTCTCACAACTCTAGGCCACTCCTAAAGTGTGACCAAATCTGCATCGATTTGTCAAATACTTTGTGCAGCACATTTGATGCAGTGCTCCTAACTTGACTAGGCAGCCTCAGTTAGGGGAAGAACCCCTAATTTACCTCTAAGATATTCATGAGCATCCTTAGATAAAGCTTTTGTGAATATGTCTACTAGATGTTCCTTTGTATTCACATATTCCATTCTCACCTCTTTATCTTGTACCAATTCCCTCAAGTAATGATATTTGATAGCAATATGTTTGGTATTCGTGTGCATCACTAGGTTCTTTGATATGTTGATAGCACTTGTGTTGTCATAGAATATGACAACTAGTTCAGTAATCTCCTCTTTCATACCTTTCAACAATTTCTTAATCCATACCAGATTTGAACAATTCATTATAGCTTCTACATACTTGACTTTAGCTTTGGATTGGGAAATGCAATTTTTTTTCTTGCTTGTCTAGGAGACTAATCTCTATCCAAGAAAGAAAGTTCCACCACTAGTACTTTTCTTGTCATCAACATTTCCTACCCAATCTACATCAATGTAGACTCTCAGTTCAAATTTATCATGCTTCTTGTAGTACAATCCATAGTCCTCTATCCCTTTCAGATATCTCATTATCCTCTTCACAACCATCATATGACTTTCCTTAGGATTGGTAGAGAATCTTGCCACAATCCCAACTACTAGAGCAATATCTAGCCTAGTATGAACAACATATTGCAACTTTCCAATCATAGATCTATACAAAGTTTGATTCACTTCAGTAGTATCATCATTTTTAGATAGTTTCTATCTAGTAGCCATAGAAGTACTTACTGGCCTTGAATCCTCTATACCAAAGGTTTTTAGTATCTCTTTAACATATTTAGACTGTGTGATAAAAATACCTTTTTCCATTTGATAGACTTGCAAACCAACAAAGAATTTTATCTCACCAAACATAGACATTTCAAATTTAGTTTGCATCTCATTTGAAAATTTCTTACATAGGGCATCTTGTCCACCAAATATGATATCATCTATAAAAAAAATTGCTAACAAAATCCCTTTACCTTCTTCATCTTTCATGTACAAATTGCTGGTGTCATTTGTCCTTGAAAATCCAATTTGTATCAAGTAATTGTGCAACCTTTCATACCATGCTCTAGGGGCTTACTTCAATCCATATAGTGCCTTGTTCAGTTTGCAAACCATATCTCTCTTATTTGGATCAACAAATCCTTCAAGTTGTTCAATGTACACTTCTTTTAATATACCATTAAAAAATGCAGACTTAACATTCATTTGGTATACCTTGAAATCTCTGTAAGAAGCATATGCAAGTAGAGTATTCACTCCTAATCTTGCTATAGGGACAAATGTCTCCCCATAGTCTATTCCTTCTTCTTGTGCATAACCCTTGCATACTAGCCTTGCTTTGTGCCTTGTGATTTGTCCATGTTCATTAAGTTTGTTTCTAAATACCCATTTTGTTCCAATGACATTTTTGTTTTCTGGTCTCGGCACCAGAGTCCAAGTATCATTCTTTTCTATTTGGTCTATCTCCTCATTCATAGCTTGAATCCAGTCTTCATTTTCTAATACCTCCTTTGTTGTCTTAGGCTCAAACTCACATAATAAACATGTAGGATCTCTCAACTTGCTTTTGGTCTGAACTCTAGTTTCTTTATCTCCAATAATTTGTTCAGGCTTGTGATGTCTTCTTACATACTATGCCAAAGTAGGTTCAGATTTATTTTCTCCTTTCTCTTTAGCTTCATCAATAAGATTATCAAATTCAACCTCTAATTGTTTGACAACTTCTTCCTGATGCTCGGCATTATCTTCCTAATGCTTGGCATTGCTTACCCGAGACTCTGCATCAAGTGCTGGTGTGTTATTCACCTCTCCTTCTTCTATATAGACAAAAGATCTATAATCTTCAGGCTCTCTTTTGCTTTCGTGCTCATTTTTCTTTGCATATTTGTCAACTTTCACATTTTCACTTTCCACAATTTTGTTAGTGTTAGAGTTCAAACACTTATAAGCTTTGCTCTTTGTGGAACAACCTAGGAATATACGCTCATCACTTTTGGCATCAAATTTTTCATTCCTATTATCTTTTAATGTATAGTATTTACTCCCAAAGATTCTAAATTATTTTACATTAGGTGCATAATCATGCCATAATTCACAAGGTGTAATATTTGTACCTTTTTTGATTTGTACTCGATTTAAGGTATAAATAGCTATACTTATAGCTATTTTCCAGTACTTTTGTCCAACATTCTTCTCAATCATTAGTGTCCTTGCACAATCCATGATAGATCTATTTCTCCTCTTAGCTATGCCATTCTGTGGAGGTGTTCTAGGTGCAGAAATATGTCTCTTGATTCCTCGATCATTGTAGAATAGATTGAACTCATTTGATATAAACTCTCCACCTCGGTCAGATCTCAAACATTTTAGGTTCCTTCCTATCTCTTTTTCAACCTTAGCCAAATACCACTTAAACAACTAGAATGCATCAGATTTCTTCTTTAAAAACATTACAATCATCATCCTAGTGTAATCATCAACAAATAGAATAAAATATTTAGCACCACAATAGATTTGTACACCCATCGATCCACAAAGGTCAGTATGAACTAGATCGAAAGCATTTTCAAAAGTAAAATTTTTGCTCTTGAAACTAGAATTTGTCATTTTACCCAACTGACATTGTTTGCACATCACATTATCAGGTTTCTTCAATCTCGTCAAACCTCTAACTTTATTCTTTTTACTAATATTTACCAGATTGTCAAAGTTACAATGACATAACCTCTTATGCCATAACCATATATCATCAAATTGTGCAATCAAGCATGTCTCAAATAGGTCTAGATAGAACAAATTAACTCTAGTCCTTTCTCCACTTCCAATCAGTTCACCAGTGGCATCAAATATTTTAGCCTTTCTGTGATGAAATTCCACTCGGTAACCAGTGCTATTAAGTTATGCAACACTTAGCAAATTATAGTTAAGACCTTCAACCCAATAAGCATTTTCACAAGTGATCTTATCAAGTAGCTTAATCAATCATTTACCCTTTATAGGACATGGTGCATCATTACCAAACTTAACACTTATACCTTTGTAATGATCTAGGGTATCAAATTTACTTTTTTCACCAGTCATGTGATGTGAGAAACCACTATCAATAATCCATTTATCACTTTTACTTACATAAGAAACAAGTGCATTTTTATCATCTTCATCAGACTCATCTTTCATAGAAACATAAACTACTTCAATTTCACAATCATCACTATCAATGTCACTTTCTTCTTCAGCAATATAATAGGATTTCTTACCTTTATCCTTGTAGTCCTTGAACCTTTGGTAACCTATGTTATCTTTCTTATCCTTGTACTTAATTTCTCTTTCCTCATCCTTGTCATTCCTGTTAGGACATCTTGTAGCTATATGGCCAAATTTGTTACATGAAAAACATATGATAGGAAGTTTACCTTTATATTTTCCTTTTCCTCTTTTCAATCTCATGGCCATAAGAGCTTCAAGATCCTCTAGTTCCTCATCAAAAGTGTCACTTTCACTTTCACTATCACTTATACATTTTTATTTTTCTTTCCTAAACTTATGCAAAACCATTTGTGACTTGAATGTAGATTCAACATTTACAATAGTGTAGTTATCATAATTAGAAAGCTCAAAAGCAATAAGCTTACCAACAAGACTTTCCAGTGTTAGAACATTACCATGGTTACATCTAGATTCTTGAATTGCTGAAATTTTGATGGCATATATAGGAAGCAAAGTTCTCAAAACCTTTCCAATAACAGTCTCATCATCAATAGTTCCATTAGCTCCTCTAATAGCATTCACAACTTCCTTGATTCTACCACAATATTGAGCAATATTTTCACCTTCTTGAATTTTCATTTCATCAAACTTACCTCTCAAGCTTTCAGCTTTTGCCCTTAGTACATTTACATCACCTCCATAGATGTTTGCAAGAGTGTCCCACATTTGCTTTGCATTTGTGCAATCTTTAATGTCCTTAAATTCAGGATAGCTTAAGGCAAATGCAATCTCCAACATTTCTTGGTTGTGCTCATGTTTAGCTTTCATCTCCTCAGTAGTCAAAGGTGCAACAGGTGCAACATAGTCATGTTCAACATAATATTTTGCTGAGTTGCCAATACCAGCTAGATGCAATTTTATTAGACTCTGCCATGCAGGGAAGTTCTCCTTATTCAACTTCATTACCTCCTTTTTATACATCTTGATCATTTGCTTCAAGTACCTTCAAACTTGTTATGTGTAAGCACCAACAGCTCTAATACCAATTGTTACTATGATTTAGAACAATAGAGAGGGGGGGTGAATCAGTTGTTTTCAGGTCCAGCTATATAATATAAACTTTTAAATACATCAAAATTCTCAGATCTAATAACCAACACTACTTGGTCATTACTGAATGTATGCCAGAAACATAAAATAATGCAGTCCACTATCCAATAATATTTAACTTGCAACACACAAAAATGTTCAAACCAAAACATTCACACAAGTATTAACACCAGGATTTATAGTGGAAATCCAATTTGGGAAAAACTACTTTGTAACATGTTACTGATATATTCACTCTTCTGAAGTGAGCTCTGTGAAAAGCCAACCCTGTCAAAGGTTTACAAACACACTGCTAGGTGTGACCTTATTAAGAATTTCAACCACCCTATTAAGAGTGCACCTTGTTAGAGGACTTAAGTACATTCCATTAGAATGCAACCTTGATTAAAGGATTTAAACAATGACTGTTAGGTCAACCTTGATTAAAATATTTAGACTGATACAATGGTTAGAAAGTAGCAGTAGTATCTAATATAAAAATATACAACTCACTTTGCAAATAACAGATCCAATTCCGCACATATATGTTGGCTTACGGACTATATTCCATTTCCATCTCCATCATTGATCTACTCAGAAATCCCTTCAAGCAATAACAACTCTGATCAACTTCTTCTCCTTCAACCTTTCTGCTTTGTTAGTCAATAACATCAACAACTCCATCATCTTCACTATTCAACCTCACACTTAGGTTTTTTTATATACCTCTTCAATAGGTAGATCCATCTTTTTCCACTTAATTTCCTCCATAGATCTTAGGTTTAGGTCATATTCATCGAATCCTTCCATCATTTATGTTCTTCATCCATCCTTCTAAAAACATCTTCAATCTCTTTATTGAAATATGTTAGAGTAAAGTATTAATTATATTGATTAACTTTACTCCCTTCTGAAGATGTCAACACTTTTATTTTTAGTTGTTTATATTTAAACACACATGCACTAGTTGATTTAAACTTATGCACTAGTTGTTTTAAATATAAACTTGCATGCATTAGTCTTATAATAATTTAACTAATTATTACATGTACTAGGGTTTCCTTTCAAGGCTTTCGATCTCTTTTATATGGATGATGCATTGTATATTTTATTCATTCATTATTTGAGGATATTTTCTTCTTCATAATCTGAGTCAAAGCCTTTCACTCTTCTTGTCTCTACTTCCTTGTAACAGGTTTTTGTATGCAGGTGATCTTTGGGTTTTGTGAATTTGTATTGCTCAAATCCTACATGGTATTAGAGCCTAATCTGCTATAGCTTGTTCATCAAATCTACATTTTTAGAGAGGGCTTCCTATCAGATCTAGGGGGGACATATTTTTCTAGTCATCTTGGTTTCAAACAAACCTCATGGTTCCGAGCCCGACGCTCTCATGGAGGTTAATTTGGTGTTTTTTTCATCTAGCTGCTTGTTTTTTCTGTCAATGGCAGATTATCTTTTTTGCATTTCGGGGGGGCTAATTTTCTCAAATTAGCTCCATTTTTCAATTTGGAAGAAGTGCCAAAAATCTCTTCTCGAGAACCATCCAGATTTCTATCTATTTTCATCATAATTTTTTCAAGGTACACAAGATTCAGATCTGAATTTTTTTTTCTCTTCTCTTGATAAAGCATATCATTCTAGGCTTAGGGGTTCAATATTTGGATTGTGGGGGGGTGTTATTTTCTTATTTTTATCAATTAAACTAGATATTTATCAAAACAAAAACCCCTTCTAAAAAATATGGCTGAGACCTCTTCTTGTCTAGAACTTCTGACCCCACATAATTATCACACATGGAAAACCTTGATGACACGACTTCTCCATTCAAAAGGGCTCTGGTCTTGTCTAGATGCAGTGCAGCTAGTATTACATAGGCCCTTTGAGATCATGCAACATCAAAACAAGATGGATGAGGCTATGGGGTTAATTGCTTTACAAGTATCAGGCAGCTTGCAGTTTCATCTTGATGGGTGCAATAGCCCTCTAGCTATGTGGACCAAGCTAAACACCTTGTTTGGTACAGTGAATGAGTTCAGAGCACTTCAGATTGAGGCAAAGCTTACCTCTCTTGTACCTGATTCTTTTCCCTCTATTAAGGACTTTCTGATGAAGTTCAAATGGTAGAGATATTTTTACATGGATGTGGAAAGCAAAAGACTTATAAAGAGTGCATTTATCTAATTTTGTCTAAGCTTAGGGGAAACTTTCAGATCTTCTCTTCTACCTTTCATTCTACCATGGACACTTTGGTACCTACATTCACCATGCCCACTTTTGAAGTGTTCTATGATCATTTGACTAGAGAGAAGGCCAAACTTACTCTATTGGACACTCTAGTAGGATCAAAGAACCAAGCATTGGTTGCCCAACCATCCAAGGGAAAGCAGAAGTAGAAGCCCAAGCCCAAAATAGATTTAGCTAGCAGTGAGAATCCCTCCAAGCCACCTCCAAAATTAGATCCAAATAAATCTACTCTGAAAGGAAAATCTTCTAAGCCTGGTGAGTCTTCCTCCAAGACTACGAAGTACATAGGTGATCCTTGTAATTTTTGTGGCAAGGAAGGGCATCCATTTTCCAGGTGTTGGAAATGACTTGAGGCACTAGAAGAAGCCATGCAGAAGCATAGTCTTGCTCCTCCAAAGCCTCCACCCCCTCCCACCAGGAAAGGTCATGCTCTTTCTACTCGAGCTTTGACTTCCACTACTCCATGGATCATTGATTCAGGTGCTTCACACCATATGACACACTCACCCGGCATGGTTACCTCACTTGCTCAAAGTGTTACTGCATAGATTGCAGTTGGTGACTCAGCACTACTTTTAGTTAAAAGTTCTGGCACTGTTTCATTAGATGGTGGTTCTCTACAAGATGTTCTTTTGGTTCCGACCATTTCTACAAACCTCCTATCTATCTATCAGATTTGTCATTCTGGCTTTGGTAAAATAGTTGAGTTATCACCACATGATGTGGTTATTCGAGACCTCCAAGATCTTGACTTGGTTATTGCTACTAGGAGTGTTGATTCAGAGACTCACTTATACTGGTTTGATGGCTTCGAGAGCTCTGATTCTACTGGTGTTTCTCTTGTTGCTCATGTAGACATAGTGAGCAAGCTTTGGCATGAGCATTTTAGCCATGTCAACTACATATATTTATAGCAAATGAGTACATAGGAGCTAGTGATTAGACTACCTCAAATCTCTTGTACTGATGGTATTTGTCGAGGTTGTGTGCTTGGAAAACGTCACCGAGATCCTTTTCCATCTAGTACATCCTCACGTGCTCTCATACCTTTGGCATTGATACACAATGATCTTATGTCATTTCCCACTCCTTCCTTTTCTGGTGCTAGATATGTACTCACCTTCATTGATGATTTCTCTAGACGCACATGGGTGTACTTCTTGAAGTACAAGTCTGATGTCTTTGATTCATTTCAAATCTTTAAGACATTTGTAGAGAAATAATTTGGTCTTTTTGTCAAGCGTATACGCACTGACAATAGGAGGGACTATGTGAATCAGTCTTTCAAATATTTTTGCATTGAGCATGGTTTACAACATCAATTCACAGTTCCTCATACCCCACAACAAAATGGAATTGCAGAGAGAAAGAATAGAACATTATAGGAGATGGCTAATTGTATGCTATAGTCATGAGCTATGAGTGCTTCCTTTTGGGCTGAGGCTATCAATTGCACCAACTATATTCAGAATCAAATGCCTCATAAAGCATTGCAATATTTGACTCTTGAGGAGCTTAGACTCATGTCAAACCTGATATTTCTACATTCTGAGTTTTTGGTAGTGAGGCTTGGGCATTTATTCTCGATGCTTAGAGGAAAGCCATGGAGAGGAAAAGCTGACCACTCATATTTTTTGGCTACTGTGAGGATGTGAAGGTGTACAGGTTGCTTGATCTTGATTCTAGAGAAGTCTTGTTTCAAGGAGATGTTCAGTTTGATGAGCGCTATCCTCATATGGATCCTCCATCATCAGCTTCTTCTTCACTACCTAGTTCTTCATCTACTCCTCTACAAGATTCTTTCTCCTATGAGGAAGAATAAGATGATGCTCCACCTTCCCCACCTCCACCAAATGTTCCACTTGTGCCCAAATGGGCTTGTGATATTGTTGATGAAGTTGGACCTTTGGCAAATGATCCTTCGGATACTCGTCACACTCGTGCTTAGACATCTAGTTTAGGTTTACCGAGTCATGCTATTTCAAATTATCCAAAACAATTTTTAGAGGCGATCGGTCATCCTGAGTGGGATAGGGCTATGGATGAGGAGTATTCTTCTTTGATGAAGAATCACACTTGGGATCTTTGTCCTCTTCTGAAAGGAAGGAAGTTGGTTTGGTGAAAGTGGGTGTACCATACCAAGTATGTTGTTGATGGTTCTATTGATAGGTATAAGGCACATCTTGTGGTGAAGGGATTTTCACAGGTGGAGGGTGTTGATTATTTTGAGACCTTTTCTCCTATCACCAAGATGAATTCTATTCACCTTGTACTTTCACTTGCAACTTCTCAAGGATGGACAGTATATCAAATGGATGTAAAGAGTGCCTTTTTGCATGGAAACCTACAGGAGGAGACCTCAAGGTTTTGTGCATGACTATTCTATGGTGTGCAGACCTCGGTGGTCTCTATATGGTCTCAAAAAAGCCCCTAGGGCTTGGTATGAGAAGATGGATTCTTTTTTGCTTGCCTCACACTTCACACGCTATCATTCTGATCCTACCATGTACATTCAACATCATGGGGCTCATCTATTGATACTTGTGCTATATGTTGATGATCTCATCATTACAGGTAGCTCATTCTCTATGATTCACAATGATTAGTGTGCATTGAGAGAGCAGTTTGAGATGACTAATCTTGGACTTCTGCACTATTTTTTGGGCCTACAGGTTATTCAGTCTTCGGATGGGATTTAAATACTTCAGGAGAAGTATGCTCTTGATATGCTTCAGCAATTCAACATGCTTGATTGTGTTAGCACCCTAAAAAATTTTCATGGCTGTGCAGGTCTTCCCCTAGTCTCTGGAGTCTCTTTCTTGGTCTCTAGCCCTGAAACCCTAAGCAAAAATTCAAAAACTAGCCGTTGTGTGGAAAAATTCAAACAATACCCCAGCCCTGTTCTAATTTCATGTTACTTTTCCAGCCACTTAAAATTTTATAAAGGCATGTGCGTTAATTTTTTTATCCCCTGGCGGCCTTTATTTTTCCTAAGTTTTCATGCACCCAGCGAAATATTTTCCTAAGTTCGTCGGCTTTGTTTTTTCCTAAGTCCTGGGATTAATTTTTCCTAAGTATCAGCCTTTATTTTGTGTGGTTTTTATTGTTTCACAAGACTTTCTATTGTCATAGTTTCTGACATGCGAACATGCGACAAGGTGCCACCTGTCTCGGTGGGCCCATCTTCAAGGTCTGTGGTCAGTTAAAGTACTACAGGATCTAGTGGCTATCATTATACTACTGAGGTAAAGTGCTCATTATTTAGCATGGAAGTGTAGCAACAACTGTCCGATGTGATGGCAGATGATAGACTTGTGGGTCCTCAGGGTGATGTGGTGGTTTGCATAATCAGCAGCTTCTGATTGGTCGACACGGGTTCTGATGTGGATGTTGTCAGATGACTATGCGGATGGTTATCAAGTGGGACCTATGTCAGACTTGAGTTAGTTGGCATTCTCTCATTGGTCATTGTGATGCTGAGTAGGCTCTTGTTAGTGGGGCTTGCAGAGAAGGCTTTTCAATCTACGCTCGATGCATGATCTTAAGGAATATTCTTCCCCTTTGAAATCATGCACCATCCGTTGATTTTGAATCTTTCTTGGATGTGTTAGTGGGACCTGGTTGTTGGCGTATCTGTCAGTGGGACCTAACATCTAAAGATGATCTATGGTTGGTGTAAGTTCTCATGGAAGTTGTTAGAGCCATGAGATCTTACGCTAGCCGTCGATTTTACTTTTCTCAAATGGCTGGCGAGGGTGGGTCCTCTGACAGGTGGCGCTAACTTGCATGTTTCTCATTGGTCCAGGTGTGTTGAGGTGGACTTGTCAGTGGGTCCACCAGTCTTAGGGGAGTTAATACACTACAGGATCTAATGGTTGACGTGATACCATTAATCAGAGATGCACATGCTTTATGCCAGTGCTTTTACGATGATCATCCGATGCGACGGCAGGGAAAATTTTGTGACATGTTCCCGGTGCCTGACAAAGATGATGTGGGAGCTTTTCAGTGGTCTACATGTTGCTGATGATGTTGTGTCAGTGGGGCCGCCAGCTTGTAAAGAGGTTAAAGTGTCACGTGATCTCTTGGCTATTGTTACACCGCAAGGGTAAGTTGCACGATGGATAAGTCAACGGTGTAGCAATAGCCATCGATCTTCACTAAAGGGGGAAGCTTTGCGGTGGGTCCTAGGTACTTCATGGCACTGAGTTGCTCACTTTTGATTCATCAGGTTATTGTCTAGATGGTGGCTGACAGTTCTAGTCCCGCGGTCATTTTTAAAGATAAATGGAGATCTCGCTCGCCATCTGATCTACCAGGAAAAGGAAAAGATCTATAGTTGCATTTTAAAATTTTTGACGTGACCATTGCAGTTTGAATTTGAATTTCTTGAGACATTTCTAGTGACAGAAAGGACTGGTTTTAATTTCTTTTGAGGCCAGATTTGATTTGTTTGGTGGCGCCGGTGGTTGCGGTGTGGTCCAGGTTGCCATGATCAAATTGCAGGGGGGTTTGTACCATGTGGGGATGGATAATTTTGGTGGCTCAAGGTGTTTTGCAAGTCTAATTAGATTGGTTTATATGGTGAAATTTATGATTTTCCTGTACTTCTCAGAGATTTTTCTCATTCATGAAGATCATCCTTGGATTTGACAGACTTGTACTTGGTTTTCCCTCTAAGAATTTTGATTTTCTATTGTAATTAGGGTTGGTGTAGTTGTTGAAACCCTAACCCTAGTCACCCAAAGCTTGATGCATCCTTTTTGAGGATTCCAAGGTGACTAGGGGTATAAGTAGTGAAATGTTTTATTTTGTAAGGGTTCCTTCTTCTGTAATTTTGAGGAGAACTGGTTCCATGAAGGGTCCTTTTCCTGTATATTTTCTCTTACTTCTCTACATATAGGGTGTTCCCTCTTTCCTTTGTTGGTTCAGAGAATATAATACATATTGTAATTGATTTGTCTTATGTATGAGGACTCAATTTATTCTTACTGTTACCAAGCTATCTCCATTTGAATTTTAAACTCATTGATCAATACATCAAGTATGTTTGATTTTTCTATTGTAATTCCTATGTGTCTGCAATAGAGTTGTCTTCACAGAGATAACTGGTTTAGGATTAGTTTTCATGTATGTATGAGTTGAGGTGTCAAAGATATGTCATGCTTGTCTTCTAGTGGATGCTGGTTAATGTATTATCTGTTTATAAGTCTCTTCTAAGAGGAGGGTTAAAAACTTTTGAATGGGTGATAACATATTTGAATACACAGGTGGGTTGTTGAAGTGAGGTTTGGTCATGGTGTGTGATTGATGTTAGGCATCAACACATTGAATTTATTGCTTTCTCGTTTCGTAGTTGTCTATTGCAATAGGGTATTTGACTCTGTGGCCCATTGGACAAGGCACTAGTCTATGAGGGACTTAGGGTATCTCAGGGGACCTTTCAAACCCATCATTAAATCATTTACATTAATTTCTACCCATTCCCTTTCATGTTGTTAGTATAGGTCTCTATTTTTCATACCCATTCTATGCAAGTAGGGCTATTGCACGAGATCTTGGTTTCATTGAGGTACAAGATACCTACAAGGGTTTGAGAACCATTCCACAGTCAGTTACCTGCAGGCCTGTAGTGTGATTCAAGTTGTATGTGTGTGTAGATGAGGTATACCCACCTGAGTGATGTGGAGCTCAAAGTGTAGAAGGATCTCTCTTTGATCCTTGTCATATGGCCTTTTTGCTTGTCAGATTTAGAGTGTTGAGTGAATGTGACACTAGCCCAGTCAATCTTGATGTCAATCTGACCTTTGGAGAAAAAGAACACCAACAAGATGGTGACTTTGTTGGGGAAGAAGTAAAAGACATCAAGCTTTCCTTGCTTGGATGGATCATCCCAAAGTCTGGTTAAATGATCACAGAGTCAGATATAAAAAACACATTTGTAAAATCTTCTCACTACATGTTGAGTGGCGGTTCTGATCTCTTTGTTTGATCAGTACATTTGCTAATAAATAGTACATGTTTACTTGGTGGAGTTTTGGTTGATTGGAAGAGGTACAAATAAAAGTACAATATTTTCCTCTTCAAGGAGGTGGTGACTCTATATTGCAAAGAACCTGATGGAGCTGAATGGTGAGCTCTAGATCTGCCCTGCCTTCCAGTCAACAAAGTCTTCTGCTACAAAACTCTCAGGTACTTTTCAAGGTCTAGATGTTTCCTTATTAAGTGATCAAGCACTAAGAAAGGGATAAGGTTTGAGTTGAGGTTTGCATGCTTCAAGTTTTCAGTTGCATCTCTGCAAAATTGTATGGAAGTATTGCATTAAGTTTGATGGGTAAGCTTGAGGAGGAGCTTGCTTTCCTTGAGCAGGGCATCCTTAGGGATTGTATGTCATTGATGAGATTGAAAGTAGGATGTAGAAAGGATCTATCCATATCTCTTTTCTATGATAGATTTTGGGATGTATATAATGAGCTTCTTGATGATGTTGAGTTTTCAGAATTTGAGTTCATTGGTTTATTCTTGGATCTTTGTTTTCATGAGTCAACCAGTTGGTCAAATGCATTATGGGAAGAGTATTATATATGTGTCAGAGATTGGATACTTAGTGATGAAAGCCTTGGGCTTGAGAATGCACTTAGGGTTATGTCCTTAAGTACTGATAATTGGAGTGATGAAGATAGTGAGGTTGTGGTGTCTCCATATGAGTCAGATGCAACATGGGAAGAAGAAAGTGATGATGGAAGTGAACATTCTTTGGACAATGAAGATGTTGAAGGTGATTCATCCTCAAGGTATGAAGACAAAGAAACAATAATTCATTATGATATCAGTGACATAGAACATGAAGATTTGAACAAAGAGTTATCTAATGGGTCTCTTTTGAATAACAAGGACATAATCATGGATACTACATGCTTGGTAGGTGATGGTGATTGTGAATCTTCATGTTGTTCTGACTTTTCTTCATATGTTGTAATTCTCCATGAGGTTGAAATGGGTAGTGAACTTAAAGTGTTCCCCAATGCTTTATATAATGAAGAGTTTGATGATTATTGGCCCATTTTTTGTCATGATGTTCAACAAGGTGTATTGCATGAAGTTGTCAATCCTTTGTTTGAGGAACATGTGGAGATTTTAGATTCATTTGGGTTAGGATGTTCTTCTTTTTCCATCTGTGATAAATTTTTAAGTGATAATGTTGCATCCTGTTCATTAGAAGGTTGTGGAATAGTTGCAGAATTTGGTAATAATCACATTTGTGAACATGAGTTTGACTATTCATCTGAGTTCCAGCCAGTTGCACCTGTGGAAATGCAAGGTCAGGGTATAAATGAAGCCTTTCAGCAGGCAGAGTATGAGTTTTTTTTGTTTCCAATTGATAGCATACATGAATCAGTAGAAAAGAATAGGTTTTTATTTGATGGTATTGTTCATAGGTATGATGAGTCTTTTCTTCATAGTGAGAAAAATCAAGGGAATGCCAAAAAAATTTACATGCACTATGAAGATAGTTACTTTGTTCTGCCTGACAGGCTGGTTGGAAATGTTGACACGCCTGGTGAAACAACTGAAAATAAAATATCTGGTGTGCCTCATGAAGGAAGAAATGAAAACTAAATTTTTGACAAAGGCAAAGACTAACTCAAGTTGGATGTTGCAGGTTTTTTGTAAAAATGTACACTTTGTAAATATTTTCCCTTCTTATTTCCTTGGTGTGTTCCTTGTGTTTTTTGAGGTCTCTATGCCCTTTTCCAGTAGGTGGTCTGCTTCTCCCAGAGATCTAAATCCTTGCCATGCCTGCAGGAGGCATGCATCCCCAACTAGAGCCACTGTTAGCACCCTAAAAATTTTCCATGGCTGTGCAAGTCTTCCCCTGGTCTTTGGAGTCTCTTTCCTGGTCTCTGGCCCTGAATACCTAAGCAAAAATTCAAAAACTAGCCATTGTGTGGAAAAATTCAAACAATACCCCAGCCCTGTTCTGATTTCATGTTACTTTTCCAGCCACTTAAAATTTCATAAAGGCATGTGCGTTAATTTTTTTATCCCCTGGCGGCCTTTATTTTTCCTAAGTTTTCATGCGCCCAACGAAATATTTTCCTAAGTCTGTCGGCTTTGTTTTTTCCTAAGTCCTGGGATTAATTTTTTCTAAGTATCAACCTTTAATTTGTGTGGTTGTCATTGTTTCGCAAGAATTTTTGTTGTCAGAGTTTCTAACTTGCGAACATGCGACAAGGCATCACCTATCCCGGCGGGCCTGTCTTCAAGGTCTGCAATGAGTTAAAGTACTGCAGGATCTAGTGGCAGTCATTATACCACTGATGTAAAGTGCTCATTGTTTAGCATGGTGGTGTAGCGACAATCATCTGATGTGATGGCAGATGAAAAACTTGTGGGTCCTCAGGGTGATGTGGTGGTTTGCACAGTCAGTGGCTTCTGATTGGTCGACGCAGGTTCTGATGTGGATGTTGTCAGATGACTGCGCAGATGGTTATCAAGTGGGACCTATGTCAGACTTGAGTCAATTGGCATTCTCTCATTGGTTGGCATGATGCTAAGTAGGATCTTGTAAGTGGGGCCTGCAGAGAAGGCTTTTCAATCTACGATCGGTGCATGATCTAAGGAATATTCTTCCCCTTTGAGATCATGCACCATCCATTGATTTTGAATCTTTCTTGGACATGTCAATGGGACCTAACATCTACAGATGATCTACGGTTGGGGTAAGTTCTCATGGAAGTTTTTAGAGCCATGAGATCTTACGCCAGCCATCGATTTTACTCTTCTCAGATGGCTGGCGAGGGTGGGTCCTCTGGCAGGTGGCACTGACTTGCATGTTTCTCATTGGTTTAGGTGTGCTAAGGTGGACTTGTTAGTGGGTCCGCCGGTCTCAGGGGAGTTAATACACTATAGGATCTAACGATTGTCATGATACCATTGATCAGAGATGCACATGCTTTATGCCAACACTTTTGCGATGACCGTCCAATGCGAAGACAGGGAAAATTTTGTGATGTGTTCCCGGTGCCTGACAGAGATGATGTGGGGGCTTTTCAGTGGTCCACGTGTTGCTGACTATGTTGTGTTAGTGGGGCCATCAGTTTGTAAAGAGGTTAAAGTGTTGCGTGATCTCTTAGATTTTGTTACACCGCAAGGGTAAGTTGCACGATGGATAAGTCAGCGGTGTAGCGACAACCGTCAATCTTCACTAAAGGGGGAAGATTTGTAGTGGGTCCTAGGTACTTTTTGGCACTGATTTTCTCACTTTTGATTCACCTGATTGTTGTCTAGATGGCGGCTGACTGTTCTAGGTCCTATGGTCATTTTTAAAGATAAATGGAGATCTCGCCCGCCGTCTGATCTATCGGGAAAAGGAAAAGATCTACGGTTGCATTTTAAAATTTTTGACGTGACTGTTGTAGTTTGAATTTGAATTTCCTAAGACATTTCCAGTCATAGAAAGGATTGGTTTTAATTTCTTTTGATTCGCTGGGTTGTTGTCTAGATGGTGGCTGACTGTTCTAGTCCCGCGGTCATTTTTAAAGATAAATGGAGATCTCGCCCGCCGTCCGATCTGCCAGGAAAAGGAAAAGATCTACGATTGCATTTTAAAATTTTTGACATGACCATTGTAGTTTGAATTTGAATTTCCTGAGACATTTCCAGTGACAGAAAGGACTGGTTTTAATTGCTTTTGAGGCTAGATTTGATTTGTTTGGTGGCGTCGGTGGTTGCAGTGTGGTCCAGGTTGCCATGATCAAATTACAGGGGGGTTTGTACCATATGGGGATGGATAATTTTGGTGGCTCAAGGTGTTTTGCAAGTCTAATTAGATTGGTTTATATGGTAAAATTTATGATTTTCCTGTACTTCTCAGATATTTTTTTCATTCATGAAGATCATCCTTGGATTTGACAGACCTGTACTTGGTTTTCGCTCTAATAATTTTGATTTTCTATTGTAATTAGGGTTGGTGTAGTTGTTGAAACCCTAACCCTAGTCACCCAAAGCTTGATGCATCCTCTTTGAGGATTCCAAGGTGACTAGGGGTATAAGTAGTGAAATATTTTATTTTGTAAGGGTTCCTTCTTCTGTAATTTTGAGGAGAACTGGTTCCATGAAGGGTCCTTTTCCTGTAGATTTTCTCTTACTTCTCTGCATGTAGGGTGTTCCCTCTTTCCTTTGTTGGTTCAGAGAATATAATACATATTGTAACTGATTTGTCTTATGTATGAGGACTCAATTTATTATTACTGTTACCAAGCTATCTCCATTTGAATTTTAAACTCATTGATCAATACATCAAGTATGTTTGATTTTTCTATTGTAATTCCTATGTGTCTGCAATAGAGTTGTCTTCACAAAGATAACTAGTTTAGGATTATTTTTCATGTATGTATGAGCTGAGGTGTCAAAGATATGTCATGCTTGTCTTCCAGTGGATGCTGGTTAATGTATTATCTGTTTATAGGTCTCTTCTAAGGGGAGGGTTAAAAACCTTTGGATGGGTGATAACATACTTGAATACACAGGTGGGTTGTTGAAGTGAGGTTTGTTCATGGTGTGTGATTGATGTTAGGCATCAACAGATTGAATTTATTGCTTTCTTGTTTCATCGTTGTCTATTGCAATAGGGTATTTGACTCTGTGGCCCATTGGACAAGGCACTGGTCTATGAGGGACTTAGGGTATCTTAGGGGACCTTTCAAATCCATCATTAAATCATTTACATTAAGTTCCACCCTTTCCCTTTCATGTTATTAGTATAGGTCTCTGGTTTTCATACCCATTCTATGCAAGTAGGGCTATTGCATGAGATCTTGGTATCATTGAGGTACAAGATACCTACAAGGGTTTGAGAACCATTCCATAATCAATTACCTGTAGGCCTGTAGTGTGATTCAATTTGTATGTGTGTGCAGATGAGGTATACCTGCCTGAGTGATGTGGAGCTCAAATTGTAGAAGGATCTCTCTTTGATCCTTGTTAGTTGGCCTTTTTCCTTGTCAAATTTGGAGTGTTGAGTGAATGTGACAGTAGCCTAGTCAATCCTGATGTCAATCTGACCTTTGGGGAAAAATAACACCAATAGATTGCAAGCCTGATCCCACACCTTTTTAGTCAGGTGTTGTTTTATCTACCACTTGCTCTACTCCTACTATGGATCCCACATTATACAGAGCACTAGTGAGTAGTTTTTTGTACCTAACACAGACGCATCCTGATATTTCCTTTGCAGCTGACCTTGTCTCTTGATTCTCACATGATCCTCATGAGAGTCATTGGCAGGTGGCCAAACATATCTTGAGGTACATTCGGGGTACTACTTCTTATGGCATTCACTATACATCAGGGGATCCTCACATTGTTGGTTTCACAAACTCAGATTGGGCTAGTGATACTACTGATCGCAGCTCTACTTCTAGCTTTGTCTTTTGTCTTGGTTTTAGTCCTATCACATGGACTTGTAAGAAGTAGACATCTCATGCATTATCATCTATAGAGGAAAAGTACCGAGCAATTGTACAAGCTAGTCAGGAGGTTTTATGGCTTCGCCAGTTGATGATAGAGTTTAGTTTTCCTCCTGATAGTCCCATTATTCTTTGGTGTGACAATTAGAGTGCCATACATATTTCCCGCAACCTGGTTGAGCATCAGAGAACCAAGCACATTGAGTTTCATATGCATTTCATCCGACATTTGATTCAAGATGGCTCTCTGAGTTTGGAGTATATTCCCACTTTTAAGCAAGTTGCTGACATCTTCACCAAACCTTTTTCATCCCTGCGATATCTTCAGCTGTGTTCTATGCTTGGTGTGAAGGAAGTTGTCCTTGGGGGGTCTCAGTGATGAGGCCTTCCTTCCTTCTATTTCTATCTCTTTTTGGAGTAGGGTTTTTTCCCACTGGGTTTTCTCTATTTCTCCATTTTATAGAGATTTGGTTGTGCTGGGTACCTCAACAGGCCATGTTGCCGGAACCCATTTTTATGTTTTCAGCACTGTAGTTTCCTTTGCTTTCTTCTTGCATTATTTGTAGCTGCATTGTTGCTCATCTTAAGGTGGGGTGTTAGAGTAAAGTATTAATTATATTGATTAACTTTACTCCCTTCTTAAGATGTCAACACTTTTATTTTTAGTTGTTTATATTTAAACACACATGCACTAGTTGATTTAAACTTATGCACTAGTTGTTTTAAATATAAACTTGCATGCATTAGTCTTGTAATAATTTAACTACTTATTACATGCACTAGGGTTGCCTTTCAAGGCTTTCGATCTCCTTTATATGGATGATCCATTGTATATTTTATTCATTCATTATTTGAGGATATTTTCTTCTTCATAGTCTGAGTCAAACCCTTGCCCTTTTCTTGTCTCTACTTTCTTGTAACAGGTTTTTGTATGCAGGTGATATTCGAATTTTGTGGATTTGTATTGCTCAAATCCTAAAAAATCACAATAAAATGATTTTTTGTGCATTAAATGATCCATACACTCAATTAATAAAGTCAACACGATTTACATAATCCAAGAATTCAACAATGTCGGCTAGGAATCTGAATTCTTCCTCAAATGTAAATTACTGATGCTTGGTCAATACTGTGTTCAACTCCTCGGTCATCTCTATGTAACTCAGCAATCTCTTCAAACTATTTCTCTTGGCTAATTTTGTCACTTGGCAATAAACTGATGTTTGATCAACACTGAATTTACTTGGCATATACTGGCTCGGTCGACACTAACATCACTCGGCTTAAACTATATTTCTTCACTTTTTCTCCATTAAGCCTACTTGTTCAGTCTTTCTTTTTACTTAGATAAACAATACATTATCTTATCATTATGCCACATAATCAAGTACTCATTGAAATATTGAATAACTCAACCTTTCTCTAGGTTCTATTTTTATTACCCCTACCCTAATCCTTTTCCTCAATCAATAGATATAGTACTTTCTTAGATAGCAACTGTCTTACCAGTTAAGGTTTGACATCAATGACAATACAACAATTGCTTCAATTGCAGTTTCCAACATAACTGTCTAATGATTATATGTAATGTTGAATGTATTAAATTATTTATTCTTGGTAGAAGTGAATTGAAGGAATAGTATTGGTGTTAGGTTTTATTTATTATTGAATTCAATGGTTTCCAAAATGTGTTGAGGAGTTTCTCCTTGTTTAATGTTAATTGTCCTTGCACAATCCACTCATACAACAATGAAGTTAAAAAATTCAACCAATGGCATGTTTACAAAAAACAAATAGAATGATAATAATATGCTAAAAATTATATTCTGTTTAATACACGCCAAAGGACTAGTCCCAACAATTCTTAAACATACTTTATCTGATATGATAAATTGTTAATAAAGGTCTAATTCTATGGACTCCTAGCATGAAGGAAGATTTGACCTAACCAAATCTTCCTTGTACCACACAAAAAACTGTTTGATAACTATGTCTATTCCAACCTTAATTGTTTAAGAATTCATCATATCATATAAAGTATGTTTAAGAATTGTTGGGAGTTCTATGAGACCTTTGTTGTAAACATGTGATTGGTTAAGTTTTGTAAAAAAAAAAATTTGTTAAATGGATTTTTCATGAGGATGGGTCTTCTTCTGAGGAGATTAATGAAGATCATGCACCTCAAAAACCAATTTATAAGGTACCAATCATGTTTTCTATTCGCTTATATTTTTGGATTGGTAAATCTCCTTAGTTTCATGTCCTTTCTTTTGATTACTATGGATGAGATATATATCTTACACTTAACATTCAACTTTTTTTTGTCAAGTTGAAAGGGCAAGAAATCAATTTAGTGTTTTCAGTTTATGTTAAAAGTTGATTTGGTAAAATCCTCAAAAAACACACTACATGTTCTAAAATGTAAAGAAGTTGAATGTTAAATGTAAGATATATATCTTATCCATAGTAATCAAAAGAAAGGACATGAAACTAAGGAGATTTACCAATCCAAAAATATAAGCGAATAGAAAACATGATTGGTACCTTATGAATTGGTTTTTGAGGTGCACGATTTTCATCAATCTACTCAGAAGAAGACCCCTCCTCACTACTACTTTCTTGTTTAACAATTGGTTTGGAAAAATGCATTTAACACAAAAAAAAATTACAAAACTGAACCAATGACATGTTTACAACGAAGATATAGAATGATAATAATATGCTAAAAATTATATTATATTTAATACACGCCAAAGGACCAGTCCTAATAATTCTTAAACATACTTTATCTGATATGATGAATTGTTAATAAAGGTCTAATTCTGTAGACTCCTAGCACGAAGGAAGATTTGACCTAGCCAAATCTTCCTTGTACCACACAAAAAACTGTGTGATAACTATGTCTACTCCAACCTTAATTGTTTAAGAATTCATCATATCAGATAAAGTATATTTAAGAATTGTTGAGAGTTCTATTAGACCTTTGTTGTAAACATGTCATTGGTTCGGTTTTGTAAATTTATTTTTTGTGTTAAATGCATTTTTCCAAACCAATTGTTAAACAAGAAAGCAGTAGCAGTGAGGAGGGTCTTCTTCTAAGTAGATTGATGAAGATTGTGCACCTCAAAAACTAATTCATAAGGTACCAATCATGTTTTCTATTCGCTTATATTTTTGGATTGGTAAATCTCCTTAGTTTCGTGTCTTTTCTTTTGATTACTATGGATGAGATATATATCTTACATTTAACATTCACTGTTTTGAAATGTTTGGGTTCACATTTGTTGATATTACTAGCATGACCATTGTATATTGTTGAGATGATTTCTGAAATGACCACATTCTATTGGTGTCGTGCCCTAGCGCGTGCTTCATCTCCATTATTTAATGTTATTGGTGCTTGTTCTCAAGGATATCGATTCACTATTTTGAAATGTTGATTGTGGTTATCAAATGGACAGCCTATGAGCTTCTAGCTAGGCGGAATTTGTATTGATAGCTTAGGGCATCAAATGTATTGTATCATTGATAGTTGAGACTTTGTTAAAAGGAAATAGGAAAAAGAATGATTTTGATTTATTTTCTCTATTTTGATCCCTAAGTGGCTACTGCCATGATTTTTATTTTGAGTGCAACTTTGATAGAATTTTAGTTGGGTTTTCACTAGGGTTTTCATATATTGAGCTACAACTGAACACAATTATTTTTGGTTCTTTTTTCCCCATATTTAGTAGATAAAAATCATAGCAGTAGCCACTTAGCCATATTTTTGATGTTCCATGTATTTTACAAAGATACAAGTATGTGGATTTATCATTCAGTTGCTTGCAATTATTGGTCAAATGCAAATATTTTGTCAAGTTGAAAGGGCAAAAAATCAGTTTGGTGTTTTCGGTTTATGTTAAAAGTTGATTTGGTAAAATCCTTAGGAAACACACTACATGCTCTAAAATGTAAAGAAGTTGAATGTTAAATGTAAGATATATATCTCATCCATAGTAATCAAAAGAAAGGACATGAAACTATGAAGATTTACCAATCCAAAAATATAAGCAAATAGAAAACATGATTGGTACCTTATGAATTAGTTTTTGAGGTGCACGATCTTCATCAATCTACTCAGAAGAAGACCCCTCCTCACTGCTACTACTTTCTTGTTTAACAATTGGTTTGGAAAAATGCATTTAACACAAAAAAAAAATTACAAAACTGAACCAATGGCATGTTTACAACAAATAAATAGAATGATAATAATATGCTGAAAATTCTATTCTGTTTAGTACACGCCAAAGGACCAATCCAAACAAATCTTAAACATACCTTATTTGATATGATGAATTGTTAATAAATGTCTAATTCTGTAGGCTGCTAGCAAGAAGGAAGATTTGACCTAGCCAAATCTTCCTTGTACCACACAAAAAACTGTGTGATAACTATGACTACGCCAACCTTAATTCTTTAAGAATTCATCATATCAGATAAAGTATGTTTAAGAATTGTTGGGAGTTCTATTAGACCTTTGTTGTAAACATGTCATTGGTTCAGTTTTGTAAAATTTTTATTTGTGTTAAATGCATTCAAATGGAACATTAAGCATAGTAATAATATGCTTAATCTATTAGTAATTGGCAGATTAAATGCAGATAACACCTTTATCAGTTTAGCATGTTATTATAAGATACTAAAGAAGACCTGCTATTTGTCAGACAAATCTTCATTGTCCCCCACAATGAAGACAATGAAGATTGACCTCCTGTCCCACAACAAAGAACATTATTATAAGAATAAGATATAATATAGTGTTAGAATAAACTTTGAACAAAGACATGTAATGCTTATGTTAATGATCTAAAAAGCTACAAATATAGGACTTGAAAAATAAGATAGTGCCAAGAAACATTTTCACAAATATGAAATGTGAGGAAAAGTAATAACATTAACAATGCCAAGATTCACAGCATTAAATTTCACCTATGGATGAGTTTCTGCAGTGGGTTGCCCAGCATCAAAAATATGTTGAGTTGCATTTGAGTGGTAACTAAGAGTGTCATGTAGAACAGGCCCTAAAATTTGAAAGTGTTCTCTAGCCTGGCAATTCAAAATTCAATCTAGGCAAGCATCAGTAAGTGAAATAAATTATAGACATCATCATAATCATTAGAAGCATTGTAAAGCACAAATGAGAGAAGGCCAATTCCAAACTAAGCCAAATAGTTAATAACTAACTGTTACTGGTTACATGGAGATTGTAAACCAGCTGGAAAGGCTTATTAGAGCATATTAGTTTCTTGTGTTCTAGGTGTATAGGGGAAGTTTCTTAAGGAGAACTGTGTACAGTCAAAAATAGGATAGGGAATATTGACAATTTGTGAAATTTTTGGCAGAAGTATTATTAGCAGATACGAACCATTAGGAGGGTATTTGTTTTGGATAGTACTATGTTTCTTGAAAGTTTTTGTGATGCTTCTAAACTTTAAAGACATATTTTATGGCTTAATGATAATATTGATTAGTGTTTTGTTTTCTGATGTAAAATCTTTTCAATATAATCATGGAATGTTGTTGATCATTCATGGTCTTGAAGAAACTTTTCTTCTATTTGATGTATCCTAAATTCATTGAGTTCTAATACAGGTGAATTGGCTAGATTGAATAATTTTCAGAGTTAAATTTTTGTTTACCTATGTAAGCTTCACATTCATTCTTTGCTTGTTTTGATTCTGGAGTCTTGACATTGTTTCTCAATGTGATATAGACTGACCACAAGATGGTTCAGTTGGTCCTCTCTTTCTGTTTAATTATTTGTGTTCTTCATGGTGTAAGTATCAATATGTTATAATCCAACCAACATGTCATACCCCCACTTCTGACAAACCTCACAGCATGCAAATCATAGCCAAAGACTTGGGTGATCAGCATACACAAACAATGATTACCTTTAGGAAATAATCATCATTAATATTCATTAATGGTGGGTGGTAATTCCTTGCTAATAAAGGCATTGACAACATTCATCATCTTAACCAGGTCATGGGTGGTGATCCTTGAAATAACACAATTAGTAAAAGGAAATAACAACATAACTAATAAGCATTACCTTTATTAATAAGTATAAAGCAGTGCTTACAGTTTAAATAGAAAGCCACATCTCTTAGAAAAGAGATCTTTGTTCAAAGGGATGCATCACTTCATTTGGATATAGAGGCATAGAAGGAACAAAATTTTATTTGGAGTGAGGAAGAAGGAAAATTGGAAAACAAAATATGGAATAAACAAGTTGGAATTGGAGAAGAATTTAGAAATAAACTTGAATTAGAAAAAAGCTAAGTTATTTGGTTCTTTGTTTGAGGTCGGGTTCTGGTTTTACTTTTGTTCTCCTCTAGGTTCAACTTGGGTTCCTTTGGTAGGAACTTGGGTGCCTGGACAAGTTGACTCATTCTATGTTGTAGTATATTTGTTCCCTAGATCTACCATATTATATATGTGCAACCTGTAAGGGACATCTTCTGTTCATCCATGTATCAAAGCTCGGTAAGAGTTCTTAAGAGAAAGACAAGATGTCAGTGGGAGATGGAGAAACCAATCTCAGAATACCACTTGAAGCCTTGAAATGTTGAGAGTGGGATAAAGGCTACACTTAAGACCCTATATAACGAACAATCTTATTGAGCTTCACTTTGTTTCGAGAATAGTTTTATATTCTGTACTAAACAGGGCCAACCACATGAAAGTGGAAGCTCATTTGGCCCCACCCCCCCTAACATCACTCTAAATTCCTCGTTAACATCTAACATTCATTCATTATTTCATCCATTAATAAAATGTAACATTCATTAATTATCATACGATAACATTCATTAACACATTAATAAAATGTAACATTTATTAATTATCACACGATAAGATTCATTAACACATTATAAAATTTATGAACTTTCATTGGCATATAAAAATCAGTCATTATCAATTAAGGTGCATAGATGACAATCATTTCTTTTTTTTCTTTTGATTTCTCATTTTAAAGAAGTAATCACTAAGAGGAGCATCGATATCATCATGATAATCTCCCCTCTCATTAGAACTCAATGCATGCTTATTTCTCTATTGATGCAAAGGGGGGTCATCTGCAATAAAATATAAAAGGGTTAAATTAAAGACATTTTATTATAATTTAAAATATTAAAAACATTTTAAAGTATTTCAGTACTTTAAAGGCCATAATCATATAGCTCTTTACCTAATCTAGTCACATCATCAACATCGAGATCAATTTGTCTGGCCTCGGCCTCAACCTCAACCTGCTCATCAACAACAACCTCTACACTCTCTACAGCTGCAATACAAATTGTTACATTAATCCAAACACCAATTGCAATTAAATTTGTATTACTACACCAATCAATTTAAGATATTTACTTATATTACTCTGATGCACATCCTCATTGTCATCATCACACACAGGTTGTGTACAGCCAGAATCGGCAGACTATATTTCAATTTCATATGCATTCATGTTATCATTGTTTTCTTACTTAAAACAAATTTACTCACTTTAAATTGGAACTTAACATCAAATAAACTAATTGGTAAATAATTAAATTTGAAATATCATCTATTTAGCTTTCTTACCATGATGGATCCATTAGTAGAAACTTGTGCACTTCTTATTCTTTCTGCTAAGGCTTTATAGCTTTGTTGGAAGCCAATTCTCTTGTCCTCTTCTGTGAGACTTATATTGAACTCCGCGCCTTGCATTTTTGCTTGGTATCCTCAAGTTTTATTTCATTGTTTCATCAAAATAAAAAAGATTGCAAATTATAAATAAATATTATAAAGATCAAAGTATTATTTTCAGTGTTAAAAGTCATCTACATATTATATTTTTCCTCATTTAATTCTGAAAATATTAACACTTACAACTCGTGCAACAAGTTTGGAATAACTGCGAGAGCCTAACTTGTGTTGCCCGCGCTTTTGTAGTCTTGCCTTTGTTTCCTTTGATGTGTCAAGTAATCTATGAAGAGATTGAAATATGTTAGTTCATATAAATATGAAGAGTATTTAGTACACAATAACATTCTTAATAGTATCATATACCTTCTTCTATTGTTTGGTGGTGTATTTCCTTTTTTAATTTCAGTTTTCTCATTCGCATCCAAAATAAGAGATTGCCACTCTAAATCAAGAATGCAAGGGGGGCGCTAGTACTTCAGGTTTTTCGTTAATGTACACCTGTACTTGTCCCTAATATACCTCAAAGATAACCTGGCTTTCTGAAGGAGCTTACCCTTCTCAAATGCACGAGGTCCAAATAAGTTTGTCATTCTCTCTATGAGAACATCCTTTAACTTTATATTTTGGTTTTTCCACCTTTTAAGGAAAAAAATAGTGTTAGATTAAAAAATGAAGTGAAATTACCTTTAATATAGTTTAAGAAATGGATGTAATGATAACTATCCTAGAAATGTTATGAAATTTCAAAATAGTGGATTGGGGTTTTAATTTGGATATGATGTTCCACCCTGTACAAATTGTGAGTCCAAATATCCGCAAACACTCGTCACTAAGTTTACCATAAAAAATATGATTCCCTACAAAATAATAATGGGACCAGTAGTCGAAGGATATAATAGTATAAAATAAGAATACAATAGATGTAAGCTTCTCATATTGAATGCAAGGTGTAATTAACATACACTTGTATAGTAAAAGAAAGGTCCAATCTTTAAAGTACTTGGAAGTTTTTCTATTTTCAAGGTAACTCCTTCTTTGTCACTCATAAGCAATATGAAATTATTCACCGTTCCCATACTAGGAATACTAGTACATCCAAGAAAATCACCATCAAGTGATACATCTCCTATTGCATAAATTAAATCCATTACGAAATGCCCCTAAGAAAGAACACTTCAAGGGAAATAAACATATATATAATGATAGAGAAAATAAAATTTGTGTACGAGTAGGTGGTGCCATGGTGTCTGTGGCCATGCTACGTGTTGCTGACATTGCAGGACACAGTACATCTGAGTCTGCCATCATATGAGGCGGTGGTAGTAAATGATCATTGACACGTGCTGAAGAATAAGATTGTTAGAGCATAATAAAAGCAGTGATTAGCATGGACAATATTGTTAGAGAGTAAAAAAAATATAGTCCAACATGTGATCTAGCTGAACCAACTGCAGTACCCTCATCATGGCCATGAGGATCAAAATTACGCAAAAAAATTTGTAAAAGCAACACATCCGCTTATTTTTTAATGATATAAAAGACTAGTATAACATAAACACTATTATTGAACTTTTGTTATAATTAAAAATTACATTAATACTTACTCAGTAATTTTGAGATAGGTGCATCAATTTAGTTGACCTCTTTTGTGACTCAAGAGTCGGAGGGAATATAGATGTCAATTCAGCCACTCTTTTTCCAATTTTGTGGAGGCATTTTTTAATTGCATTGGTCGGGTCATCACAAGTAGTGAAATTAACAACTAGGTCCTCGTCAAAAGACTCCTCTTTAGGGACTGCGGATTCCTTTCCCTTTCTCTTCATACCACATGTTTGTTACAACAATATTACTAACACTATTAGAATTAATCTAAAAAAGTGATGAAAATAATATAATAAAAAATACTATTTAACATTTTGATTCTATCTAATTTATAGTACAATAACAAAGAGGTTTACTTGCTGGGAAGAAGTGCATGCAGGATCATCATTGTCCCCTCTACGTGGTTGCTCCATATTGTGGCCCTGTGTTATTATTTGAAGTTAATCAATAATTAGAAAGGACAACATTAATAAATTCCATTAGAAGATGATGATGGAGATGAGGTGGATGGTGAGGAGAACTCTCTAAATGTGGCTGGCAAAAAAACTCAATTATTTAATGGTACATAGTATATACTTGCACCCCCATGATAGTGACATTGTTTGTATCTATGCGATTCAAATTGTAATCAATAAGCAGCTCTTCCCCTGCACTTATTGATTTTATCGCACATACAAATACATGATTTCCCTCGCACACCTCAAATATGCAATTGGGTTGCTTAATAGTTGACAGAGGTCATGTGCTATTTATAAAACCTACAATATTCTTTGATGCTTTTGGCCTTCCGTCAATGTATATAGCCACTCTTTTACTTTTCTCATTGTCTTTTTGCTGAATATAATTTGTCAAGAGTGCATACCTACGCATACTTCTTTATATTGAACAATTCACATCCAAATTTTGTAATCGTAACAAAGTCCAAGATACTCCATCAATTTGAAAACTTTTTTGTAAGAGACCTTTATGCCATCCATGGAAAATAGGCCCAAACCATGTGTTGATGATGGTGCAATGTGATATATCTTTCCTTTAACACTAAAATCAGTGTTTATTGGAGGAAGTTCCTTGGGGACCCATTGTTTCTGTAGATATTGGTACCTAGAGGGCACCTCGATGTCGCATTTTCTCTCATCATCATAAGAACATGACCCCCCTTGAGCAAGGAAACATTTCATGCATTTATTGAATTTTTTTCTAGTCTTTTGACCTCTAGTTGATCTTCCTAATTAAGACATACTACATGACTCACTTTCTTCGCTCGAGGAAGACACATCTGACAAATACCTATTTTCTGCTACTCGCACTCCATCAAATGAGAGAGATAGCAAGTAATGCAAGATAATTTACAATTTTTGAAATACATTAATCTCTATAGGGTGTATTGACTTATATCTGTCGATCCATGAGACTATGTGTGATGCTCGTGAAAGGGGTCCAGATACCTACATATGTAGTTCAATTATCTTATGTTAGCTAAAAAAATTCATGATACATATACTCAAAAACATATAGTAAGTACATTAAAAACCATAAGCATCCCATATGAATTAAAAACATTAAAAGATACATCATGAATTAATTAGATTAAGCATTGATCGCATAACTGCACATTTTTATCAAGAAATCAATATTAAATAGATTAAGCAGAGATCACATAACTGTACATTTCATTCATGTGATTCATATTCTTCTTCATCCAACTCATCACCATGATCATCATTGTCATCGACATCATCACCACCACCGTCATTGTCATCATCTTTGTCATCGTCGTCGTCGGCATCATCATCATCACCATCACCATCATCATCAACATCATCATCATCATCAGTAGCATAATCATCATCATCTTCTTCTTCTTCTTCAAGAAAAGTTGCGTCAAGAACATCATGGACTAACTGTTGTTCGTGATCATCATCTACATCATCTTCTAGTTTGCAATCTTCTTCTTCCATCACATTATACCTCACTGGCCTTCCTCTTGGATCATGTCTAACAAAAAATGACCAACCCGATTTATGTGAAACCTCTGAGTAAAATACCTACTCACATTGGCTTGGAAGAACATAGGGATCATCCCCAACTGGCTCAAACCACCTTGTATTAATCATTGGAAATCCATTGTCATGTTCAATAATAGTTCTATCAGAATCATTTTGATTAAGTCGTAGTCTGTGTCATCTGATGACGAAGAGAATTAATCTAAATGAATTAAAATCACACTCAAGTATATCATCCAAAATGTCATAGTATCAATTTTTAGACTCTCGAGGATGTAAGTCATTTTTAGATGAAATATTAGTCACCTGAAAGACTGCACTTATCCCAGAATCACAAATTTTTTTGTATCATCCAACTTTTTGATGCGAAATTTATGACCATTGCAAAACATAGCCTTATGGTGTTTGACCTGCAAAAATATGTCAAACATGTATAAATTATTGCATTGGGAGTTCATAAACGTACAAGTGATTAACAAATTTATACGTACTTGGAAATCTCTTAAACCATGTGCTAAATCTATTTCCCTTTGCATAACATTTGGATCTCTATTACGATGAGCTTCATTAACCAATGAAGACACAACTTCCCATGTTAATGTGTGACCTAAATGATGACATCATTCAATCCATACTGTCATCCAATCTTAATTGTTTGCAATATACAAATATTTTACATCCCACTCTCGAGGAGTTGTACAAAAAATAAATAGACGACTTACAACCGATTAATTTTGAAGATTAAGAATTAATTAACAGCTACAATAGCATCTTATAATTTATTACCTCTCACTTTCCTCATTCTACCTTTCCCCACCAAGTACTCCCCTTCAAATTTTCTAATGGTGTCGAGATCCCAAATGCGATCTATATGGATCTTTGTTGCAAGCTTAGGAAGAAATTCAGTAACATACACCATAGTCTAGTATACCATATATCCCTCCACCATAGGACCCTTAGGTCGTGCTCTTTGCTGAACCAAAGCCTTCAAAAATTTCAGATGCCTCTCAACCATCCACATTGATCGAGTGTGTACGGGTCCACACAATTCAATCTCCTCAACTTGGTGTATGAGGGAGTGTTCTTGTGCATTGAAAAAGGTTGAAAGTAGACACTTTTGCATTTCACACATTAAATGAGAAATTCTTGTCTTCTAATATTTTATATTTTCTTTATGGATTTCTTTAGATGACAACCACCAACAAGACATTTAAGACACGAAAATATATAAACATGAGACTTTACAATATATACAACAAATTGAACAAATATCATTGCTTACCTCATGTATTTTCCAAGATCATATATCACTTGTTTGATGTTATTGTTGAAGTTCTCTGAGAGAGATAGGGGTAGCACATACTGCAACAATTATAAAAATAATCATGTCATTCTTTTCTCACATAATACAATGAGAAGTACATGCAGTTTACAAATATATTGTAAATACAAAAGAACATGACTTACCTTGATGAAGGTATATCAATCATGCATTTTCAACCTTGGCCCAAATTCACTTTTCTTTGATATGGTACTACTTATGTTTGCAAGAAATCCTGTGGGAAATCAAAATTTTCATGACTTCTTTTATGACATCATTTTATTGCTCTGTTAATAACCAAGGAAGGGCACTTATATTAATTTGTTCTCCATTTCTATTTGATTCAATGAATTTTTTCATTGCACGATTGGAATTATGAATGTCATTACAAATTTTGACAATTTTTTCTTTGTCACACCTTCTATCCAATATCTTCCACAATGTCTTCATTACATTCTTTCCAATATGCATAGTATCAAATAAATGCACAATTTGCAGCTGCTCGTAGTAGATATCTAGGATAACTTTTTAATCCCTTTGGAAGGTTCTCAGTAGTATTGCCTTGACAACATTCACGATCATCAATCACATAATCAACAAACAAAATACAATACAAATATATAAATTCCAAACATAAACCATTAGGTAGAATGGTAGTACCTTGACGATTAATTCTATTATATTTCAACTTCCATAGACGAGGTGTCATTTTCTGTGGCTTAGATGTAGTCTCTTCTTTCCCATTGAAAACATATTTTTCCGTAATTCAATAGTTATGATTTTTGTGAAGAAAGTGTCTATGCTCATCAAACACCTACTTTCCTAAACTTTTTGAATGACAAGATTTCATCTTTGGACCACAAAATGGACATGCAAATTTTTTCTTTTTTTGGAGACCTACAAGATAATGATACAATTAGATTAAATATGTTAATTTTTATATTTAGAATTATCATGTGCAACTTGAATTCACCATAACATATCAGAAAAATGTGTTAGCCCTGCGGCATCATGTATTGTCCATACAAGCATTACATGGAATTGAAATTGTTTGTCTCCTATTGGTCTAAAGATGTCATACATAGTGACACCATTCCATAACTCTACCAACTCATCGATAAGAGGCTCAATATATACATTCATATCTTTGACTTGGTATTTAGCTAGTTGAATGAACAACAACATTACATAATTATTGTAACCATTTTACTACAAGATTTATAACTACATGTAGATAACTATTAAATGATCAAATACCTGAAACAATCATTGTCAACATAATGTGCTCTGTCTTTATTGATATTCATGGAGCAATGTTATTGTTGATGACAAAAATAGGCCAAACAGAGTAAACAGATCTTAGCTCTCCAAATGGATTGACACCGTCCGTTGCCACTGAAAGCTTGAGATTTCAAGGTTCTTCGATAAAGTGCGGCCACTTTTCCTCTATGTCCTTAAATATAGAACCACCTGCATACATTTGAATAATGTCATCTCAACTCCTATTGCATGCATGGTAATCCATAAATTATGCCAAGCTACTACACCTGAATAATCTTTGTAAACGTGGTATAATGGGGATGTAATGAAGATTCTTGTGAGACACCTTTTTTGTTATTTGATCTGTTTGATATCTACTCGTATGACATTCAGGGAATTCTATTGAAAATTCATGTTATTTATGATAAATAATAAATTTTATTGGGACAAGCATCTATTTCTTGATACTTTATTCCAATATCTTTCATAGTGGCACATAATTCTCGATATGAGCGAGGGAGAATATTCGATGGTGGTAAAAAAAACTCACTTATCAATCTATAGAAAAAAATATAATGTGTTAATATTAACAATATTTATGGTACATGTTTCACCGTTTAATTACTATAATGACATATATGACATACCTTAGCATACGTGACATTGTTATGTTGGATAAACCATTCATAACTTTCAAGTTCAACAACAACAATACAACAAAGAGAAGAGTTGTTTGGGAGCCTTTGTAAAGGGTCATAGCTGCCTTCTCAAGCAGAGGTCTATCATTAATGAAATCAACATCATCTTGATTATCATCATCAGTTGCGCTAGTACCAAATGTGTCATGGATCAATGTATTATTACCATCATCTGAAAATGTGTTATCTGGTGCATTATCGTCATCTTCCATAGAATCATAATCTTTAGCTTCAATATTCGCACCTCCATGATCCTCCACTTCCAAAGCCATATTCTCCATATTCGCACCTTCATGGTCCATATCACGTACTCCCTTGGGGAGGTCAACCTATATAAAAATGATGAACACAAATAAACCATGATAATGATCTCATCATCAAGTGTATTTCATATATATATTAATTGTTAAATAAATATAATGAAAAACTTACCAATTGATGATAATCAAACCCTCCTTCAATGTGACCATTATCCCTACAATGTCTCTTAGTTGTTTTGATTAGCAATCTTCTAGTGTTTAAGCCCTTACAAATATTACAGGGACAATAACATTTTCCATTGCTTTTTCTTTTCAAGTTAGACCACAATCTATTGATTGTATCCTCATTACCTTCTTCACTTGGATTGTCTGACATGATCCTTTTTCACTTAGATTATCTATAACATAATTATATATAGAAATTGAAAAGTTAGTTATAAAATGATGTTGTAGTATAGTATACTAAATTGAAACACTTCTGTTATTGTAGTCTTCCACCTCAAACTCTTTCCTATTATGGCAATAATGAAAGATATTCAAATAATATAGTAGTTTGTAAATCAAAATAAAATATCATATATATTATACACAAAATATATCAGAAGTACATCAAATTTGACCAAACACTACTAGGAGCTAGACCCGACAACAAATGGACTTGTGATGATTTTCACAATAATACATTTGTTGTAGGGTATAAGGTCCCAGTAGTGCTTAAAAAAATTTGCATGGTGAAGGTTGTATATGTTGTATATGTTGTGTGTGTGTGCGTGCATAAAAAAGGGGGCCTTTATCTTTGATCTTAAAATGACAAATTTGCATATCTAACACTTTTTGAGGGTGCAGGGAACAACAAATGGAGGCAACTTGAGACCACAAATGGAGGCAAGTTGTTGATTGAGGGTGCAGGTAACAACACCTGTTAGTACTTTTATTGAATTGTAAATTTCAATTTTGAACCATTCCGTGAATATAGAACATGGATGTAATCTTGGGAAATAACAAAATGTAGACACGATAGATTACTTATTTTTTTATTCTACATTGCTTACTATTTGAGTGCACATTCCACATGCAACTTGATCAAGTCTTGTTTGATGCTTCAATTTTGTGTTGATTGTCCTGTAGAAGTACACAGTTTTGAATTTCCCCACTATGTTATTCAAAAAACAACAATAGAATAAAATACTTGTTGAGAAAGATCATCATAGGAGTATAAAAAACTCAAGATCCAAAGGTAACTCAACATTATAAGACTTTTACATTCAACCTTCATCTCATGCACCTAATAAATAAGAGATAAAATACATGAAATTAAAAAATTACATTACAAAAGAATGAACTAAAACTATCTACAAAAGTAGTACCCAATTTATATACAAAACATTTAACTAATGAATTGTGTTTTTCTTCTCATCTTCACTACCAAAATAATCATCCATTTAATCTAACTGCACTATGCAAGTCCAGTTTAGTGGCCATGTGCCTTTCATCCTCAATCAAGACTAAGGAACACTATAGGATAAGAGCATAGTGATAGAAGATAGACCCATTTTGTGCATAACCTGAAGTCATCGTATTCCATGAGAGTGCATCTTTTGAGAATTTGTTTTTTGAACGTTTCAAGGGACCGGTAGTCCTACAATTAAATCATCATAACTTTCCCATTACTTAATAATCACACATGGCACAGACTCTCTTCAAACTCACAATACGTTGCATGTGAAGTACAAAACTCATGAGATTCTAAAGAAGGCCTCACTCTTAATCAGCCAAATCTTCCTTGAACCACACAAAAAAACTATGTGATAACTATGTCTACTCCAACCTTAATTGTTTAAGAATTCATCATATCAGATAAAGTATGTTTAAGAATTGTTGGGACTGGTCCTTTGGCATGTATTAAATAGATTACAATTTTCAGCATATTATTATCACTCTATTTCTTTGTTGTAAACATGTCATTGGTTCAGTTTTGTAAATTTTTTTGTGTTAAATGCATTTAAAATTAACTTCATTGTCTTCTGATTGTCTTATAAATGCTTCTTTATTTGTCAGCCAATTAATACATGCTAGTATATAAAGAAGACAATCAAAAGACAATGAAGATTTGTCTGACCAATAGTCTACAGAATTAGACCTTTATTTGGCTAGGTCAAATCTTCCTTCGTGCTAGCAGTCTATAGAAATAGACCTTTATTTTAAATGCATTAAACACAAAAAAAAAATTACAAAACTGAACCAATGACATGTTTACAACAATTATCATAACTCGCAAGCAAAACTAAAACAATGACATGTTTATAACTAATTAAGAGTGAGGCCTTCTTTAGAATCTCATCAATTTTGTACTACACATGCAACGTATTGTGAGTTTGAAGAGAGTTCATGCCATGTGTGATAGAACCTACTTTATCTAATATGGTGCATTGTTAAACAAATTAAGGGTAGAGTAATTATTATTTAGTTTTTGTGGGGGACAATGAAGATTTGTCTGACAAATAGCAGGTCTTCTTTAGTATCTCATGAATTTTTACCACATATACTGTTTCAAGCCTTTGAGTCCTGGAGACAAGTGGAAATAGGAGTTGCTTTGTTGAGTGAGGGCTAATTAGCCCTAGGAGAAGAGAATTTGGGGATGGAAGTATTCACCAGTCAAAGGATGGAAGACTGAGATTGAGATGGGGTTAGTAACTCTGAAAAGGGTATTTGAAAAGGTATGTACTTTCCTAGGTTGTTTGGAGACATTGGGTGTAATTTTTTGAATTCTATGTGTGTAGGGCTACTAAACAAGCCTAAAAGGGATGTAGAAGAAGAATGGTGTAAATTGAATAGATCAGAGTGAATGGGGTGTTGAAACATGGTGAATAGACCATGATGAGATGATACTTGATGTTAGGATCAGGGTGAAAAGCCTAGTTGAGGTTTTGACATGGTGAAGGTACTAGGTGCACTAGGTGCTAGGATGGAGATGGTGCTAGGAGGAATTGCCAAGAAATGAGGAAGTGAACTTGTGTAGAAAAGTTGTGGAAGTGATTAACAAAGTTAGGGAACTCTACTTAATCCTTGAGTTGAGGCTAATTCCTTGAGTGGATTCCAAGTTAATTGTTGAATCCTCGAGTTGAGTTGGTCTCCTTAAGATAATAGTGCAGGGCTCTTCATCAAGATGTATGAAACAAAGAAGAAGAGGAATATCAATAGAAGATTAAATTCTTTGCAACTCTAGTGATCCACTGTCCCGTGGAACACTGAATCCATATGTATGTGTGAACGTGATCTTGGTTGGGTGATGATATAGGAACATTTCCTTTTGTTATATTTACACATTCATGAAATCATTATACTATTTTTGTTGTTAATAAAGTCAAGAAATTGACTGGTGTTGGTGACTGTGACTGGTAAAGGGGTACAGTCAGCGGATTAAGGGTTGTAAACCTCTATTACGTAAATAATGAACTTTGAATCTTCCTAAAGAGTTTTCCAAAGTTAAAAAATCCCAATATTTATGAAAAAAAATGCAGGCATTAGGGTCATTCTTATAGTTTCATTTTATGTCGCTTTTGTGTGAGAGTATTCATTTTCAATTCCCATTCAATGGCACTTGTGTTTATGAGAAAAAATGCTTTAATAATCTTTGAAGATAATGGTTATTGGTTTTCCTTGCATGAAACTTAGATGAATGTTGCTAACTTGAAATTTGTCTTTGAACATTAAGTGTTTATTATGTATGTCTATACCTCATATAATCCAAAAAAATCTTCAACACGAAGATTTTGGTAACTTAAAGGGCCTTAGTGACCGGCTTTGAGTTGAGAAACTTCGATGTCTAAAACTACATTGTTTTCAACTAGTCGACCGTAGATTTTAGTTTGTCTTGATGGTTTTCTTCCAAGATTTCATCCATTTTTGTCTACAAAATTTTCATTGGCTACAAATTCTTGGGATTATATCCACCTCAGACATGGTAGTAGGCTAATCTTTCCTATTCCTTATGTTTGGTCTAGAAGAATCTACCTTGGAAGTGAATTGGATATGTTAGATCCTTAAGGCATACCTTTGTGTATTTCCAATATGTTTGGATGCAGGGTAGACCAGGAGAATGAAGGATCACTCACTGATTGCATGATAACCTAGTTTTGAAGGGTCACTGGTTGAGGGGACAGTCAAGGTCCGGATGATTGGGCTATTAGAGGACCCTATTTCTTTGTATTAATTGCTATTCAAATTGGATGCATGGATTTCTTGTGAATTATCGACTGCTATGTATCCTGCAACTGCATCCGTAATTGCTGCATTAGATTAACAAGCTTCAAGAGTTGTTGAGGTAAAAGACATTTAGCACCCTCCATCCTACAATTATGGAAATATTGGCCACAAAGCATTTGCCAAGGACAATCTCAGGCCACAACTCTCCTTAGGCATGTATTAATAGTGGGAGAACACTAGGCTTGAAGAAAATTAATCACTTAAAGCGATTGACTATCCAACAATTCAATCCCCACCAATTCAATGACTTGTTAGCAGCTTGAAATCAGAGTTAGAATTTTATTTTCTGTAATTTTTGTTTGACCGTGTCATTAGAATAAAGTGATATTTTCGGAGAAAATGAAATCGTGTTTGATAATATAATTTTTCCTCCAAACATGTTTATTTGTCTTGAAACAATATCTTACATAGATTTTTTTATGCTGAGTTATTCTAAAAATTGCAGAACACTATCTTAACACAAGGGCTAATAAAGATTTCTGAAATACAACAATTCTATCTCTCAATTCTATCTCTCAATGAAAATTAATTTTCCCCAGCTTTACTGAACTCTAGTAATTGTACAATAATATGATAACTTGTCTCGACAAAACATATAGAACATCATCCAAATTTCTTCTCAGCAAAGATGTTCAAACATTATTTAAGGATTTGATTAGGGTGGGTGAGAACTGAAAATCCTACCTGAAAATTACAATAAATTGTTATTGACTGTGACAAATGTAAAACTACTGATAACAAAAGTCACAATTTATTGAAATCTTCAATATTTTTTCCATGATTATTCAAGTCTTCAATTTTAAGTCAATGATCAAAAAAAATAAAGTTACATTCCCAAATTACAACTAATATTGGTTCTCCAATAAACATTGTAGCATATCTCACTGCTATTAATTGAGGCGTTCTAAACCTCTTGACGCTTCTTTATTTTTATTTGAATATAGAATATAGATGAAATTAATTGTAACCGCCATTTATACGTAATTGCAGTGCAAATTTTTTCTGTGTACTCCCTTGCTGCCCCTGCAAGAAAGTAAGAAAAAGACATATTTTTATATTATAATAAAATAATATAAAAGGAACATAAAAGATTGTGTACTTACATAACCAAATTTATCTCCTAAGATGTTATTAAAAGGAACAATAAAGTTCGTATTTATCTCCTGATTCAAAAGAGTCTAATATTGTTTGTATAAAGTTGGAAGATACAAAACTTTGATGTATTATATTATCATCTCATCTCAGTTCAGATGATAATATTTATAAAAAAGATTTCTACTTTCTCATCTCAGTTCTACAGATTTATAAATCAAAATAATAAATTTCTTTCTTCAAAGAAAAAGCAAAGAAGAAAAAGATTTCCAATTCCAATTATAAATCTGACAAGTCTTTTCTTTTGGATCAAACTTGAGCTGCACTGTCTGCCAAAATTCGAAGTATATGTATATGGTGGTAGTTCCAATGGCTCACCTTTACAAACCATTATCATTCTGCTCTGTAAATTACAATTCCCTAAGTCTAACATTACACCTTGCATCCCCCAAATATAAAGAAACCTTATATTGCCAACCCCATTCAGATTATACCTCCATTTTGAGAGAACCAGTAGATTTTTTGGTTCTCATAAAATTGCTTGGAAAAAAGCTAATCGTATTTGTCATGCATCTATTCACTCTTTGATCTAAGTGAAATTTTCTCATTCCCCATCTCTGTTCTGCAGATCTATATATCAAAACAATAAACTTATTTCTTCTGACAAGATAAAGATTTCCAATTCCAGTTATAACATATATTTTATAAGTCTTTCCCTTTGAATCAAACTTGAGAGTTGTGCTGCCTGCCAAGCTCACCAAACTCATCAAAAATCAAAGCATGTGTATATGGTGGGAGTTCCATAGGCTCACCTTTACAAACCATTATCATTCTGCCTTTGTACATTACAATTTCCAAAGTCTACCATTAAACCATACATCCCCCAAATATAAAGAAACCTTATATTGCCAACTCCATTCAGATCATACACCTATTTTGAGAAAACCAGTAGATTTTTTGGTTCTGCATTAAATTGCTTGGAAAAAAGCTAATCCTATCCATCATACATCTATTCACCCTTTGATACAACTGAAAGTTTCTAATTTCTCATCTCTGTTCTGTAGATATATAAATCAAAACAAAAAAAATTTCCACTCCGGTTATAACAAATACCTGATATGTCTTTTCCTTTGGATCAAACTAGAACTGCACAACCACATCATCGAGATATTTTTTCATCTAAAACAAAATCTCACTTTTCTGATAGATTTGCATCTTCAAGACAATAGGACTGCATAGTCAATGGATTGATCACTTTTTGGACTCCATCTCGCTTTCAGCTATAAACCAAGAGGCCCTCATCTCTAGGCCTAAGAAACCATTCTGAATAATTCCAACTCCACTCATCAAATTAAACATCTTCTTGTACTTTAGTCTTCTAGTGACATCAAAACAATAATATTTTGCCATGAAGTAGAAACGATTTGAAGTCGGAGCAGAGTATCAAGAGAAACTTGGCAAAATATTATGTTAAAGATGTTCTCTAGTATGTGACCTATGAAAAATGATTGCCCCAACCTTCAACTCTTTGGTTTGAGCCATCCTCTCTGCATGAACCTATTTTATGTGTGGACCAATTTGATGAACTCTCTCCTTTCTTCTCTGCATCCTTGGCCTTATCCATATCATATATATGCTTGCTTGATCCATCCTCTATGCATGAACCAATTTTAAGGGTAAGCCAATTGATATAAAGTCCACTTGATCTAGGATCACCTTTCTTCTTTGTGGCCATTCTTTTTACCTGAAAAATATAGCATGCACAACGTAATGCATTCAACAACAGTCCTTGGAAATTAATCTACCATTTTTTCTCTAACTAATTGAATGCTCTTATTCATGATACTCCTTATGTTCCTCTATATATACATAAAAACTAAGTAAAAACATGAAAAGTGGTCTAACAAAAAAATACCACAAAAATAAATTTAAATAATAATGAAAATTTAAGCATTTATACAATATAATATCTAAAGTAGTTGAAACAATTTAAAGAATGCATAATCATCGTAACCAAATCAAAAAAAACTATGGCAATCATCAATTTAAATATATTAACAACAATTGGGCTTAAAATTTGGGAAGCATTTCATCCTCTTTCCCTTGTCTGAACCTAATTGATGCAACGAAAGCTTAAATTCTCATCTTCGCTTGACTCAGATCAAACAAATCAACTACTTAAATTAATAGAAAGGAAACCAGAAATAATCATTTCTATGGAAAGAAAAACAACCATTCAGATGATATGTCTTTCACAAACCAGAAATAATCTTTTGCTAACTGAAACATAGTTCAGATTTGCAGAAACAAACATATGATTTGAAAACAAGCAATCAACAATAATATAGAATCATGCATATAAAAATAAATTAGAGAGAAAACGTAATTATGTATCATCACTCCGTAAATCAGAAAATGCTTACAACCCCAATTCAAGAGCAGCGCTCCCTTCTCCAAAACAAAAAACAATCACACCAAAATTCTTCCTCCACTCCCACAACAGGGAAAGAAAAATCCAAAATTCCACTCCCACCAAAACGGACAGTTACAAGCAAAAAAGTAGGAACAAAGCAGACGGAAAGTAGGCCCCATAATTAATCTACGGTTACATTATCTTCCCTATTTTTGAAAAGTTCTGAATCTCCTGATTCAAAAGAGTCTAATCTTCATGAGATATGAGATCTTCTTAATGATCCAAAGTGTTGTTGGAATCAGGAAAACCTACTCATTTGATCAACTATATCTTATAATTTTTAGCTCATGTCACAGCAATTTGAGTATCCAGTATAAGTTTTGTCTCTTCCAAAGTGTCTCCAAACCATTCGAATGCATTTCTCAAATCAGTTTTTCTCTCTTAGATCCTGTGGGAATACAAAGTTAGAGTCTTCTAAATAAAAATCCACTTATCAACAAGTAATCTTCAAACAGCTTATTCCTAGCAGCAGGACTACAAGTGGCAGTGAAAACTTCACTGAAATACGGATTATTTCCTCAAACCCAACAATCCATTGGTCATTGAGGTGACTGAGTGGTGTCGTTTACTTAAAGCGTCAGCTACTGCATTAGTTTTACCACTCAAATGCTGAACAAATGTATAATTCTGCAAGGAGACCCATTTGACATACTTATATGACAAATCGTCTTGAGATTAATATATTTCAGTACTTGATTAACAAGATGAGTTCTCTATAAAACAAGTAATGCCTCCAATGTTTCAAAGTTTGAACAATAGCATATTTCTTTATCATAATTACCATACTACTTTTTTGGCATCAATTAGTTTTCACTAAAGTAAACAATTTGCTTGCCCTCTTGACTCAGGATACTCTTAATGACTACTGCAGAAAAAAATTCTCAAAGTCTGATATGAGGGTCTTTTGCCTTGATCACCTTCCTTTTAAGCTACACAAAACTTCTATTAGCTGTTTGAGTCCAAGAAAAAGGCTATCCTCTATGCCAGTTGATCAAAGAAGCACTTATTCCACTAAAATTTCTGATAAATCTTTTATAGAAATGTATTAACCCATGAAAATTCTTTATTTCTGTAATGTTTTGAGGAGTAGGCCATTCAAGTATGGCTTTAACCTTTTTTAGAATCAATGCATACTCATGCTAAAATCACATTTCTAAAGAAAACTCACTTTTTTTAACAATTTATTAATAATCTGTCTCCTTCTAAGAGTATTAAAAACAATTTGAAGGTGTTCTAAATGTTCTTCCATGCTTTTATGGAAAATAAGAATATCATCAAAATAGATTACGATGAACTTTTTAATGTAGGATCTAAATACCTGGTTTATGATGCAGATAAAAGAAGCGGGGACATTAGACATTCCAAAAGGTACCATCAACCATTCATATAACTCATCATTGATCTTGAATATTTTCTTTCATTCATCCTCTTATCTGATTCAAATATCATGGTAGTCATTTGAGGACATTGATACATTCGCTATTATCTTATTGATAGTTCCTAGAATACACAAACTCTCCATTTGCCCCTTTTTTCAGATCAAGGTAAAACAGATGCAGCACAAGGACACATGCTCTCCCTTATGAATCCCCTTTCTAACACATGCTCTCCTTTATGAATCCCCTTTGACTCAGCAAAAGCTTAAACTCTCTTCTTCCCCTTGATTCAAAAGCAAATAATCATGTCTTTAAAACGAAAAACAATCATTCAAGTGATATGTCTTTCGCAAATCAGAAATAATCTTTTGCTAATAGAATATAGTCAGATTTGATAACAAGCAATCAACAATAACATAGAATCATATATAAATAAATAAATAAAAAAGACCAAACATAATTCTGTATGATCACTCCAAAAACAGAAAATGCTTACAACCCCAACTCGGAGCAGCACTCTTGTCCAAAACTTAAAAAACTTCGGCCATAAACAACCCCACCAAAAATCTGCCTCCACTCCCATTGAAGGGAAAAAAATCCAAAACGGACAGTTACAAGCCAAAAATATGCAGACGCGGCAAGGAAATTCAGAAACCAGGCAGAAGGGAAGTAGGGCTGATATTACTTGAATTTAAATTCTATTTTATTTTCAAACAACAGTGAAAACAATGTTTGCATCCCAATGGCGTCCTTCCACATGGCAATAGTTAGGGTTAATATAAAGTTAAGAAAACTTTAGAGAATTTCCCCTTTCTGGAGAGGCTCAAGGAAAAAGTATATAAAGTATACAGAGTAAGAAAAGAATACAAAGATAGAGAAAAACAGCTGCCTTTGAAATCAAGTAGGCCAGGCGGCAGGGAAGAAAGGGGAGAGTTCATCAAGCCATCCTCTCTGTAAGAGCTGATTCTAAACTTGATGAACCTTCCCTTTCTTCTCTGCAACCTTGGCCTCATATATGCCATATATATACTTGCTTGATCAAATTGATATAGAATCTAGTTGATCTAAATCACCTTTATTTGCTTGAGCCTGAACAATCCTCTCTCCATCACCAACTAATATCTTCCAAGCCAACATTGCTTCAACCTGAGCAATCTTCACTGAAAACGCTATTCCAGCTGATTCTCATGGAAGCCATCACATCTATTTGAAGTGTGAGGTGCTCTAACAAAGCCTAGTGATTAAATAGAAGTGGAATTCCATTAGAAGGAACTGTTGAGCTGTATCCAGAACATCATGGACCGACCTAACATTTCTGTTTCATAAAATTTGGAGCCCTCCATTGATTTCAATCCAAATTTGACTTTCGCTTCAAGAAAATGGTTTTTGGAACTCGTAGAGTTTTAATATGGTAATCAATAGCTTGAAGACATTGCTATTTGAAGTGGATTCGCGGGAGAATAAGTTATATTAAAGTAATGTATTATATTAATTAAAATTAAGAAAATTTTTAAATTCATATTGATTTTTAGTTAATATTTTTTAAAATTTTATTTAGACATTACTACTATAAATTTACAAAAATATTGGCTGAAAAGAGTCATGTTAATATAATGGTACTAAATTTTATATTGAATTGTATTTATATATATTATATTTAATTTAAATTCTAATTTAGCATTTTGTTTAACTTACTTTTAAATATTTTAATATTTGAATAATATTTTCCTAAATCTAATTGTGTAAATTTGTATAATTCATATTGAATTTGCATAACTATATGTTTTGGGAAGGTACTTTTATAAATATCATTTGAGATTTCAAGTGGACTTTATAGGGAGGAGCTTATATTGAAGTGACAATTCATTTTAGTCAAAATCTTGAAATTTTTAAGGCAATATTTCTTTAAATTTGATCGATTAAATTGTTATTACCAATGTTTCATAACAAACTTCTATGTTTGACCCCAAATATTGGCAATACAAATATGCAACAAATAATAGTTAAGAAAGATCATGTTAGTAGAATGACTTGTCATATTACATAAATTTAGTCAATATGTCTTTTGATCCAACTTAGAAATGGTAAGGGTTATGTTAGTATAGTGGTACTAAATTTAATATTTAATTGCAATATATATATATATATATATATATAATTTTGATGTATTATTTTATTTAGTTTACTTTTAAATATTTTTTATTTGAATATATAAATGTTGTTATTTTCTTTTACATTAATAAGAAACAAAAACAAGGGTGTTGTTCCTTTGAAAACAATAGCCCAAGGGTATAAAACCAACATAACAAAGTATCACAATAATAACAAATGAACATTAAAAATTAAGAGAGTTCAACAACAAATTATAAGCTACTTCTAATAGCATACTATAAACTACTAAAGTATTAAATAGTCTAGTAAACCATCAAAATTATAAAGACTTTTAACATGAAACCCCATGTGGAACTAACAATAACAACAATAAAAAGCCAAAGTAAACCAAGCATGACCAATAGACTTGATATCATAGCTAGATTCATGGAGCACATGGCTCCAATACTTAGTCAAGAACTTAAACATTCCCTTGTAATTCCCTTCATCCTCATCATCTTTCCCAAGTACCTTCTTATGCATAAGGCACAAAGATGTGTAGAGTTGTCCATTATACAAAGGCTAAACCTAGAGACGATCATCTTCTTTTCCAAGTCAATTACATTGGTCTTCAACATCCCTAGCTACTTAGTGCAACTCCCTTTAACATTCGTCTTGTTTTCTTCGTCCTCAAGTCAAGCATTACATCTTGTGTTAAGTCCACCCACTTGGTTTTTACGTTGTTAGAGATATAAGTAGAACTATCATTCGTGGATTCATCCAAACTTTTTGTCATTTTAGTATCACCCCCTTCCCCTTCAACATCCTCTCTCTTACATTCCTTTTTTGCAATTTTTCCACTCCCCTATATCTCATCTTCTTCCTCAAAGTCATAATCAACTTTTGGAGTCTTTTTACCTTTGTCACTCGAGCAACTTACCAGCCTATGAGACCTTCTTAGGTTGCTCTCATTTTTACTATTCTCCTCCCCATCCTCTTCCTCTTCCTCACTAATCACCTCCTGAGTGGTAAATTTGGGCTTCTTTCCTAAAGGGGGAGGGGGATTTTTTTCCTTTCTCTTACTAGTTGTTAATGGGATGGTAGGCTTGATTTTCATGTCATAGAGCTTAGAAGCAATCATGTAGGGTGCGGGGGTGTAACATCATCTTAACCCTAACCAGATCAAGTAGGTATTACAATCCTGAGTTTATATTTAAATGTTATTAGGTTGAGCTTATTGGATGTTGTAAATTCTTTCTATGTTTCCCTTACTTCTTATGTGAGTATGATATTGCATTAGGTGTTTGTGTGGAGGTAATTATCTAATCCATTTGGTAGCTTAATTATGAACTCATATTGTAGTACTTGATGATGCTACTAATGACAGACATGTTGAATGTTATAAAGTCACTTATCTAATATATTTGATGACTTTACATTTTAATATTTGATGATGTTATTGTCTTATAGACATAATGACACTATAAGAAAAATTGGTTATAGTTTAATGGCACTCTTTCGTGTGTATTCATCTCTACTTATGTCTTGAGGATCTTTCAAGATCTTGGTGTGTGTCGTTAAGAATTCTTAGGACATTAATGGGTTATGATAGTCTATTTACCATGTGTTAGCACACAAATTTGCAATTTCATTTTTCCTCCCATCTAACATATTTTGAGCTTATGTTTGATGAATAGATATGTTAATCAAGATTTCCCTAGTATATAAATCATAAAGATACTTCATGTTTGTATTTTTTTTTTAAGAAGTGATAATAGTTAATGTTGGTTTGTGCATGTGCAGGATTGAGTTAAAGGAAGCAGATACCAATTGAACAATCCATATGTGACTTGGCTTTGGAAAATTGATCATCGGATAGACTACTAAGGGCGAGCATTGATATGAGGTAGGAGAACTATTATCTTTGGCCTTTGCATAAGGTTCATAGGACAAAGCCATAGTTCTACTAATGAAGATTTACATTATCACTGAGGGACACCCCGATGAAGAATGAACAAGCAACAACACAAAGGCTATCAGAGTAATTTATACCGATAAATAAATGAGGCACTAAGGCAAGCATAGTATCAGCCAAAGGTATGCTAATGACTTCAGGAAACAACTAAAGCATCACTGGTAGACATAATAGATATCAATCAACTTCATTGGTGATACATACACTAGCAGCAAAGAAATTATTTTGTCTTGTCGATAGCCGGTAAGGCTATCAGTGAGACTTATACCAATAAGCATATAAATGAGCAGAGTCTATTGGCAAGGGTTGTAAGGATAAATGTCATCGGTGAAGCTAAAGTAATCGGGATGATTATTTTTGAGTTCCTCTAACACCCAATGAGTATGTTGACACAACCTATGGCGATATAAGGAGAATAAGACTTGTATGAGAACATCAGGAAGAGTTATATTGACTAACTTATCGGTATAGCAATACACTGCAGTGAAAAAATTTTCAAGTCACCCTAGTATCCGATGATATTATTGGTAAAACATAAGTCAATAGAGTAACTAAGGAGAAGGAAGTATCAAAAGAATTAATACTGATGGATTCCATATGAGCAACTAAAAGCATCGAAGAAGGTACCATAGAGTTATGTCGATCCCTGATGACATTATCGAGATATCCTATAGTGATGAAGAATATTAAGGACAAAAGGACTATGAAGAGATCAGAATAGTGATTAAATGATATGATCAGAATTCAGCTTGAGAACTTAAAGTTTCAGTTGATTTGGTGGAGCCGACAATGTGAAGCGTCACGTCTACTCACATGGAGTTGCATGGTCATTTTAGTGTTGCGTGGTTGATGTAGTCATTGGAGATGTTGTTGGAGAGTTGTATTATTTCTCTAATATGATTTCAAGAAGGTTCTAACAGGCCGACTTCATTATGGAGAAAGATACTTATAATAGCTAGTCAAGTTGTGATTGCTAAGTATGGCAGTGAGTTGAAAATGAATTGAAGAAAAGAGTAGAGCAGTAAGTGCAAAGTATAGAGCCATCAGTAGAAGGTCTATGTGACAAAGAAGAAAGTGTGTGCTATACATTGGAATTGATCAAGATAGTAGGTCTAATTCACAGTTCACCAAAATTTAGATATAGTTTGTATCTGATATCCAGGAGGTTGTAGCCTTGTTCATTTGAGCAATGAGCTCTTGGATAGTGAGTCCTCACCCCTAACAGGGTTATTTTTAAAAGACTCCTAATAGGGTCTGACCTTTGACCAGGTCATTGTACTTCATGCATTGTAAAGATCAACTCCTAATAGGGTTGTAAGATCTTCTAACATGGATCATTATACTCTAGTGCAATTTATAGTGGGTGCTAATTCCCACCGGGGTTTTTACCTATTTGGGTTTCCCCGTAACCAAAATTGTTGTGTTGTGTTATTGTGTATGTGCTTAATGTTCTTCTGTACTTAATTGGATAAAGAATTGATTCACTCCCCCCCCTCAGTTATGTCTTGGGACTATTCCTAACAATTGGTATCAGAGCCAAGTGCCTCAGAGAGAAAGTTTAATAGCTTGAGGTTGATTAGATGGCATTCATTAGAAAAGAAAGTCCTAAGTTTGATGGAGAGAATTATCTAGACTAGAAGAACAAAATGACAACACATTTGCAGTGCATTGGTTTTGAGATCTATGAAGTAGCTACTCAAGATATGCAGGTCCCTTCTCTTAAGGATCTTGCAAGAGATGATGCAACTCTTAAACAGAAGGAAATTTTAACTCAAAATAAAATTTCCAAGGAATCCCTTATCAACGCCCTATCTTACAGTGAATTTTTAGAAATCAAGGAAGTACATAAAGCATACAAGATATGGAAGCATCTAGAAGACATGTTTGAAGGAGATATCCAAGCCAAGAATGTGCGCAGAAAGACATGGAAGAAAAGATACAATACTTTGGAGATGCTACCTGATGAGAACATGAAAGCTTACAATCAAAGGTTCAATGAAGTAGTTGCAGGAATTAGAAATAATGGTGGAGAAATTTTAGAAGAAGACATCATGGACAAATTGATGACTACTCTAACATTAGAATATGAAAGCAAGATAAACATCCTAGATAAGACTATGCAATTTTCAAAAGACTTCAAAAGAGAGACCTTAATCAGCAAGATTGAAGACAAAGCCTAAAAGTGAAACAACATTCAAAGCCTTAGTTCATGGTAAGAAATATTTGACCACTTCTGGTAATTTTGATAATGAAGATGAGGATAAAGAGCTAGATGAATTCATTGCTATGGTTTCTAAGAAGGAAAGAAAAGGAAAAGGAAAATATGAAGGTCAATTACCCTTTAAATGCTTTTCATGTAACAAGATTGGTCATTTTGCATCAAGATGTCCTACAAGAGTCAAGAAAACTAATTACAAGCCCAAGTATAAAAAATGTTACTATGTTGAAGATGGAGTTTCAGATGAAGATTCAATAGAAGATGAAATTGGATTTGTTGCAATTGAAGAAATGGAAAGAATGTTTGATGAAATGGATAAGGAGGATGAAAAGAAAGCACAAGAGTTAGCATTGATTTCACAAGTAGACATCAGGACAGACTGGATTATTGATAGTGGTTGTTCACATCATATGATAGGAGATAAAGATAGATTTGTGCATCTGGATAAGTACAAAGGTGGCATGGTCAGATTTGGAGATAACACTCCTAAACCTATCATAGGTAGATGAGCTATCACTTTGGATGGAAAGAACAAAAATGAAGATGTTCTATATGTTGATGGATTGCAGCATAACCTACTAAGTGTTGGACAGTTGCTTGACAAAGGATATCAGTTGGAATTCAAAGACAATAAGTGCATCATTAATAAAAAAGGAGTAATGATTGCATCAGGTTGAAAGACAAAAGGTAATTTTTTTCAGCTTAATTTAGAAACAAGTTATTTTGTTGCTAAATTAGATGATAGTTGGCTACGACACAAAAGACTATGTCACATTAATTTTGACAATATAGTAAAGATAGGCAATGTTAAGGCAGTAAGAGACCTCCTTAGTATTGCAAGGCCAATGGATACAATATGCATGGAATGTGTGATGGGAAAACATGTAAGGAACTCATTTAGAAGCAAGCAGAATGCAGTAGGGAACAAATTGGATCTAGTGCATACAGACCTATGTGGACCAACTTAGATGAGATCATACTATGGCGAAAGGTACTTTATTTTGTTTGTTGATGATTATTATAGAATGATGCGGGTTGTGTTCTTAAAGGATAAATCTGAAGCATTTGAGAAGTTCAAAACATTTAAAGCTAAAGTTGAGAATGAGACTGGATTAAAGATAAAGTTTATGAGATCGGATAGAGGAGGAGAATTCACCTTTGATAGATTTTATGAGTATTGTGAAGAACATGCAACAAAGAGACATATAAGTGCACCTAGAACCCCTCAACAGAATGGAATTGCAGAAAGGAGAAACAAGATCATTCTTGACATAGCGCACACTATCATGATTGAAGGAAAGGTGGCACACACCTATTGGAGAAATGCAGTCAATACAACAGTCTATACTATCAATAGAATTCAATTAAGGCTGGCCATAGACAAGACACCTTATGAGCTATGGTCTGGTAATGTACCTACAATAAAATACTTTAGAATCTTTGGAAGCAAGTGCTACATCAAGAGAGATGATGGTATTGGAAAGTTTGATGCAAGAAGCGATGAAGGTATTTTTCTTGGTTACTCTATTGAAAGCAGAGCTTATAGATGTTTTAACTTGAGATTGAAGAAGATCATTGAAAGTGCACATGTGAAGATTGATGAGAAGTTTATGATTCAAGAGAGATACTATGATTATGCACCTATGATTGAAGATGAACCTAGACCTATCAGTAAAGAAATAGTTGTTGAAGAGATGTTTGACAGCATTAATGTATTATTCAGTGAACTTGAACCAAGTGAAGAAGAATCTCAGAAGACAGATGAGAGAGTCACACCTAATGTTCCTAAATTTACATCTAGATACCATTCCAAAGAAGATGTCATTGGAGATCAAAACAACAAATTCATGACAAGATCAAAAGCAAAAGTTTCCACAGTTGATGAAGCGGTATGTTTACTTTCACAAATTGAACCTTTAAGTGTTGAAGATGCATGTAATAATTCAGATTGGCATGAAGCAATGAAAGAAGAATTAGATCAGATAGTTAAGAATGATACTTGGGAATTGGTCCCTAGACCTAGTGACAAAAATGTGATTGGAACCAAGTGGATATTCAAAAACAAAATGAATGAAGATGGCACGGTAGTAAGAAACAAAGCAAGACTAGTGTGTAAAGGATATGGATAGAGAGAAGGAAATGATTATTCAGATACATTTTCCCCTGTAAGCATATTGGAAGCCATAAAGTTATTTCTATCCTATGCGACATTCAAAAACTTTAAGGTATAATATCAAATGGATGTCAAATCAACATTCCTAAATGGAGAGTTGAAGGAAGAAGTATACATAGAGAAGCCTAAAGGATTTACTTTATTACACAAACTTGATATGGTATACAGACTAAAGAAATCCCTTTATGGACTTAAGCAAGCCCCTAGAGCATGGTATGAAAGACTTGATGGTTACTTGACAAAGATTGGATTCAAGAAAGGAGCAGCAGATTGTAACTTATTCATAAGAGAGACACCTGAAGGATTATTGCTAGTTGCTATTTTTGTTGATGACATTATATTTGGTGGTAATGATAAGCTTAGTGCAAAATTTGCTAAGAAAATGCATAGCAAATTTGAGATGAGCATGATTGGACCTATCAAATATTTTTTGGGATTGAGTGTGCAACAGACAGACAAAGGTATATTCATAAATTAGTCTAAATATGTGAAAGAGATATTGAAGAAATTCAAGATGGAGGATTGCAAGCTAGTATGCACTCCTATGATAACAGGAAGCAAACTTTCAAAAGATGATGATTCTATAGCAGTTGACAAAACCTTATACAAGTCTATGATTGGTAAACTCGTATATCTTACTCAATCTAGACCTGATATTTCTAATGCAGTTGGTATTGTTGGAAGATTTGCAGCTGAACCTAAACAAAGTCATCTAATGGTAGTCAAGAGGATATTCAGATATTTGAAAGGAACTATAAACTATTATTTATGGTATCCTAACTTGGAGAATGTAGAACTTCATGTGTACACAGATGCAGATTGGGTAGGTTGTGTTGATGACAATAAGAGCACCTCGGGAGGAGCAATATTTTTTGGAGATGGACTAGTTACTTGGACAAGCAAGAAGAAGAATTGTATTTCTCAGTCAATAGCAGAAGCAGAGTATGTGGTTGTAGTATTAAATTGTTCTATAATTTTTTGGATCAAGCAGATGATTAAAGATTTTGGAATCCAAATTGACTATCCTATTACTATTCATTGTGACAACACTAGCACTATAAATATGTCAAAGAATCCTGTGATGCATGCAAAGACAAAACATGTTGAGATAAAATATCACTTCCTAAGATAAAAATTTGTAGAGAAAGAAGTAATATTGGATTATGTGAGTACTAAAGAACAGATAGAAGACATATTCACAAAGCCTTTTCCGAAGGATACTTTTGAGTATCTCAGGCAGAAGTTGGGAGTAATTCCCTTCCCTGAATCTGATTAGAATATACAACAGTGCATCAGTCCTCAGTGATTGATGAATGGTTGACTACTCTACTTCAGGAGTAGTACCTATGCTTATTTGTTTTTGGTGCCCTTTGTCGTTCATGTCAAAGGGGGAGTATATATATAGTCATGAAAAAAAGATAAAAACAAGTAGGATTATGAAGTAAAGGGGAGTATTTAGTCAATTAATTTGTAGCAGTTGGAGGATTCATCCTTGGGGAGTTTTGTTGAGAAAATGGAGAATGTTGTAAAATGATTTTACTTTTGGATTGGTGTTGTTTTTCATTCCATATGTTGCCACCAATGCCAAAGGGGGATATTGTTGGAGATTTTCCAACAAGCCAGTGTTGACTGTATGTTTGTCATTGATGACAACATATGGTAAGCAGTGTGTGTTGAAGTTACAGATAGAGAGCCTTGAGCATATGTTTCTTGGATATGTTATTAGCATGATATCATAAGCGCAAAGGTTGATTCTGAGTGCAGACTATTGTGCAATTGTTTGTATCAGTTGTGTTCCTGACAGTGTTACAGACAAAGTTCTATATATGATGATCAGTGCAACTATGTTGGAGCCTTGTGCATTTGTATGTGTTGTAGACATGTTTATGAAGCTATTTTCATGGACGCAGAGTTAGTTGTGTAGTACAAGTTGAGTTATGTTGTTTCTATTTGCCAGTTACAGTTTCCTGAGTTTATCTAATGGAGCTGATAGTGTTTGTAGTGTTCCAGTAGTTGCACCTATCATTTTGATATGTGTGTTTGGTTTCATGTTTGGTGATGAGTTAAGAATTTTTGGTTAAGAGTGCATAATGTAATTCATCTTGAGAGTAAAGTTTCAGTTGATTTAGTGGATCCAACAGTGTGAAGCGTCGCATCTACATACTCACATGGAGTTGTGCAATCATTTTAGTGTTGCGTGGTTGATGTAGCCATTGGAGATGTTGTTGGAGAGTTATATTATTTCTCTAATATTATTTCAAGAAGGTTCTAATAGGCTGACTTGATTACGGAGAAAGATACTTATAGCCAATCAAGTTGTGATTGCTAAGTATGGCAGTGAGTTGAAAATGAATTGAAGAAAAGAGAAAAGTAGTAAGTGTGGAGTATAGAGCCATCAGTAGAAGGTCTATGTGACAAAGAAGAAAGTGTGTGCTATACATTGGAACTGATCAAGACAACAGGTCTAATTCATAGTTCACCAAAATCTAGATATAGTGTGTATCTAATGTTGGCCTTTAAACTTGTTCCCACATAGTGTTAGGTTTACACTATGATTGGCAAACTGGTTAGTCTCTACTCCAAAGTCTGATAGGGAAAAAGGGCCAATTGATGAGGACAAAGAGCATCCTCCTTCTTCTTTGAGCTCCACATCACTCAGGCGGGTATTGCCTTATCTACACACTCATGACTCTTCTTGATAAACAAAGGCCTCCAGATAGATTATTATGGAATAGTTTCCAGACTCCTATAGGTATCTTGTACCCCAATGAACCAAACCTAATGCAATAACCTGCTTGCATGGAATGAGTCTGAAAACTAGAAAGGACCTCCTACTACTACAACCAACATGAAAGGATAAGATACTTCATTTGAATGATTTTAATGTTGGGTTGAAAGGACCCCTGAGATACCCTAAATCTCTCATAGACCAGTACCTTATCCAATGGGCAACAAAGTCAAATACATCATTGCAGCAGAGAGCTATGAAACAAAAAGATAATACATTCTAATATGTTGATGTCTTACATCAAACATACACCATTAATCAGACCTCTCTTCAACAATCCACTTGTGTACCCAAATATGCTATCACCTATTCAAAGGATTTTAACCCTCCCCTTAGAAGAGACCTATAAACAAGCAATACATTAATCAACATCCACTGAAAAACAAACATGAGACATCCTTGATACCCCAGTTCATACACATCTGAAAACTAGTCCTAAACCCATTTGCTTTTGTGAAAACAACTCTATTGTAGACTCTTTGGAAATGTAAATAGAAAGATCACAACACCCTTGATGCTATAATCAACAAGTTTAAGACTCAAATGGAGAAAATCTGATAACAGTACAAATATATTGAAACCTTATACATAAGACAAACTGTTACAACTTATATTATCTTCTCCAAGCTAGAAAGGAAAGAGGGAACACCCTATATGTAGAGAAAAAGGAAAATATCTACAGGAAAAGGACCCTTCATGGAACTAGCTCATAGAAGAAAAATGGAACCGGAACCCTTCTAAATGATCATGAAAATCCTTTTATAGGAACAAGGATTGCAACAAGCTACGGATCATTTAGGGCAAAATTATGTCTACAACAACCAGGTACAACAAGAAATGAAAGACTGCAGAAAAGCCTAGAAATCTGGAAGGATAAGATCAAATCTGGTGTACAAATATTTAGTTTCATATTCTAAGCTCACTACATTTACAAATTCAACCAATTTCTTGTTACAAGAAAAACAAAATTTAATGCCAGAGCCAGCCTACAGATCTTGCATGTACATAACATGAAGACCTCTGACATCAATCAAAACCCTAGCTGCCTGTGTCAAATAACAGTCCTTTGTATTTACTCAGCATGGCACCCCAAGATGGCAAAATCAAATCAAGACGGCCACCCAGATCTTTGCATCATCTATTCCCAACTGCAACCATCCTGGAAAATGAAATCTGAACAACCCATCTGTCGCTATACAATTCACTGCTTCAAACCCTACAGAGAAAACCCTGAAAAGATTTTGAGTTTGAAAAATAACGGCTACTTTATCACGCGAGATGGCATATCGATGGTTAGAATTCAAACTAAGATCAACTTTAAAACATCACCATTAGATTCTTGACTTTTCCTGGGCATCTCAAGATTAACCTAACTCAACAAGAATCCTGGTTTACATTTGCCTTAGTCGCGAGATCGCACAGTCATCTTTATTAACCCTGGTTACCTTAGCGATTCAATGACTATAGTCAAGAAGACCTAGGCCCACCTAGACATGTGGCACCAAACCATTCATCATTTACATAATGAATCAACAACAAAGGACCCACCAAGTGGTCCCCATCTCTAAGATCAGATCAATGGCTATCGCTATACCACGATGCTTAAATAGCGTGCAACTTACCCCAGCGGTATAACGATGACCACACAATCAATGTGAGCCTTAACATGCCTGAACTCTTAAAACACCGATCCCACTGATGTCCACCACATCACCACCAAGCTCGGCCAATCAGAAAAGAATAACTCTACAACACCTGGCAAATGGTCCCACTGCCCTTGTAATACCCCAAAATTGGCACCTATTTATTTCAGGCAAATTTTGGTATATTTCTTCAATTCTATGTCATCAAAGTCCTAGTTCCCTAGGCAATTTTCTCTCTCCTACTTGACTCTATTTGACTTGATGTCAGTTGCAAAGACCCTAAATTGCAATAATCAAATGCTAAATTAATTCCTAAAAGTCTTTGACTTATATTAGCTAAATTATCCCTATGATAAATTAATTTAATTCTAAAGTCCTAAGTGCTTTAAATTAAATTAAATCTACCCCTTTAGCTAATACACATCAAAAAGGAATTAATATCATTTAATTATTTGAGTGGACATCTCTCTATTTCAATTTAATTATTCAAATTATTCAAATTAGTCACACCCCCATATGTGGCATAAATTCCACTTTTTAATTAAATAATTCCATGCCTATTTGTCCAAAAAGTGAAGAGCCTTAATGGAAAATGAAGTCACTTAGGACATGTGGAAAAAGGAGTTACATGCGAGATTCCCCCTCTTTTTCTATTTAAGAGCTTGCCTTTTCATTTCAAAGGATTAAATTTTTGAGAGCATAGAGATTATAGTGAAATTCTACTACATTCTTTGAGATTCATAGCTTTTGATTGTTATCATTTTAGTTAGTTCATTTAGTATAATATTGCATTTCTCATCTTCTTAGTTTACTTACTTGTTCTTAGATTTAGTCACATTTTCATTTGAAAACTCTAAAAAGAACTTGCATTTTCATTTTAGATTACTTGCATTCTCATATTAGATTACTTGCATTCTCAAGTTAGATTACATGCATTCATGCTATATTTCTTTCATTTTGGATTTAATGCATGTTCTTTGCTTTTAAAATCCTCCATTTTAGTTCGGTCTTATGGTTGTTGGCTTTTGATCTGAGAGCAATCTTGAAAACATCCCGTCTACATAGGAGGCAATAGATCGCTTCACTACGGATTTCAAATTGAATAACTCATATTCTTTTTTGTAATATGATTATGTGATTAATGATCATGTTGCATGTGTGTTGAATTTGAGGTCACATTCACTCATACACATTTTGGCGCCCACTGTGGGGCAGAAAAGATCAATTTCTAGCCTCATTCTTGATTGGTTTTTCAATTTTAGTGTTGGTTCCAGGCCTTGTACGGCCATGTACAGCCTGGAAACCTTGAAATATAATAATGGATGGATAGAATGATGAATCCTCTTTCTCATGATTTTGGTTTGGTTCATTTTTATAAAGAAATGAATAAGTTATGATCATTTTGGTGAAAGTGGGTATTTGCAGATTTGAGATTCTCTTAATATAGTCAGATTGAAATGTCTGGTACAGAAAAATTGTGAAGAATCAGTAGCTTTTTTAATATTCATTGAAAAAATGCGTGAATTATTTTTCATTTCCTTTTGGTTTGAGTCATTTTTATGCAGATTTTTGAAAGTTATGGGCATTTGAGTGAAAACTAGTTTTTAACAATCTGTATTGGAGTTGCAGGCAATGATTTATTCTTAGAAAATGATTTATGAATGGGAAAAATAAATGGCTTACATATTTAGAAACTAGATTCATTAATAGTTACTATGAAACTAGTTTGGTTTCATTTTGATTCTTTCTGAGAAAGATATGTGATTCCCTAGGCAGGGCCTGGTGTTTTAAATCTGGTTTATGACAGAAAAATGGCAGTCTGAAAAGGTTATTGGTTGAGGAACCAAATTGAATCATAAGACCTTTTAATTTTGGGAAATGATAGTTCTTGATGTTGGCTAAAAACTTCATTATTTCTATAAATTTTAATATTGTGATTTTATGGGTCAAATAAATCAATCTTTAAAGACTGTCTTGAAGACAACAATGTTACATATCTTACGGTTTGCCATTGATTTGTCTTGATTATGTACTTTCGGATGTGTGCTAAATGCTGGATTGCAGATCTTTGGACCTAAGGTGAGTTCTTAAAATCTCTATAACACTTGGTTTGGGCATAAAATTAATCTCTCATGTGTTTGGCTTGAGTGTTACACGCTTTCATAGAACACATTTTTTATGCTCTTAATGGGAAATAAATGAACATAGATTTGCTTTCATAGAAGTTTGTGTTTAAGTGCATGCTTGTCTTTTAAACATTAATTAATTCTTGGTTCCAATATCAAAAAAATCTCATTGAGTAATCTAGGGCATGGATTCATTCCTTTTTTACATGAAGAGTTAAATGCACCACTTTGTGGACTCACTTCATGTTTACTTGGAAAGTTAAATATTTCATGATTCAAACCCTCTTGCACTTATGAGTAGTATTGATTAGCAGTCTTAGATTACTTGTGATTGATCTAGATTGCTATCTTGGGTTATTGGACTCACTAATCTGCCAGCCCCTCATTTCTGCCCTATGGTTGCAGTCTCAGCACCACATTAAAGGGGAGGGGTCTATAGGAAAGAAGCGTTAATTGTTCCACTAGGCAACCCTTTTGTGCTTTTTGGAACTCACTTGTTTTCTAGGTTGTGGACTCGTTTGTAGCCTGTGTGAGGTGTTAAGTGTTCCACCTTGTGGACTCACCTCATATTTTCTTTAAGCGTTGAGTGTTCCACCTTTAATGCTTTTCAATATTTTTTGATAGAGAATTACTTACTTTTCATTTTTTTTAGAAGGCCTTCTTGGAGATTTCATCACCTCAAGGGACGACCTTAACTCCCATGTTCTGGTAGAGTATAAATATCAGGAGGTGAATCCAAAGACACCTCTCTTGGGAATGAGTTAGATTTCACTCTTGGCTAAGCCTCAAAGAACTTTATACCTTTGAGAAGTGAAGGAGGAGATTTGGGTTACCGTCTCCCCCCAGCTGTGTGATTTATGTTTCTTCTCATCTACAGATTTGTGCCTCATGTACCTTGCGTATATCAAGGACTCCTTGTAGAAAAGCCATGTATATCCTTGTAGACAACTTGCTAGGATGTTGTTGTGTTTTAAGTGCCTGCTAAAACATTTTCAAGAACATACACAAGTAGAGTCCTTAGGGAGTAGAAATACTAAGTCACTATTCTTGTTCATGTGCAAGGTTGCTTTGTCCCTTGCCCATTACTTGAAGACTATTTGCTTGAACTCCTTGATTACTATCTTACGTACTTGATCAATGACATAAATCTGATCTACCTTTTTGTCTGTGATCTATTTTTCTATTTTCCTATCGTTCACCGTCAGAAACTGGTTGTCTTGAGTTAGGAATCGATCAATCTTTGCTTTGACTCGCATTGTCTCTCATCTATTCATCTTATCTCTTTATGCCTTTTGTACCTCATGTTGCGATAGTCTTATCTTGGTTGTTCTAACCACTTCTTTTGATGATTCGTACCAGGTCCATCTTGCATCTTGGCTATTCTAGCCATTCATCTCCTTTCGTTATCTTGGAGATAGAGTCTAGCTTTATCCTGAATCTTCTCTCATTACATCTTCATATATGACTATCACGACTTGAAGTGGCAAGACTTATTCCATCCAGAATACTAGTCCAGAGCAAAATAAACCCCCTAATCAAGGAATAGGTCATCCTGAATCTGTTGCAAAATCTGAACTTTGTGAGAGATCCTCAAGCTCTTCATTGAGTACTTCGAAAGATACTTTGTCTCAATCATCGCCTCCAGTCTTCCAAGAGTGTTTTAATCCTTTGTTTGAATCACAATCTGGTTTTTTACTCCAAGATTAATTCATTCTTCCAGAATAATTTGTTGTTTCATAACTATAGAAGACCATCTCTTCGGATAGACCCTGCTATTAAGATCGTTGATATTGCTGAAGATAGTGACTCACTTGAAACTGTTGATCTTACTAGTTTTGTTCAAACACCAAAGGTTACCTTAGCTACACCTTTTTGACATCGTGAACATCACTTTACTGAAGCTTCAATTGTAGCACAGATCCATCTCAACAAGATGGGAACCAAGAACCCATTTGACCTTCAATCAGGCCAATATGGCCAAACCCACAATCAATACCATGCTCAGTCTTCTAATGATCAACATCATGGTCAATCTCAACATGACCAAAATTAGACTCATAATGATGACCAATCTTGAAGTAGAACTCAAGGGGATAAACAAGCACATTTTTATCGCCCTCCCCCATTTGATCAAAACCAAGATGATCAACAAGATCAAGTTCCTAGTATCTATCAGATCCTTGGTGATGGAAATGATGTGATAACCCAATGTGATATAGATGCTGCTAAAGCTAACAAAAGCCTTATCAAAATGATGGAGATTCTTCTTTTAGAAGAGAAGGAGAAGTATTTTCTTGAGTTAGCACAACAAGGCATCAAATTACCCCCAAACTTTCAAGTTGAAACACTTGTAGCTAAAGAAGAAGAAACTGAAACCGCCAAGCTACAAAAGATGATCCAAAGTATGCAAGATCGGATTACTCAACTGACAAAAGAAAAGGATAAGTCCACACAACAATTCACATTGGAGAGTATATGTCCTTTTCCTTTTGATAAGAATATTCACATGCCTCCTTTTCCAAGAGGAGTGGAGTTGCCCAAATATGACAAGTTCATGGGAACAACCAATCCTCAAGATCATCTAAGGGAGTTTGGAGCCTTGTCTATGGAGTTCATGCATGACCAAATGTACCTTATGAGACTTTTTCCCCGTAGCTTGGGTGGGCCAGCTATGGAGTGGTTTTGTAGGTTGCTTCCTGGCATTAAGACATTTGATGAGATTGCTAATCTTTTTCTTCAGCATTACTCTCACAACATTCAACATCTTGTCAACATTCATGACTTGTGCAACTTGAAACAACAATAGGGAGAGTCCTTCTTGTCCTTCCTCCAAAGGTGGAGACAACTATGCATGAAATATCCTCGTAAATTGCCTCAATCTAAGAAACTTGATATCTTTTTGGACAATCTTCTCCCAGAGTTTGGTTATCAGGTACAATTACAAGGTCCTTTGACATTTGATAATATGATTAAATAGGCTATAAGGATAGAAGCCTTCATGATTAAAAAGGGAGACTTAACTTTGAATAAGGATAATAAGCAAGGATTCTCCATGAACAAAGACAAAGGAAAGAATGTGAACAAAAATAGAGATGTGGTCAATGATGGAGTGGTTGATAATGTCACCACAAAGCCTTCAAAGCCTATCTTTAATCTTACTTCTAGTATGCAAGCAGCTAAGGCTATTGAAAAGACCACCACCATAGATAATCGGCAAGATTCAAAGTTTTCTAGGAACAAACCTTGGGCCAATCGACCCAAGCGTGACTTCACTCCTTTGGGAGAGCCTCTTGATGTGGTCTTTAAAACTCTTGTAGAGAGTCAGGTGCTCACTTCATTGGAAAAGCATCTTTATGACCTGCAACCAAGACCTTATTGGTGGAATGACAATTATTACTATGACTACCACCAAAACATTGGCCATAAGATGTCTACTTGTCGTCAGCTGAGGCACAAAGTTCAAGATCTCATTGATAAGCATGAAATTCTTGTGGAAAACCATAATAAGAATTCATACCATCAAGCATTTAAGAATCCTTTCCCTCCTCATGAGAAGGGTGAGTCTTCCACACCTAAGAACAACAATGCCAAGGTTAATTATACATACACTGCTACGGATAATGTCATCAATATGCTTGAACCTATTGGAGTTGAGTATTGCAATATGGCTTCTTTTGAGGGGAATGACAATGTTCCCAAACCTAGGACTCTGTTTATCTTGTGTAGTTCCACCTCTTGTTCATCTAAATCTGAACAAACTCATGATTGTGCTAATGTCATTACTCATTCACGTGGAAGAGTTGTGCTGAAAGGCCCTGATCCTCTGAAGCAAACTATGGGTAACAATTCCTTGAAACAAACTGTAGACAAGGCTGCTCCGAAACAAGTTGCTGATAAGACTACTACTGGTCCTACCAGCAAAGCCCTGAAATTGACCCCTATGCCTAATACTACTAGTTACAGTATTCTAGATCAACTCCAACGAACTAATGCTCAGACTACCATCTTTGAGTTGCTGAAAATCTTGCCTCCTCACAGGCAAATTCTGGATAAGGCCCTTGCTGAGGTGAATGTCCCCAAAGAACTTGATCTTAATCGGTTCCAATCTATGGTGGGTCACTTGATCTCACCTTACTATTTATCCTTCTCAGAAGAAGACGATCACTCACTGAGTCACCCACATAATGCTCCCCTGCACATAGAGGTGATGATAGGTCCTAAGCGTGTTCACCGCGTGCTTATTGATAATGGTGCTGGTCTTAACATCTGTTCAGCCAAATTGCTTACTCAGCTAGGTTATGATGAGGATTGCATAGACTCCCAAAAAAAGATTACCATTAAGGCATATGATGAAGAAGAGTGCAAGTCCCAAGGCTTAGTTGTGCTACCTATACGCGTAGGTCCTGTTGAGAGAGATGTCACTTTTCAGGTCCTTGATATTCCTTTGGCATACAACATTTTGTTGGGAAGACCATGGATTCATGAGATGCAAGCTATTCCATCCACTTACCATCAATGCATCAAGTTTCCTTTCCATGGTGTAGAAGTCACTGTCCCGGCTAACACCAATTATGCTTGCAACACTCTTGCACAATCTGCAGACAACTTGGTTCCAACAAATAGAGACTCCACTGAGTTCTATGATGCTAAACTTAGAGAAATGGAACAAATCTTGAAACTGAAGGATACTGGCATGGGAGAGTACCAAATGGAACTTGTGCTATGCCTGGCAGCTTTACCTCTATCTCCACGCTCTTATGGAAGACGTTCTGAGAATAACACCACTAGCTCCCCTCAGATTGTTTATGATGGTGCTTTTGTTAAAGCTACAGTACCTTTAGAGGATGAGGAAGAAGAAAGAGCTATCAAGGCTTGGATTTATAAAAGGAAAGAAATAGCTGAGCAAACTACTGCTCCAAATTTAGAATAAGAACCCTACAATGAAGGCTTCAAGATCATGAAGCGCTTTGGGTACAAAGGAAGTGGTCCAATAGGAATAAATGACAATGGTTTGTTGAAACCTATTGAAGCTACTGGTCGCCGCTCAAAAGACACCACTGGCTTAGGCTTTGAAAAGAAGGCTTTCCATTTAGGAATGAAGAAATTTGTGTCCGTACCTAAACCTAAATCTGAGTTAGAATCTGAGGATACTATACCAGAGGTAAATCCAGAGGCCAACTCTGATGAAGATGTCCTTCCTTATCCCATACCTCTGGATCTTGCTGCACTCTTTGAAGAACCTGATGAGCTTATCATTCCTATTCATATGGTAGAAAATGATACTGAGACTGATACTAATACTTATTCTAAGGCTAGTTCTGATAAAACCTCTCCAGTGCATGAATTCACTTATGAGCAATGGAAAGAAACATTAACTAATGATCCCTGTTATACTGGTGAGCGATATGTATTCCCACAGTTTGAAAAGAGGCATGAACAAGAAAAAATTTAGTAAGTTGTTAATGCCACCAGAGATGATAATGAGTTTGATGATGATGCTAATACTGATGGAATTCCTGCATCAAGTACTCACTCACAAGAATATGAATTTGACTCTTTATCTGTTGCTACTTTTGATGTAGACATTGATATTGTTCATGAGTATGAAAGACTTCTCGAAATAGGTGAGAGGTCTAACACTAGGGTGCCCGAATTAGATGCTATTGGTGTTAACATGTCTTCTACTTCTGACATAGGGTCTCATAGGGATTCAAACACTCCTTTGGATGAAATTTCTTTGGGTCTTGACTTGCTTGTCAGTGCTTTTGAGAATCATACCATGAACGCAATTGAACCACCCATTACTCCTACTCTTTTTCTCTGTCATCCTGATCTTATAGACTGGAACTCCCCTTCTACATCCAATGAAGTCCTAATGTTCCAGAATGATTATGAGCTAGCCTGTTACCTCCATGCAATTGAGCCCATAATGTCTTCCACCAATGAATACAATGTCAACATGATAGAGGGGGATATTAAGTATCTTAGTCAAAAAATCAAAAAGAGAAAAAATAGAAGCTCTGATGGTGAAAACCACGTTGTGGTAGTATCAGAGCACAAAATAGTAAAAATAAAAGACGTATCTGCGGGTGAAAACCTCTCAGAGGCACCCAAAGATGAGATACTTGATACTCTCCCAAGTCATTTTTAGGAAAGATCATCAATTTTGATAGAACAGACACAGGCAGTAAATTCAGGTATAGAGGCTGCTCCACAAATCATACATTTAGCTCAGTCATTGTCTATGCAAGAGAAAGAAGAGTTCATTAACTTCTTCCGAAGTAAGAAAATAAACTTTGCATGGACCTATTCTGATATGCCTGGATTAGATCCTAATTTGATCATGCATCATCTATCCGTTGCACCAAATATCAAACCTGTCAAGCAAAAACTTCGGAAGATGCACCCTCATGTGGCACTTTTGGTTAAGGTTGAACTAGAGAAACTTCTTAAAGTTGGCTTCATAAGAGTAATTGATTATGCCAAATGGATTTCAAACATTGTTCCTGTCACCAAGCATGATAAGTCCATTCGTGTATGTATAGATTTCTGGGATCTCAATAAGGCATGTCCAAAAGATGACTTCCCGTTGCCAAATATTGATATGATAGTAGACATGACAGCGGGATATGAGATGTACTCACTAATGGATGGCTTCTCTAGCTATAACCAAATAAAAATTGTGCCAGAGGATCAAGAAAAAATTTCTTTTACATGTGCCTGGGGCACTTTCTACTGGAATGTCATGCCTTTCGGGCTCAAGAACGCTGGAGCAACATATCAGAGAGTTGTTACCACCATTTTTCATGATATGATGCATAAGACCATGGAGGATTATGTGGATGATACTTTAGCCAAAAGTATGCAATGAACAACTCACCTTGAAGATTTGGGTCCTATTCTTGATCGTATGGAACAATTTAGCCTAAGACTTAATCCCAAGAAATGTGCATTTGGCGTTACTTCCGAAAAACTCTTGGGTTACATTATTTCAGCCAAGGGTATAGAGGTGGATCCAGAAAAGGTGCAAGCTATTATGGACATGCCTCCACCTAAAAACATAAGTCAGATGAGAGGTCTCCAGGGAAGATTACAATCCATCTTAAGGTTCATCTCACAATTAGCTAATAAATCCCAACCATTTACTAAAACTCTACATAAGGGTGTAACCTATAAATGGGATGAAGAGTGTGATAAAGGACTTACTCAAATAAAGCAGTATCTCACTAATCCACCAATTCTGATGCCTCCCATTCATGGGAAGCCACTTATACTATAAATCTTAGCCACAAACACATCTTTGGGAGCTCTCCTAGCTCAAGAAGATCAGAACAGTAAAGAGAGGGCTATTTACTATATCAGCAGAACGTTGGTTTCTTATGAGATGAATTATTTAGTTATTGAAAAGGCTTGTCTAGTTGTAGTGTTTTCATCTCAGAAGCTACGACATTATATGTTGGCTCACACTATGAGGCTTATTGCAAAAATTGATCCATTGAAATATCTGTTGAGCAAAGCTGCCCTCACAGGTAGATTAGCTAAATGGGTCATGATTCTTAGTGAGTTTGACATTGAATATGTGGAAAGAAAAGCCATTAAGGGACAAGAAATTTCTGATCAGTTGGCTGAAGCTCCATTAAAAGATCATCAACCTTTGAGCATTGAATTTCCAGATGAATCCATCATGCTTCTTACACACCAGTCTTGGAGCATGTTCTTTGATGGATTGTTTACTCAACAAGGATCAGGTGCAAGTATTCTATTTATAACACCTCAGAGGTACTCATTGCCAAAAGCATATAAGATGTTGTTTCCCTGTACAAACAACATAGCGGAGTATGAAGCTCTCATCAATGGAATGAAGATAGCCATTGAATGGCGTGTGGACGAGCTCAAATTTTTTGGAGATTCTCAGTTGATTGTCAACCAAGTCAATGATGTTTATCAAACAAAGGATGACAAGCTAATACCTTACAAGAAAATGGTGGATGATTTGAAATTGTACTTTGTACATATTTCTTTCCAACAAGTTCCAAGAGTAGACAATAAGGTGGCTGATGCCATGGCTACTCTTGCTTCAATGCTACAAATGTCAAAAAATGATTTCAAACACCAATTCCTGGTGGAAACATTGCACTACCCTACCTATGATAGCCCCGACTCCAAGATGATCTATTTAGTTATTGGACATGACTCATCCTGCTACCATCACATTTATTCCTACCTTCGGGACCAAATCATTCCCGACACCTACACCCAAAATGAGAAACGTCACCTCATTCACACTGCTTCATGGTATGTTATCATAGAAAATGACTTGTATAGACGAGGTCTAGATGGTACTCTCCTTAGGTGTCTAGAACCTGATGAGTCCAAACATGTGCTAGTTGAAGTACATGAAGGTATCTGTGGCTCTCATTCAAGTGGTCTAACGTTAGCTCACAAAATTATTGGAGCTGGATACTACTGGCCGGATATGGAAAAAGAAGCTGTTCAATATGCCAAAACCTACAAACAATGCCAATATCATGGGAATCTGATTCATGCTCCTGCTCAAGAGCTTATACCTTTCGTCAGTTTTTGGCCATTTTAGCAATGGGCTTTTGATTTGGTAGGGTAGATTCATCCTTCTTCTTCAAGGGGACACAAGTTCATAATCACTGCTACAGATTTCTTTACCAAATGGGTCGAGGTAGTTCCTCTCACCATTGCTGATGGAAAGACTATTGCTATGTTCATTCTAAACTACATCATTTGTAGATATGGTGTACCCTCATCTATTATCACTGACAATGGGGGACAATTCAAAAATAAGGACTTGACAAACTTGTTTACCAAATTTAGGATTATTCAGCATTGGTCATCTATCTATTATCCTCGGGGTAATGGACAAGTAGAAGCTTCTAATAAAACAATTCTCAAAATTCTGCATAGAACAGTTCAGAAATCTGGTCGGGATTGGCATCTCCAAATTAATCCAGCTTTATGGGCTTACAGAACAAGTATCTAGACACCAACAGGGGCCACGTCCTTCACCTTAGTCTACGGAGCAGATGCAGTGTTACCTATTGAGGTTGAGATTCCTACTTTGTGAGTCTCTCTGAAGGGCCTCATCACTGATGAAGACACCTAAATATCTAGGCTACAAGAGCTTGAACTATTGGATGAACGTTGGAAGGTGGCGTTCAATCATCTCCAAGCATACTAGAATAGAATTTCAAAAGCATACAATAAAAAAGTTAGACCAAGGGAATTCCAAGTGGGTGATCTTGTCCTAAGAGAAAACCCCAAGAATCAACAGCAGAGAGTTCAGAAAGGCAAATTTGAACCAAACTGGCTTGGTCCATACATTGTTATTGCAACATTTGGATCCAGTGCATACAAACTCTCTACCACTGAAGGAGAGGCACTCAAAGATCCCATCAACGCTCTTCATCTGAAGAAGTTCTATAGTTGACATTCTCTATGTGCTCATGTACATACTTATTGGTCCTGAAAAAAATCCTAAAAATTGATATATTGCAAAAAATCCTAAAAATTGCAAAATGTCCTGAAAAAATGATCATCTTAGTGAAAACCTGGTAAACAGGCGCTTTGATGTATCTATTATCCTAGTGAAAACTTGGTAAACAAGCACCTTGATAATACAAAAAAATAGAAAATTTGAAAAAATACAAAAAAAATAGAAAATTTGAAAAAATACAAAAAAAAATTAAAAATTAAAAATTAAAAAAAAAATTAGATATTCAAAAAAATACAAAAAAAGCAAAAAAAGAGAAAAGTACAAAAAATTTGAAAAAGAAAAAAATGTGCCATTGCTGAAAACCTGGTAAACAGGCATCATGGTAGCAAAAATAGAATCTCTGCCAAGTTGGTGAAAACCTGGTAAACAGGCGCCACTTGTTTCCTAAAGTAACATCCTCTCTTGGCGTTGCTTGGCTCTTAGTTTCTTGCTTTAGTTTGCTTTCTAGCTTTAGTTTGCTTCCTTTGTTTCCTGCTTTAGTTTGTTTCCCGCTTTGGTTTGCTAGCTCAGGCACTTGCCTTCGGTTGTTTTTGAGTTTTTTGCTCGACTCTTCATAGATTGGAATTGGTTCACGCTTGGGGGCACCCGCTTGGTCTAGGGGGCATTGTCCTATCACTTTTGAAAACTCTTTCGAGCATTAGTCACCAGCGACTCTCGCTACATCTGCCTGCTGATACCTAGCTCTCGTTCGACCTCTCTCTTTCAAGATCTCTCCCTTGCATCAATCACCAGTGCTTCTCACTGTGTCTGCCTATTGTCATTATCTCGTCGAGACTTCAAATGTCATCTTTCCAATTTGAATCCAATTCGCTTGAACATGAGCATAAACTGAAACTAAAACTAAATGTGTGTTCTTTTGAGGCATGTTGAGCTTTGTTTTCTTTGAGGGTTTGTTTGTTTTCTTTCTTTGCTTTCTGCTTGTTGGTTTAGTTCCAATGATCCAAAAAATTCATATAAGAGGGGTGTCCATCTGTAAGAGCCTCCATCTTGTATTGGATGGCCATGCGTACCTCGACTCCTTTTATATGGACGCTTTGGTGAGGTTGGTTCTTCTCCTTGTCTTTTGAGCAACTTCTTTTTGCTACTAGTGAAATTGTAAACGCTCGTTCTGCTAAGTGAACATAAGGGTCACTGCGAGCAATCTTTGGCAAAAGGAGGAACTCCTGCGTGTTTGGTGTGTTTGTTGCAAGCAACATTCAGGTCATTCTAGCATCTATGTTCTAATGCTTATGTTAAGTTGCTAGATTAAAAGGAATAGGTGTTCAGGTCATTCTAGCTTCTTGTGCCTTAATGCTTACACCTCATTCTGAAAAATCTAAGACTTATGTCATATTCATATTCTCATGATAGTGATATTAGTGAGGATTGTATGACATCTTGTGATTTTTTGAACTTAAATGGCTCTGTGATTAAAACATGGGGAGTCCAACAACCAAGTCCTAGGGTTTGCATTTTTTTTTCTAGGCTTGCATCTTTAGCTTAGGTTTGCATTTTCATTCTAAGCTTGCACTTTCTAGGCTTGCATGTCCATTTTAGGCTTGCATTTGAGATGATATCTTGCTACTCTCTTGATTGCTTTTTGTTCATCGGAGGTTCTCCTCTTCCATCCTAGTTTCATCATGATTGCACAAGTTTTCAAGATCGAAATCGAAATCTGACATCTCTACATAGCTCGAAATCGTGTTTTAAATTCTGAGACCCTTTGGGATCGGATGCTTGTGCAGTCAACCTTCTGGTGTCATCTTCCTGCCAGACTCTCATCTTTGCATCATGTTCTTGAGATCTCTTTCTTCTTCTTATCAAAGTCAACCCTAGTCAAAATTTGGTCAACCATGGTCAAACTTGGTCAACAGGACCTCTGCATTGCTCCAATTTGCTTCTGCATCTTCTCGATGCTTCTTTAATCTACTCTGAATTCTTCTCAATCTTTGATCTTATCTTTATCTGTAATCTCTTGCTGTCAATCATCTTCTGACGTGTCATCTTTCGATTTCGCTCCCGAGGGGGCAAGATGATTGCATCATTGAAACTTGTTGAATCAATTCTTGAATCAGTCTAATCTGAATCTTTAGTTCTCATTTCTTGGGGCATCTTGGTGCCTCATATCCTATTATCTTATCATCTATCTCTTAGGTATCTAAGCAATCTAACTCAGATCCTCGAGAATCAAGCTTCGTTCTAGAGATGGTTCTTGAAATCTTTTAGGTATTGGGGCAATCTAACCCTGATTCCTGGGAGTCAAGCTTCGTTCTAGAGATGGCTCTCAAAATCTCTTTTAGACCATTATCTGGGCAATCTAACCTAGGTCTCGGAGGGCTAAGCTACGTATTGGGGAAATCTAACCCTGATTCTGGAGACAGTCCTAAATCTGCATCTTCATCAATTGGTATTGGGGCAATCTAACCCTGATCCTGGTTCTGTTCTAAGACCGCTGTCTTCACAATCTAACTTAGACTTTGGAAATTCTCGTCATCTGTCACTTCAGACTATTCTTTGAATCAACGTGCTGCTTGCACATCAATTCAAAGAGGGGCAAAATGTAATACCCCAAAATTGGCACCTATTTATTTCAGGCAAATTTTGGTATATTTCTTCAATTCTATGTCATCAAAGTCCTAGTTCCCTAGGAAATTTTCTCTCTCCTACTTGACTCTATTTGACTTGATGTCAATTGCAAAGACCCTAAATTGCAATAATCAAATGCTAAATTAATTCCTAAAAGTCTTTGATTTATATTAGCTAAATTATCCCTATGATAAATTAATTTAATTCTAAAGTCCTAAGTGCTTTAAATTAAATTAAATCTACCCCTTTAGCTAATACACATCAAAAAGGAATTAATATCATTTAATTATTTGAGTGGACATCTCTCTATTTCAATTTAATTATTCAAATTATTCAAATTAGTCACACCCCCATATGTGGCATAAATTCCACTTTTTAATTAAATAATTCCATGCCTATTTGTCCAAAAAGTGAAGAGCCTTAATGGAAAATGAAGTCACTTAGGACATGTGGCAAAAGGAGTTACATGCGAGATTCCCCCTCTTTTTCTATTTAAGAGCTTGCCTTTTCATTTCAAAGGATCAAATTTTTGAGAGCATAGAGATTATAGTGAAATTGTACTACATTCTTTGAGATTCATAGCTTTTGATTGTTATCATTTTAGTTAGTTCATTTAGTATAATATTGCATTTCTCATCTTCTTAGTTTACTTACTTGTTATTAGATTTAGTCACATTTTCCTTTGAAAACTCTAAAAAGAACTTGCATTTTCATTTTAGATTACTTGCATTCTCATATTAGATTACTTGCATTCTCAGGTTAGATTACATGCATTCATGCTAGATTGCTTGCATTTTGGATTTAATGCATGTGATTTGCTTTTAAAATCCTCCATTGTAGTTTGGTATTATGGTTGTTGGCTTTCGATCTGAGAGCAATCTTGAAAACATCCCGTCTACATAGGAGGCAACATATCACTTCACTACGGATTTTGAATTGAATAACTCATATTCTTTTCTATAATCCAATCATGTGAGTAATGATCATGTTGCGTGTGTGTTGAATTTGAGGTCACATTCACTCATACACAGCCCTCACTTATGGTCTGATACCAAATCAATAGTTGGCGCATGATCTGATAGAGGAAGAATATTCCATGCACTTTTATGCTAGCTGTAGATCTTCTAACAACTAAATGCAGGGGCCCATTGACAAATTCCATATCACTGTCCTGCAACCAATGAAAAGTTTCCATTTGTGCATACCTGGCAGTGAACCCACTCCAGTCGGCTTGAATGCACTGGAAGATCAGACATCCGTCGCATGATCTCATAGAGTTAGAAGATTCCATGAGATCATGCGCCCACCATAGATCATGAATCTAAGACTGAGATACCGGACCCGCCTGACAACATATCCAACTCATTGCTCTGCAACCAATAATCATCGGACACCTCAGCATCTATCTAACAGTATATCCACCTGTATCATCTTCATCAAATGTGGGCCAACTATCACACAATTCAGTGACTGAAGAAGGATAAGCCACTAGTAGAGTCGCTAAATGTTAAGATATAACTACCAGGAAATAAGAGATTACGCAACCATAGAAGTTGCCCAATCACTGAAAGTTAACATGAGACTGCCAGGAAACACAGCGAACTCATGAAAAATAGGGAAAGAAAAGTGCACATGCATTAAAGGATCTTAAGTGGCCTGAAAAAGGTAACAAAGAATTAGAATAGGGCCTGGACAATTTAGGGTTTTTCCTTCCAACGGCTATAATTTTGAAAATATGAGCTAGGGTTTGAGAGCCAAGGGCACAGAAAACCATTGCGGAGACCAGGGAAAATTACAAAGCTATGAAAAATATTTGTAGGTGCTCACATCTGATACCCATGAGGTTGTAGTCTTCTTCATTTGAGCATTGAGATCTTGGACAGTGAGTCCTCACCCCTAACAAGGTTATTTGTAAAAGACTCCTAACAGGGTCTGACCTTTGACTAGGTCACTGTACTTGATGCATTATAAAGATAAACTCCTAACAGGGTTGTAAGATCTTCTAACATGGATCATTATACTCTAGTGCAGTTTATAGTGGGTGCTAATTCCCACTAGGGTTTTTACCTATTTGGGTTTCCCCGTAACCAAAATTGTTGTGTTGTGTTATTGTGTATGTGCTTAATGTTCTTCTATACTTAATTAGATAAAGAATTGAATCTTGTAGATAACTAATTCAACCCCCCCCCCCCCCCCCCAGTTATCTCTTGGACTATTCCTAACAAATTGTTCATAGTGAGTGTCATTCCATGAAAGGAAAGTCAAGGAGTGTCAAAACTTGGTGCAAAAGAACAACTTATGTACTTAAAATATGTTGGAAGAAAAGTGAAAGAAGGAAATACAAATTATGTTATCTATTCCCAATATACGGGTATGTTGCATGAAATTTCTAACTTGAAAGGGTAGTTGTATATTTATTCAATTCCACTTATAATTTATGCACACAATTGTTTCCAAGCCGATGAGTCTAATGCAAGAGCATTGACCCAATTTTGGGTATTTGTTTATGTTTTTAGATTTTTTGTTTTCAATTTGGGTTGTATGTTGTTTGTGGCATAATCTTCTTCATTTTCTCTTTTAGACATGTTGCCTCTTTAAGGGAATCATTTGATTGTGTTTGATAGAGGAGAACCTTGGCCCTCTCACTCTCAATCAAATTTTTTCAAAGATTTAGTTAGAGAAATTAGGGTTGTAATGGTTATGGTTCAGAATCAAAATAAAATGATTCTTAAACCGAGAGACAAATAGATGGGATAGAGTTCATAAGAGAGACTAAGCAATTCTAGAAGAAATTATTGGGCATTGATGAAACATGGAGAAACATTCATTGTTGGAGAAGATTGGGAGAGCAGAGAAAAGTGGAAGGAATATGAGGGTGGATTAGAGATTGAAAGGAGTTCAATAGTTTCTACATGAAAACAAAAATAAAAAATCATCGCAAGGAAGAGAGGGATAGAGTAATGGGTTTTCTTCGGTACCAAGAAAATTGCATACATGAAGGGAATTGGGCAGGCCTTCGAAGAGCACAAGCTAACTTTTGATTTCCCATGATGACCAAAATCTTGGTCTATTATTGTCTCTACTATTGTAAAAGAAGGTTGGTCATTCTATAAAGATATTGATTTTGTGTCTAATCATTTTTTTTTTCATGTTCAATTGGATATCATTTGAGATTCATGTCACATTTGTGAAATTATTGTCATTGATTTTTTTGTTTGCATTTCTATTTTAACATTTTGTTTCCTGTAAATTAGTAAGGCTACATTTGTTTTGATTCTAAAAGTCATTTTTCATCATTTTGGTATCAAAGCTGCAGTGAAGAAGCATGAAGGTGTGTTAAGAAAATCCTAGAAGAAGTGTGTAGCAAAAAATCTTTAAACTCTAGAGGATTTTGATTCTATAATATTTTGTTGCAAGTGTGAGGAGACATGCAACTATAGAGGGCTTAAGTCCTAGCGAGGAATTTTTTGCAAGTGAGAGGAGACCTATGATTTCATAGGGTAGAGAAGGGGGCACAAAAGATTACATGAGTGGCGCAGGAGCACCTAGAAGAACCATTGAAGCATGAAGACAATAGGGGCCATAGATGAAATTGGAAAACCAATAAAGGTTAAATATGATGTTTAAAGCCTATTATGGCATCGGATTGTAATAAAACAAATGTAAGGTCAAAATGTCCTTATGCACCTGAAGGGACCATAGGACCAATATATGAGATGTAATGGGTCTATAGGGATTGTAGGCAATTTATGAGCAATTAAGAGCAATTGGGAGCATTTGAATGAATCTTATTTCACATTTGATAATTGAGAGCTAGATTAAGCATTGTACTATCATTTTTCTCATTCTAGGATTATCACTAGTAGAGAATAAGGTTGAGAGCTCTACTTACCAAGCTTGGATAGAGAACCATGAGATGTCATGGATGTTAATTTTAATTCTTAGATCAAATTTGTATTGTATTTTCATAGAATTGTAGTTGATTATCCTAATTTCATGAAGGTGTAAAACATTCACACACAGTAGTAAGGGGTTAGTAAGGGTTTAGAAATGAAAAAATGATGAAATTGGATCAATATATGGGCTTTAGTAATGGTTTTTAGTCCATTTGTCAAAATTTAAATTTAAAAATTCTAAATGTAGCGGTTAGTTTGGCTTTAGGAGGGTAACTTAGATTTTGAATTGTTTAGGAGTTTAGTCCCATCAAAACCAATGGGAATGAGTTTGGGAAGTTGGGGAATGAGTTTTTAAAGCCTTGGTATGTAATTTTGAGGGATTTGATGGTACTATACAAAATTGTATGGACTGCTACTATAGATTCAATAAAAAGCTTAGTTTCTTGCAATTTCCTTGAGATTTTTGAATGATTATTGCATAGTTTTGATTGTTTAGTCATTATTGATGAAGTAAAAATTGATTAATATGTGTTTTATGGTCTAATAAATGATTTTCAGGGTTTGAACAATCTATTTTTTCATTTTATTTTTGAATATTGTAAAATAGGGCTCTCAATTTCATTGATTTGAGGGTTTTTGGAGAATGGGGATCTATTCCATGAATATCTAATTTTTGTTTCTCAAGGTATGGATCCTATATAACATATATTTTACGTTACTAACAATTTAAATTGTAGGATAAGTGATTTAAAGGGTGTACACTGTGAGGTTGAAGGAGAAAGGTGCATGGAAATGAGGGCTAGGGTATAGCAACGAGAGATCTACCTTAAGGAGGGTTTTTTTTATGTCAAATAGAGTTAGGAAATGTCCTAGATATGGTTTTGGATCATTGATTTTGTCTCATAAGTGAAGGGAAGTGTCTTTTCTAGGAAGCCCTAGATTTAAGCCTATTTTGGTGAGGGTATTATGCTTTTCATATGAAAAGGAGTGCTGGGCTCAAATGGGTCAATAGATCCTTTGATTTGGACCATAATAAAACTCTTATGAAAGTGGTATACTTTGGGAATAAGTTCTTCTATAGGTTGTTTTGTAAAAGTGGCTTAATTAGGCCTACATTTAGTGAAATCAATATATTTTTGTACAATTAATCCAAAACAACCATACTTGAGTTTTATATATGTTATTTTAATTCAAAAAGGGTATACTAAAGTGTAATTTTTTTGGCTAATGTTTTGGAGAGTTTGGGTGAAAAGTCCAAAAATGGGTAAAAAGAGACTTAGTTGGGATTTTAGGCCTAGTTGAGGGCTTGTGAAGGGTTTGCATAACAAATAACAACTTGAGGGTTTGGAAACCATTGAATCACCTTAGTTTGGGTGTGAAAAGGTGTTTGGAAGCCTTGGAACCAGTAAGAAAGGGCGGTGGTGTGATTTGTCCATTTAGAGGCATATAGGTGCATTGGAAAACACTTGAGAACCTAGGTAGGTTTGACGCATTTTAACTTACTAATTTGAGAAACTTGTTGTGTCACCCAAACCTATGAATCAATGATATTGTGAGAGAAACTTTATTTTAAGAGCAATGTGAGAATATCTAAGGAAGAAGATGACTTCAAAGAGAAAAATGAGGTGGGTCATGAGGAAAAACATAATGATCCAATTTTGGGAAGCATATTAAGAATATGTAGAGAATAGGAAGCACCATCAAGAATTTTTAAGGGTAAAAAATAGAATGGATATTTTTTAAAAGAATTGATTTTCAAATAAGGTTGCGATTAAAAGAAATGGAAAAGAAGTGGAAGATAATGAATTTGTAGTAGGGAGATGTTTCTTGGAAGTCATGAAAGAAAATAATGAAAATGAGGAGGCCATTGTAGTGGTGGCTAAAAAAAAGTAGAGTAGAATGAGATTGTAGAAGTTGAAGGGATTGTGTCAAATGGAAAAGATAAGATGATTAAATTAGAAAGCTCTAGATTTGACAATAAAGTAGGTGTATGGGAGAATAAAATTTAGTGGAAATAATAGATTAAGAGCATTGACATATTGTTAGGATGAAATTACACAAAAAATGAACGTTGGGAGCTAAATGGTTCAACAAAAAATGAATGAACAAAGGCTGGAGTAGAAAAGGAAAATGAGGTAAAACTTGAAAGTTATAACTTTTTAAAATTTAAAATAGTGATGAAAATAGGGGAGGATGTAGAGAACAAAGAAAATAGATACACATAAAGCTTTAATTTCCACATATGTTTATGTAAAGAGGTTGTAGATTTTACAGTGGTAGAAGTTGTAAAGGACTTTGTAGGGGAAATCTGTTCAAGGTGGTTGGTTTGTGATGGGATAGAAATAGTTCATGGTGATTGTAATTCCATAAAATGAAAGTTGAGTAGTGTGAACACTTGGTGGAGGAGGACAACTTATGTACCTGAAAGATGTTGGAAGAAATGAAAGAAAGAAATACAAATCCCTTCCTATTATAGGAGTATCCTGCAAATCATCTATAACTTGAAAGGGTAGTCCTACTAGTAATGATGAAAAATGGGAAGATGGTTAAATAGGGAAGGGGGTTGGAATGAGTGTTCACTAGGATGATCAAACAAGCTGGGAAACATCACATCATGAATTCCATCTTTATCACATTACATTAGGAAGGGGAAACACTTGCTCGGCTTAGGGGAACTTAAATGCTAAATAAGTGTAGGAGTTCTCCTTTCGCTAAGACTAGATTAATTGATACGACTTGGAATGGAGAAATGAGGTAAATAAGATGAAGTAGGATACAATGGAGATGATCTTTGTATTTATAAAATAGTTAAATTAATACGTAAATTATAAAATCAAATCTGAGAAGCAAATAGAGCCACTAATCTGCACATAAAGTTTCAACCCAATCTATCTATTACGGGTGACTTGTACAATAGGGGTGATTGGACTTGCACCTACTAATGGAAGTCACCCTTCCTCTGCCACAATTTGTTGGGGAAGTCCAGGATTTAAAACAGACTGTTATGCCTTCCTAAATCTGGATCCAAAACTCCACCACCTATCACCTACACACAAAAAATTGGAAAAATATTGGGAGAAAGGGGTTTGCCTCAATTAAACCCTTGTTTAGGAATTAAATTTGAGAATGAATTGAAATTGCATCAAGTAAAAAGTGTGTTGTCAATAGAAAAGACTTGACAATATGTTATACCTTCAGAAGTGTTGAATTGCTCATGAAGATGCTTGAAAGTTGCCTTGATGTAGTCTTGACCTTGGATCTAGAATAGGAAGAACATACATGCTAGAATCTAAACATTACTTCATACCTTCCATGCTTGATTGTTGAAATGAACTTGATTTCTCTTTTGATGCTTGAATGTTTGATTGCCTAATTGCATGCCTCTTGATTCTCAATTGATTGATTCCCCTTCAAAAAAAGGGAGTTAGCTTTCTATTTATACCTCTCATAACCATATTAGGGCTCAAAAGTTGAAAAGGCCAACAATGATTTGAAATCCCACTCAAAACCATAATACCAACCTCAAATTCAAATCTAGGCCCAAGTTAGCATGTAAGAGTGACCTCCCAATTTAGGCAGTAATTTTTTCACCACGTATGTTCCAATCGGGGGTCAGATTTGACATGAAGATTCTGAAAATGTGTGCAAAATTAGGGTGTGATCAAGCATAATGGGCATGCAAGCCTTGGACTTAAACATGGCCTAAAGACAAAAATTGTAAGTGCTTATAATTTAGGATGCTACAATACTTAGTTCCATTTATGAGCTATGCTCACAAATTTTTCCTACCCAACAAGTCTGATGCAAGAGCATCGACCTAATTTTGGTTCCTTATTTAGGTTTTGAGTTTTTATTTTCAGTTTGGACTTTCTAGGTTGTTTGGGCCATAATTGTCTTCATTCACTCTTCCAGACATGTTGTCTCATTGAGGGAATCACCGTAACTATCTTTAATGGAAGAGAATTTGGGCTCTCTAACCCTTAATCAACTTATTTTTGCCAATAATTAGTTTGAGCAGTTCGGGTTGTTGGTTGGTAAAGTAGCAGTGATGGTTTAGAATGGAAGTAAAATGATTCTTAGGTGGGACAAAGTTCCAAAGGGAGGTCGAGCAATTTTGGAGAAAGTCTTGGGCATTGACAAAACATGAAGTGATATTCACTGCTATAGATGATTGGGAGAGGAGAGAATGATGTAAGGAGCACAAAGGCAGATTGAAGATTGGAAGGAGTTCGATGGTGTCTAAAAAAGAATAAATTTTAAAAAATTATTGTAGGGTAGAGATGGACAAAGGAATAGGTCTACTTTGGAGCTGATAAAATTGCACACATAAAAGAAAATTAGGTAGGGCTTCGGAAGAGTCCAAGCTGACTTGTGATTACCAACATCTTGGTTTGGTGTTGTCTATGTGATTGTAAAGGGAATTTGATCATTGTATAAAGATATTAATGTTGTATCTATTCTTTTATTTTTTCCTTATTTAATCATTCACTAGTACATTTGAGGCCAAATTCTGATGGCCATTTGTTAGATTTGCAATGCCTATTTGTCAACATTTCGACATATGTGTCCGTCAACATTTTTGCATTGCAAATTGCGACGAAAGAGATCACCGTTGGTTTTTTGACATCATATTCCATCGAAATCTTGCACATGAATACTATCTTTTTTATGGAATTTATTATGGTAGACCTATCAGAACTCTAACAAACCACGTGGGTATTCCGTTAGACAGGACTGTTGGAATTGTGACGCCTAGGCAATGATTGTCTGACAGGAAAACCCATCGAAGATATAGCAAGCCTATCACAATTACCTGTCAAAAAGAAGTTCTCTCTAACATTATACCTATTGGAATAGTGACAGATCTGCATCAAATGTCCAATAGGTAAACCCGTCAGTGGTATAGCATTCCTGTCGCACCTATCTATCAAAAATGTGTTCTCTCTAACATTGTACCTATCAGAAGAGCGATGAAGATGCAGTGACTATTCGACAGGTAAACCCGTCAGAGGTATAGCATTCATGTCGCAATGAACTATTGAAAATTAGTTCTCTCTAACATTATATCTATCGGCATAGCGATAGGAGGTAGTAAACATCTAACAGTAAACTCCATTAGAGGTATAGCACCACCGTCGAAAGAGTTTTCATTCATGTCAAAAAAGTGACGGATATGCACATTAAAGATAACAAAGCTCAAGAGACCATCATAGGTTGTCTCTCTCTGTGGTATATATTATTGACAAAATGTTTTACCTTTCATTAGCTCATCAAATCCGAGGATTTGAAAGAATTTAATAGAATATTTTTATGATAACATATTATTTAAGTTGGCGTTGCACAAATTTATCTACTCCGTGCACTTGTAGACTATGAGGACGGCGATAAGAAGCATCTCCTCCCATGGCCTACATTACTCAAGCCATGGGAGGGGATGCTTCTTTATGGCCATCCTCATAGTATACAAGTGCATGAAGTATATAAATTCATTCAGCGTCAAACTAAAATAATGTACGTTATACATGAAAATATTCTATTAAATTCTTTCAAATCCCCGCATTTGATGAGCTAATAAAAAGTAAAATGTTTTTTCAATAATATAGACTGAAGAAAGAGACCAACTATGATGGTATCTTGAGCTTCATTATATTTAGTCCTAGCTACTGGGTAAGGCCTGGAAGACTTATGCATGTCGATCATCGAGAATAATCACCATCTTGCCTTTATGTAGACTACATAGTATCCAATATAATTGATCCCAGTCTTGCAAAAACATTTTACACTTGTGCAGCTCATCAATACTGGAGGCCTGAAGTAATTTTATACGACCACTAGCACATTTCGTGCATAGATGAGAAATGGTATCCAAAGTTTCTAGATTTTGAGAAGAGGTATGAGTGGAGGCCAAAGAAGGGATATTTGTGAAGGTTTTATAGATGTAGGTTATTGAATCATAATCTCTGCACTGGTTCTTAATTTGGAAACCCTCGTATGTATATAGCCACTCTATAAAATCTCCACAAAAATCCCTTCTGGCCTCCACTGCATATACGTCTTCTCAGAATCTAAAAACTCTCCATCATTAATTCCCATCATTTTTTCAGCATCTCCATGGACTGAGACCTTAAATTATTGAGCTTCTCTTTATTTTGAAAATAGTTTAACATTCTCTACTTAACAGGGCCAACCACGTGAAGGTGGAAGCTCATCTGGCCCCTCCTAGGAGCCTCTTATGACCCTTTACAACATTTTAAGACCTCTAAAATGTATTCTTAGGGTTCGTAAAGGGTCATAAAGGGTCATAAGGGGTCCTCAGACACAACAGCCAAGAAACATAAATGTAGGCATCATGGTCACAATTTTTGGAGACACAACATAATTGAGTGGTATACCTAGACAATGCAAAGAAACCACTACTCCTTTGGTTCCAAGTTGACACTGTGGGATCCAAAAACCATAGATAAGGAATAAATTTAGAGAGTGGAGGAGAGCCATAATGACCAAAATAATACATGACCCTATATTATTTTGGTCATTATGGAACTCCTCTGCTCTCTAAATTTATTCCTTATCTATGGTTTTTGGATCCTGTAGTATCAACTTGGAACCGTAGGAGTAGTGTTTGCTTTGCATCATCTAGGTATACTACTCAATTATGTTGTGTCTCCAAAAAAATTTTACCATGATGCCTACATTTATGTTTCTCAGCTGTTGTGATATCTACATTGTAGTCTATAGTTGTTGCAGCAGTAGAGCATTAGGCACCACCTTCAGTACAATATGATCACTAGATAGATATGTATATTTGATGAAACACCTATCCACAATAGAATGGGAAAACATCTTTCTAGCCTGGGCTTGGATCCTACCCCAATTGTCGAAGGATCTAGGCCCAGGCTAGAAAGATGTCTTCCCATTCTATTGAAGCCATATTCCTTGATCTTGTCAAACTTCCTTGGTACGGTAGGCCTGCTCTCTACAGTACTCGTCTTCAATCTGTGCTCGATGATAAGAATCTTATTCTTCTTCCTAATTGTAGCCAGAGCTTCCTTTTCATCAAGATTCAACTCCACCATCTCATCATCCTTGTCACCCTCAGTTGCCATCCTAAGCCATTCTTCCCTCTCTAGTTCTTCAAGCCTCTGCAAGATATCTGGATCAATAAAGTCTGCAACATTGTGTCCATCCATGATCTCAGGAATATCATCATCTTTCCACTCTTCATTTTCCAAAATATACCACTTCTTCAAGCTTGCAGAGTAATCTTATTAATAAAAGAACTCTTGCCAACATTAGGGTACCCACATATAAAAATAGTTGATGTTATTAGTGCTTGTGCTCAAGGATCTCGATTCACTATTTTTAAATGGCCAAATAATTTTTATTTCAATTGCAGAGAAAAGGAGCGAGAGAAAACAAGCGGGTGAAAGCTAAGCGCGAGAGAAGATATGTGATTTCTTCATCTTTGATTGGTATCTTTGATGGGCAACATCTTTTGAGCCTTTTAACATCATATTTGATTGCAAATTTCAAATGCATTGCATTTTATTTGATCATGAATGCTCTCTAAAATGACCAATCATGTTTTCTATTCGCTTATATTGAGCTACAACAGAACACGATTATTTTTGGTTCTTTTTTTTCCCATATTCAGTAGATAAAAATCATGGCAGCAACCACTTAGCCATCTTTTTGATGTTCCAAGTATTTTACAAAGATATAGGTATGTGGATTTATCATTCAGTTGCTTGCAGTTATTGGTCAAATGTAAATATTTTGTCAAGTTGAAAGGGCAAGAAATCAATTTGGTGTTTTTGGTTTATGTTAAAAGTTGATTTGGTAAAATCCTCAAAAGTACACTACATGTTCTAAAATGTAAAGAAGTTGAATGTTAAATGTAATATATATATCTCATCAATAGTAATCAAAAGAAAGGACATGAAACTAAGGAGATTTACCAATCCAAAAATATAAGCGAGTAGAAAACATGATTGGTACCTTATGAATTGGTTTTTGAGGTGCACAATCTTCATCAATATCCTCAGAAGAAGACCCCTCCTCACTACTACTCCTTTCTTGTTTAACAATTAGTTTGGAAAAATGCATTTAACACAAAAAAAAAATTACAAAATTGAACCAATGGCATGTTTATAACAAAGAAATAGAATGATAATAATATGCTGAAAATTCTATTCTGTTTAATACATGCCAAAGGACCAGTCCCAACAATTCTTAAACATGCTTTATTTGATATGATAATAACATGCTAAACTGATAAAGGTGTTATCTACATTTAATCTACCAATTACTAATAGATTAAGCATATTATTACTATGCTTAATGTTCCATTTAAATGCATTTAACACAAAAAAAAAATTTACAAAACTGAACCAATGGTATGTTCTTCGTGTGGTACAAGGAAGATTTGGCTATCAAATCTTCCTTCGTGAAAGCTGAGCGCAAGAGAAGGTATGTGATTTCTTCATCTTTGATTGGTATGTTTGATGGGCAACGTCCTTTGAGCCTCTGCAATCATATTCAATTGCAAATTTCAAATGCATTTCATTTTATTTGATCATGAATGTGTTAGAATAACTGAGAGGGGGGGTGAATCAGTTATCCAATGTCCCAATTCAAAAATGTATAATCTAAAACAATTTCTTCTATTTCTACTCGTTGGTAAGCAATAATAACTCTTACTGTCTATGCTTTTACTGATTACCAGTCTAATACCTATCTTTGTTTACCGATCAAATGTAATATGTAACATGCAAAGTATGATAACAAACAAATATCACAATCAACACATAACACAAGAGATTTAACATGGAAACCCTGTAAAGGGAAAAACCACTTGGGACCGGCAACCCAAAATTGTTCACTTTTCTGAAGTGAGGTCGGTTAAGACTAGAAGTTATCATCCAACCAGCATTCACTATAGGTTTGACAGGATAACAATGTTCATTCTATGAATGATACATCATAAGACTTTCAGAGTCCACTCGGTTAAGAGATTTAGACTGTATACAATGGTTAAATATGTAACAGTAAAATGACATGCCTTAATACAACTTCAATTGTAGATTAGAGATCAATATTTAGTCCATTCAAATCCTTCTAATCAATAATTCACTTCAGATTCAATACTGTATCAACTTATTGTCTATCAGTAACTACTCTTTATAGCTTGGTAATTGCTCTGCAGCTTGGTTCTCACTAACCAATATGATCAGAATGCATGAAACCTTATTCACGCAATAATCCTGCAACTTCTTCTTCTTCTGACATTTTCATAAATAAATTATGTTATCTTATATAGACGAGTAAATCATTTTCTTCTCCACCATCAAATTTTGCCGCTTAATCACATTCATAGATTTTGCCACTTAAACTTTCTTGGTACTTGTGTCAATAACACGTTTCAATCTGCTTCGTTAGATCTTCTTTGAATTTTGTCAGCCATTGATCTATGTAACAAACATTATATGTTACCTCGATGTTATAATCTTGCTAGCTCATCATTTTTATCGGCTAAACTAAACATTTAATTCATTTTGTTCTCCTCGATTAACAAAGAAATGCGTCGGTGAACACTGCTCGGTTAATACTACGGTCGGTATACACTACACTCTATCGGTGTATACTAGAAATGCTTCATTTACTGACAACACTGCTTTGTTTCTTTCAGCTCTATACTTCATTATAGATGAATGCAACATAATGAAGTCAATATCATCAAGTCATAAACTCATCAAAAAGTTACTCAATGTGTCCCTTATCCTCATCTGTCATGTACATCTTTCCTCATGTAGATTTCTCTGTTCTTCATCTCTTTTCCACTTTTCTTCAAATGTCTCGGTGTAGTAACTTACAAGATAAGTGTTGTCAAACTAGTTGACATCAATGACAATGTAATACTAATTTAATCATATTACATATCTAATCAACAACTTCTCAGTGATCTTGTAATCACAGATCCTTTAATCAGATTCCAAATCAGTTGCAGTCCAACAGAATGCTCACTGAAATGACCACATTCTACTGGTGTCATGCCCTAGCCCGTGCTTCATCTCCATTATTTGATGTTATTGGTGCTTGTGCTCAAGGATATTGATTCACTATTTTGAAATGTTTGGATTCACGTTTGTTGATATTACTGGCATGACCATTGTATATTAGACCTTTATTAACAATTCATCATATCAGATAAAGTATGTTTAAGAATTGTTGGGATTGGTCCTTTGGCATACTGGATTTAATTCATAAATGGATTTAATTTTATTTTGTATGTAAAATTTTGGGAGTTGCATGAGAAGTTTTAGTGTCTAAACACTCAGCTAATCCCTCTAACCGATTAGGAGTGGTTGGGGAAGTTGAGAGGAAAGTTTTTAAACATTCATATTCACTTATTGAATGCTTTGGAGACTACTAGTTTTACTATCCATGTGTTACCAATGACTGAGATTCATTAAAGGATACAAAACCCTTCATTTTGTGTTATTGTGTGTGGATTCAAATGTAAGTTTGATTTGGTTAATGTTTAGAAGAGATCAATAAAGTATTTAAAGACAATCTTAAATGTTTGGAGAGGTTCGAGAGGCACTTATCATGATTGCACCCTCACAAAGAGTGGCATAGACTGGTTTTACTAAGTTTCCTTTCTCTATTTTGAGGTTTCCTTTCTCTGCCGCAAGGGTATAGTCAGAGGGTTCGTTGACAAAATGATTTTTTGAATGGTTACTATGAATATGAATGATTTGATATAGCATATTGCTCATTTTACTTGAAGTTTGGAATAGCTTGTGCAAGGGTGAAAGTACTTTTGATTGGTTTGGTCATGATTGTTCCTCTACACAGTCATGAAATGTAATTGTCTAATGATTATATGTAATGTTGAATGGATTAAATGCTTTATTCTTGGTAGAAGTGAATGGAAGGAATAGTGTTGGTGTTAGGTTTCATTTATTATTAAATTCAATGGTTTCCAAGATGTGTTGAGGAGTTGCTCCTTGTTTAATGTTAAATGCTCCTGCACAATCCACTCATACAGCAATGAAGTTACAAAACTAAACCAATGGCATGTTTACAACAAAGAAATAGAATGATAATAATATACTAAAAAATCTAGTCTATTTAATACACGCCAAAGGACTAGTCCCAACAATTCTTAAACATACTTTATCTGATATGATGAATTGTTAATAAAGGTCTAATTATGTAGACTGCTAGCACGAAGGAAGATTTGACCTAGCCAAATCTTCCTTGTACCACACAAAAAATTGTGTGATAACTATGTCTACTCCAACCTTAATTGTTTAAGAATTCATCATATCAGATAAAGTATGTTTAAGAATTGTTGGGAGTTCTATTAGACCTTCGTTGTAAACATGTCATTGGTTCAATTTTGTAATTTTTTTTTTTGTGTTAAATGCATTTTTCCAAACCAATTGTTAAACAACAAAGCAGTAGCAGTGAGGAGGGGTCTTCTTCTGAGTATATTGATGAAGATCGTGCACCTCAAAAACCAATTCATAAGGTACCAATCATGTTTTCTATTCGCTTATATTTTTGGATTGGTAAATCTCCTTAGTTTCATGTCCTTTCTTTTTATTACTATGGATGAGAAATATATATCTTAAATTTAATATTCACTGTTTTGAAATGTTTGGGTTCACGTTTGTTGATATTATTGGGATGACCATTGTATATTGCTGAGATGCTCTCTAAAATGATCGCATTCTACTGGTGTCATGCCCTAGCATGTGCTTTATCTCCATTATTTGATATTATTGGTGCTTGTGCTCAAGGATATCGATTCACTATTTTGAAAGGTTGATTGTGGTTATCAAATGGACAGCCCGTGAGCTTCTAGCTAGGCGCCATTTGTATTGATAGCTTAGGGCATCAAATGTATTGTATCATTGATAGTTGAGACTTTGTTAAAAGGAAATAGGACAAAGAATGATTTTGATTTATTTTCTCTATTTTGATCCCTAAGTGGCTACCGCCATGATTTTTATTTTGAGTGCAACTTTGATAGAATTTTAGTTGGGTTTTCACTAGGGTTTTTAGTATATTTCGCTACAAGTGAACACGCTTTTTTTTGTGTTTTTTTCCATATTTAGTAGATAAAGATCATGGTGGCAGCCACTTAGCCATCTTTTTGATGTTCCAGGTATTTTACAAAGATACAAGTATGTGGATTTATCATTCAATTGCTTGCAATTATTGGTCAAATGCAAATATTTTGTCAAGTTGAAAGGACAAGAAATCAGTTTGGTGTTTTCAATTTATGTTAAAAATTGATTTGGTAAAATCCTCAAGAAACACACTACATGTTCTAAAATGTAAAGAAGTTGAATGTTAAATGTAAGATATATATCTCATCCATAGTAATCAAAATAAAGGACATGAAACTAAAGAGATTTACCAATCCAAAAATATAAGCAAATAGAAAACATGATTGGTACCTTATGAATTGGTTTTTGAGGTGCACAATCTTCATCAATCTACTCAGAAGAAGACCCCTGCTCATTGCTACTGCTTTCTTGTTTAACAATTGGTTTGGAAAAATGCATTTAACACACACAAAAAATTACAAAACTGAACCAATGGCATGTTTACAACAAAGAAATAGAATGATAATAATATGTTGAAAATTCTATTATGTTTAATACACGCCAAAGGACCAGTCCCAAAAAATCTTAAACATACTTTATCTGATATGATGAATTGTTAATAAAGGTCTAATTCTGTATGTCATGCCCAAAAGTTGAGCAAAACACAACTAAATTTTTTTTTTTTTTAAACCTTACAAGCAACTACAAACCGTCATACTAATGCAACTAAGAAGAGAACACTATTGGGCACAAGACCCTTTGTGCACGCAAAACAGTGCAAAGATAAAATAGATAATTGATAATAAAGGAGAGTCTGACTAAAGTTCAAAGGCCAATCAAAAGGGTTGACCAAGTTTGACCAAAAGTCAAACTTCATCAAATAGCTCTAAAATAAGCTACAAGGTTGCCCTAAAGTTACTAGCTTCGACTGGCACACAAATCAAGATAAATGAAGAAAGTTTGACCATCATTGACCAAAAGTCAACTATGCATGACGCTGGTCAAGATAGCGATAATACCCTTAATAGATATTTAACGCAAAGATAAGGGGTTGTTAAGACACCCTTATTGATAAAATGTTATCTAGGTTATTAATTTAAAATAAATAATTTATTTCGTTAAGTAACATTCTAAACCTTATATTTATATATTAATTAACAATATCCCTTAATTTAAAATTAAAAGCCTAACATTAAAGTTAGCTAACATATTTAAAGTTATAGTACTAAACAAAAACCCTAATCTCAAAATAATAACTAAACCACTAAAACAACTTTGTAATCTTAATATATCCGGAACAATCTATAGAACGAATTGTTTGAACATTTTATCAATCAAACTTTAGATTACTCAAACTTATGTAATAACAATACCAAAATTTAGATTTAGAATAATACAATAGAAATTTACCAACTTACGAAAATGTAAACAAATCTATTTAATATCTTTTAAAAATAAAAATCACTACTCTAATCTTTATAATGCTTCTTGAAATGGAATAATCTTAATATAAAATAAACAATTATCTCCAAACTAATCTTGGAAGGAAAATAAATAATGTATATAAATAAATTAACAATACTAAGTAAGAGTCAAACTTAATATATATAAGAAAATAAAAAATCCCTAACATAAGAAGGAAACCCTCATAATACTGTTATGCAAAGTTAAAATATAATATGTCGAACCCTCCATTATACTGTAGAAACAAACTGTTAAGTTTTTTTAATCATCTAATAAATTTATGTAAACGAAAAGCTTGTTTAATATTATTTTTTGTTTTAAACCCCAAAGGGTGCGCCCAAATTTCTATCTGCAGTCGCATGAAGGGTCACGCAAGCAGAGAAGGGAGGCGGAGGGAAGCACGACAAGTGGTGGTGGCGTGCATGGCGGCGACACTCACGAAGGTGGCAAGTAGAGGAGAGGAGTTGCGGAACGGAGGAGATGGGAGACGACGCTGGCGGCGGACGGAAGGAGAAGAGTGGGTGGCGGGGGTTTAATCACCCGCGCGCACGCAATGACGTGGTGGGGCCAAATGAGCTTCCACCTTCACGTGATTGGCCTTGTTTATTACAGAATATAAAACTATTCTTGAAACAAAGTGAAGCTCAATAAGATTGTTCCTTATATAGGGTCTTAAGTGTAGCCTTTATCCCACTCTCAACATTGCAAGGCTTCAAGTAGTATTTTGAGACTGTTTTCTCCATCTCCCATTAACATCTTGTCTTTCTCCTAAGAACTCTTACTGAGCTCTGATACATGGATGAGTAGAAGATGTCACTTACAGGTTGCACATATATAATATGGTAGATCTAGGGAACAAATATACTACAACATAGAATGAGTCAACTTGCCCAGGCACCCAAGTTCCTACCAAAGGAACCCAAGTCGAACCCCGAGGAGAACAAAACTAGAACCAGGACCCGGCCTCAAACAAAGAACCGGATAACTTAGCTTTTTTCTAATTCAAGTTTATTTCTGAATTCTTCTCCAATTCCAACATGATTATTCCATATTTTGTTTTCCAATTTTCCTTCTTCCTCACTCCAAATAAAATGTCTTTCCTTCTATGCCTCTCTATCCAAATGAAGTGATGCATCCCTTTGAACAAAGATCTCTTTTCTAAGAGACATGGCTTTCTATTTAAACTGTAAGCGTTGATTTATACTTATTAATAAAGCTAATGATTACTAGTTATGTTGTTATTTCCTTTTACTAATTGTGCTATTTCAAGGATCACCACCCATGACTTGGTTAAGATGATGAATGTTGTCAATGCCTTTATTACCAAAGAATCACCGTCTGCCATTAATGAATATTAATGATCATTGTTTCCTAAAGGTAATCGTTGTTTTTTAAGTTAGTTTTTATTGAAAATCTGGGAAGTGTCCCTTATGTTGATTGTTCCTTCTTGGGATAGTTCATTGTTTTCTTGGTCTATCATGCCTATCTTTCAATATCTTTGTTAAAGGGTTTCAGGGCCCCTTCAAAACCTTTTTTATCCGTAATCAAAATCAATCGTTAACACATTATAAAATTTATGAACATTCAATAGCACATAATTAAATTCATTGGCATATAAAAATTAGTCATTATCAATTAAGGTGCATAGATGACAATCATTTCTCTTTTTCTTCTTTTGATTTTTTCATTTTTAAGAAGTAATCCCTAAGAGGAGCATCGATATCATCATGATCATCTCCCCTCTCATTAGATCTCAATGCACACCTAGTTCTCTATTGATGCAAAGGGGGGTCATCTGCAATAACATATAAAAGGGTTAAATTAAAAACATTTTATTATAATTAAAAACATTAAAAACATTTTAAAGTATTTCAGTACTTTAAAGGCCATAATCATATAGCTCTTTAACCAATCTAGTCACATCATCAACATCAAGATCAGTTTGTCTAGCCTCAGCCTCAACCTCAACCTGCTCATTAACAATGATCTCTACACTCTCTACAATTGCTATACAAATTGTTACATTAATCTAAACACCAATTGCAATTAAATTTCTATTACTACACCAATCAATTTAAGATGTTTAGTTGTATTACTCTGATGCACATCCTCATTGTCATCATCACGCACAGGTTGTGTACAGCCAGAATCGACAAGCTGCATTTCAATCTCATACGCATTCATGTTATCATTGTTTTCTTACTTAAAACAAATTTACTCACTTTATGTTGGAACTTAACATCAAATACACTAATTGGTAAATAATTAAATTTAAAATATCATCTATTTAGCTGACTTACCGCGATGGATCCATCAGTAAAACCTTGTGCACTTCTTATTCTTCCTACCACGACTTTATAGCCTTGTTGGAAGCCAATTCTCTTGTCCTCTTGTGTGCGACTTATATTGAACTCCGCACCCTGCATTTTTTCTTGGTATCGTCAAGATTTATTTCATTATTTCATCAAAACAAAAAAAGATTGCAAATTATAAATAAATATTATAAAGATCAAAGTATTATTTTCAGTGTTAAAAGCCATCTACAGATTGTATTTTTCCTCATTTAATTCTGACAATATTAACACTTACAACTTGTGCAACAAGTTTGGAATAACTGTTAGATCCTAGCTTGTGTTGCCCATGCTTTTGTAGTCTTGTCTTTGTTTCCTTTGATGTGTCAGGCAATCTATGAAGAGATTGAAATATGTTAGTTCATATAAATATGAAGAGTATTTAGTACACAATTACATTCTTAATAGTATCGCATACCTTCTTCTGTTGGCTGGTGGTGTATTTCCCTTTTTTATTTCAGTTTTCTCATTTGCATCTAGAATAAGAGATTGCCACTCTAAATCGGGAATGCAAGGGGGGCATTGGTACTTTGGGTTTTTGGTTAATGTACACTTGTATTGGTTCCTAATATACCTCAAACATAACCCAGCTTTTCAAAGGAGCTTACGCTTCTCAAATGCACGAGGTCCAAATAAGTTTGTCATACTCTCTACGAGAGCATCCTTTAACTTTATATTTTGGTTTTTCCAACTTTTAAGTAAAAAAATAGCGTTAGATTAAAAAATGAAGTGAAATTACCTTTAATATAGTTTAAGAAATGGATGTAATGATAACTATCCTAGCAATGATATGAAATCAAAATAGTGGATTGGGGTTTTAGTTTGGATATGATGTTCCACCCTGTACAGATGGTGGGCCTGAATATCCGCAAACACTCATCACTAAGTTTACCATAAAAAATATCATTCCCTACAAAATAATCATGGGATCATTAGTCAAAGGATATAATAGTATAAAATAAGAATACAATAGATGTAAGATTCTCATATTGAATGCAAAGTACCTGGAAGTTTTTCTATTTTCAAGGGAACTCCTTCATCGCTCACAAGCACTATGCAATCCTCACTAGTACATTTGGCCTAGTTTTTCTACCAAAATTTTCAACCAAAAAATAAGAAGGTTTTACTTGGTCGGATTATAGAAGGAAAACTTTGTTTTTTTTTTAAATTTATGCCCATGTTTGTCAAAACAACGACAAATTCCGTGGTGGTTGAAATTTCAACAAACATGGGCATAACTTTTTTTAAAAAGGGAATTTCATTTCTCATTTCATTATTTCATTTGTGAAAAAAAGAAGAGCAGCACGTGTGTGAATCTACTTGACATCGTGGGGTAGCAGCAGGAGCTTGAGCTCAATATTTACATAAGGTATGTGGCAGAGGATTATTAATTTGTGCATTCTTCTTTTCTTTGCTATGTATTGAACAAGGGCTTCCTTAAATGTTATGCGGGTTTATGCATAGGATTGTGGCATTTGTCTTTACACCTACCAACTGCATTTGTTTGAAAGCTTTACGTGGGCCTTGGCCATGGTTCCACATTTTGTATACATGTCTCCCAGGGCCATACCTGTTGCATGCCATAAAAATTTCTACCTACATGCCCATACTTGTTGCAAGGTAATATTTATAAAACTGGGCAAAATAGGGTTTGAATTTTGAAAATTTCTCAGGCCAGAATAGGGTTTGAACTACTTGCCCAATGATCATGGGACTTTTCGGTTCTATTTGGTAAGTGTTGATTGTCATTTTTTTAAAATAAGTTATGCCTAGGGCAGTACCATTTTTGTATTAATTGAAAATAAAGATTACATATGAGGAAGAACCTCCAAATTATAACCAAAAGTGATTAGTGGAATAAATACATTATTCCCTAACCAATTTCTACCAATCTTGCTCCTATCTCCTCTGGAAAGAGCTTCTCATTTTCTTGGAGAAAGGCTCCAAACTTCACCTAATCATATTCCTTAACACCTGCTTTGAAGGCTGACCACACCTTCTTCATCAATGTCTTCTTTCCTTCAGCTTCCAACGCAAAGAAACCCAACAAACCATTGCTTGTTAGTTGGGTATCGATGTTGTCCATTGCCTCCACCACCTCTAGGTATATTTCATTTGCCACGATTCTATAGGCCAGTCCCATACCATGCAAAGGGTCCCCAAAAATCTGTATGATCAGTTGGAACAACTCTACCACCAGAACGCCATCATGGACATGGCCACCAAACCAAAAGTCACCCCCCAGGATTGACACCATAGTCATATGCCCTTTTCTCCTTTGCCTTGCTAAAAATCATTTGTATTTTCTCCTCTAGTGTTTCCTGCAACACTTCCACCTTGCTACATCGACATGTTATGCCCAAGTGATTTGCCATTGTGTTGTGAAAAAACACGAGAACAGAGGAGTATAAATAGAACCATCTGCATCCTTATCGAAGTGCTTTCATGATGAGACAACAACTGACTGCAACATCATCCAAGTTCACAAGATCAATCATGGGTCTCTCATGTGTGCCGTCAAAAGCATCCCTTCTCTCTATCCCAATATCTTAACTAGATCTCCTTCACTACATCAAATAACTTGGAAGTGACCTGCACCTCTATCCACTTCTGCAATAGTCTTCCTTACTGCTAAATACTTACTGGTATTCAAAAGTATGAGGTGACTAACTCATGAGTAAATGCACTTTTGAACATTGAAAATAAAACTCTCTGCCATTACCCTACGTCTTTCCTTGTGAAAGTACCCTGCTCTTCTACAACTATGTCCTGAAGATTCTTCGACATGTTTTCAAGGTGATCATCAAATGCCTTGTTGATAAGGTGGTTGTCCACAAGATTGTCATTCTTGATAACATGTGAGCTTGGTAGTGATTGATGGAGATACTTGATATCTGTCATCTTTGATCATAACACATTCTCATATTGCATTTCTCTGATGTGCTCCTTGATGCTAAATAAGAAAATTATCTTATTGAAAGAATTCACGATTTTCCCTGATACATTTGATGCTTATTGACTATTTGTGGAAAGAATATACAAACTATCTACTTGAACTCTTACTTGCTATGTACAATTTTCCACTATCTCCTAACTATCTTGAGATGGTCAAGGTCTGCCACCCCTTGACCACATGTGTTTTGTTGCTATTATGTTACTAGGTTAAAGATGGGGACATCACACTATCTATAGAAGACTGTCATGAAACACTCGGTCTTGTGACCGAATAGAACTATCCTTTTTGAAACTATCACATTAAGAAGTATAAAAGGTTATGTCTTTCATGATACACCCTTGAGAGGAATGTCACATTCATGTTCCTTTCATCTTGTCTATAGTAGTTTTCATGTGTTGTATGACTATCCTGTAGGTCCCTTTACATTACTTTGTCATTTTTCTTTGTCTTTTCAATTGAGATCATCATATCAACCATTTTATAGTCTTTCACTCAACTGTGTCTAAGAACTCTTCCTTTCATTGTCTGTGTGTCTATCATTCTTTCCTTATTGTGATTCAAAATTTAACCTTTCTAGTAATCTCTATCACCACTGTCATATTTTCATGACTTACACCCACTATTATTCATCCTCACAATCATCATTCCAAAAGGACTACTTTATTTATATATCTCTATCATTAATAAAAAAACCGTCACCCTCTAATCTCTTCAGTTAGACTTGATTTGTCTTTAGATAAAAGGTCTATATCATATGCACTTGGATTGTCATATTAATTTCTCTTAGTTGTCCTTTAACATCACAAATGTCATTTAAATATGATGATTTAGGGCCTTTGTTCATGCAAACACTGTCCTCTTATTTTCCCTTTATCATTGATGTTGTTGACTCTGGAAGACTATGATGGTTATGGTGTTTTCTATCTTCTCTTTGTGCTTATTTCATGTCCGATACACTTTCCTTGAAGATCTCTATCTTTTTTTGCCACTCATTAAACCCATACTCAATGTTGAGAATCTCCTATAGACCTACATTTCCAAAGTAACACTTAGTACATATAATTGAAGGCTATCATTTGGGCCCTACAATCTTCCCTTAAAGGAACAACTATAAGTGAGGGGTAAGAGGTGAACTTCTTAGTTTTAGCATAGGTATCACTTTACCTAAAGATGGTTGTTTGTTGGTTTCCCTTCAATAGGACACTTGACTGTACCTATTTGAACATAGTTCAAATCCCAAAAGTCTACATTTCTAGGACTGTTCAGCATTGCCCTAGTCAATCCATGTTTGTATGCTTGTTGCCCATACCAACCTGTATCACCTGCAATGTTTCATTGCTTATGAAGAGGAATAGTATCAGAAAAACACATTATTGTGTTGTCTTTATCCCTACTAGAAGAAAATGGATTCACATCCAAAGAATGTTGGAATTTTGGCCATGGAGGTCTACTTTCCCACTACGTGTGTTCAACAGGTAAGTCAGTTCTTGCACTTTTATTGCATTTGGCTATATATTTGAACCATGTTTATGGGCCCAAAATGCCTATTTCCCATCTAGTGGTCACTGGTTGGTTCAATTCCCACCAAGTGCTTAGTTTAGCAGCATATTGCTTCATGAACCATAGGTATGGGATGTAGCAAAGGGTACAGGGATGGGAATGTTGATTGGAGTGAAATTTTAACATATTAGATCATTGTGGATTATGAGTTGTGATAAAATGCATTAGAATCCTTATGGAACACGTTGAGAGAGGATATGAAATATCTGTTGTGGGTCTGTTGCAAATTGCAGTAGATTTTAGAAGCACTTAAGAGTCATGTTCTAGAACCCTATTAAATTAATACTTCTAATCTTGAATTCTATTCTCATTACATGGAAAACCTAATATGGAATAAGTTTAATGCAGTCACTCCATTCATGTTGTAGCTATTAGAAGTTATTCAAAGCTTCTATTCAAATTGAATAACATTTCAGCTTACGCCTCTGGCTAAAAATAATAGATGCATTCCAGTAGTGTTGTTTTCTAAACTCACAATAGAGATTCTTCAACATTGTGCCATCTTCATTATTTAAGTGGAAGATACAAAATTTTAAAGCTATTGGGAAAATAAAAGCTTGCATGGTCTTTGAGTGGAGAGAATATTCTTTTGTATGTCGTTGCTACATGTAAGAGAGTAATATTGTTGTTGTATTCCTATTCATGCTTGAGATCCTTCAACATTTGTGCTATATTCAACATTTAAGTAAAGGGTAAAGAATTTAAAGCTATAGTGAGAATCAAAACGGGCATGGTCTTTGAGTGGTGAGAAGATTCTTTTGAGTAGAAGCTTTGGAGGCACTGTAGATCAATCCATATCTTTGGTCACAAATGTATATAGGCAATGTATGGTTTCACAATAGATGAAGATAATCACACCATTGTTTCTCCTTCAAAGATAATATATCTATTCTAAAGATTATCTATTCCATCATGAAATACACTTGAATTGTCAACCCAGGGACGTAGGACTTGAAATGGGCCAGCACAGTTTGTGCACTAAGTTTCTTTAGGAGTCATAACACATATGCTAGAGGAAAGTAAAAATGCATTGGAAGAATCTATGTTGCTACTACAAAATAGTAAACACGCCTTGGCTAACAACAGATAATTGCAGGAAGCTTCAAGAATGAACTTAAACTAATTAACAACTCAGAACATCCACTATGATCATTTTTTGCAAGTGCTGTAGGAACTTCACAGTAAAAATGTTGCAGGAATAATACAGTAAATCTATCTAAAAATAGGAAACTACAGGAAATGAATCTATTCTACCTAAATCTATTCCACCTTCGAAGTGGGCCCCCTTGGTTGGTTTCAATTAACTATGAACACAACAAATGCTTCAAAATCCTTCTTCCATTAAAATCTTTCTTTGATTACATAGAAACTGAACAATCCATGAAGAATAGTAAAGTAACTTCTGAGTCTAAATCAACATTATCTATTTTCTCCTTAGCTTCTTAGGATAATCCAAGATCCAATATATATAGGATTGGATTCTTATTAAAAACATTCATAAAAGTCTTAAGCAAACATCGCCAAAAAAGAAGGCGGAAGATCAACCATGACATAACACATTTACTGCCAAGCAACAGAATAAAAACTTGCAAGAAATATAGCAAGTTGTATCCCCTATATTCTCTGGAACTCTTTTGCAGGCACGACTTATTCAACGGAACTGAATTGTGCTTTCTCTGCCATGACCAGTCTTCATTGTCTTCCTCCTTGAATGTTGTAATCACCACTCCTTGCGTCACTCCTCATTCTCCTGAAAAGTTAGCAACATCCAGAATATGCATGCAAGATAACATTCCTACTTTTACTCAGATATTAGAGCATAGCTTAAAACAGTTATATGAAATACTGCATTCTATGTATAGTATTAAGAAAAACATGTCATACATACTACCCAAAGGTTTAGTAGGTTCTAGTTGTTTCTGGCATAAGTTCACAAGATAATTACAACAAGTGTTCAGGAATGTTTTATCAAAGCACAAAGAGTGTGTCCATATTATAAAAACTTATATTAAAATCAAGACATTAATATGCCTCATCAGACAATGCAGATCCTACATACAAAAATTTCATCTTAGTATTGATTTCCTTTTGTTGTGAAATTCAAACCCTATAATTAGGAAAATGTCAACCAATGCAAGGAGTGCAACCAAAATTTGGAGAATTATTCAAATGGACACAGCTCAAAAATTACGAATATGGCACAATCTTTAGGTAAAGTGATTCTTATCAAGGGCACTGTCCGTCCACATCTGAACATGGTTATTTACTGGCTACCCTTCAATAGGACACTTGATTGTACCTATTTGAACATAGTTCAAATCCCAAAAGTCTACATTTCTAGGACTGTTCAGCATTGTCCTAGCCAATCCATGTTTGTATGCTTGTTTCCCATACCAACCTGTATCACCTACAATGTTTCCTTGCTTATGAAGAGGAATAGTATCACCAAAACACTTTATTATCTTGTCTTTATCCCTACAAGTCAGTGGTATTAACTGAAATTTCTGTTTGCCTTTGTGAACAATATGTGTATTAGAGTATCCATCATGAATTGCCCTTCTCATACATTGCCATGGTCTACCTAATATCATATGCCCACAATTCATAGATATGACATCACACCAAACTTGATTATGATATGGCCCCAATTGAAAAATTGACAAGAGCCCTCTGACTAACCTTCACATTCAACTCTTGGTTTACCCAAGTGGCACTATAAGGGTTAGGATGTTCTACTAATGCCAATCCCAACTTAGACACCATATCAACTTAAACCAAATTGCTATGTGCCCCTAAATCAATAATTAGAGTACATACCTTGCCTTGGACCAAACATCTTGATTTAAATATACCTTCTTGTGCCGATGTTGGTAATGGTCCTCCTTTCCTCATGAGAAAAAATTCTCCTACCTTAGGGTTTGCTATTTTACTAATAGATTAAGAATATTATTACTATGCTTAATGTTCTATTTAAATGCATTTAACACAAAAAATAAATTTACAAAACTGAACCAATGACATGTTTACAACAAAGGTCTAATAGAACTCCCAACAATTCTTAAACATACGTTATTTGATATGATGAATTCTTAAACAATTAAGGTTGGAGTAGACATAGTTATTCATAGTTGTTTGTGTGGTACAAGGAAGATTTGGCTAGGTTAAATCTTCCTTCGTGCTAGCAGTTATAAAAATTGACTAAACCTTTATTAAGAATTCATCATATCAGATAAAGTATGTTTAAGAATTATTGGGACTGGTCCTTTGGTGTGTATTAAACATAATAGAATTTTCAGCATATTATTATCATTCTATTTCTTTATTGTAAACATGCCATTGATTCAATTTTGTAAAAAAAAATTGTGAATTAACATGCCATTGGTTCAGTTTTGTAATTTGTTTTTTGTTGTAAACATGCCATTGGTTCAATTTTGTAATTTCTTTTCAGGAACAATCTGACCAGTCACTGTCTACACAATACCAGTTACTCCTTTGGTATCACAAACAACAAAAACAACAAAGTTCTTGCATAAACAAGTAAAACTAATGCCTGGAAATGTTCCTACATTACAACCAAGAAAATATCACATTCTAAACTTTCAAATCAATATGTTGGTGTTTCAACTGTACCTATGGGACAGTGTACTCCAAAATTGCAGAGAAATTAAGTGTACTCCAAATAGACTGCCCTCTACAAAGAACTGACTGGAATCTATTAACCAACCTTCTAACTGTCAAATCATTATGCTTTCAAATCAATTACCTATTGGCATATCCCTTGCAAGGGAGAGAAGCCAAACACATAAAGAACATGCACATAAACATGACAGCTGAAAAACTTAAATGGAATACACCAAGAAGTACCAAATGATGAATGCTCAATTGTTGTAATGGCAAAGCAATATCAGAACCGTCCATTTCTACAACTTAATTTTTCTAGTCGTAATGATTTTTCTTATTTCTTGAACATTGTTAACATACTTAAATGGAATACACAATACCAAATGATGAATGCTCAATTGTTGTAATGGCAAAGCATCAGAACCGTCCATTTCTAAAATTTGATTTTGTATACTAGTCTTAATTATTTTTCTATAGTCCCAAGACCATTCGACATAGACTATACTATCTACTAAGATGTCACACTGAATCTTCTCCACAACTATAGCCACTTAGCCTAGCACCGTTGACTGTCACAGAGACACTCTAATCTAATTGATCAAGTTAGATTAGGGTCAATATGGAATGGTTAATCGATGGATTCACACAGTAGGTACAATCACCAAGGATTCTTCCAACTGATCCAACCAACATGAAATCGGTTGTGGTCGTTGGAGAACCAGACTTACTTCTTTTTGTAAATCAATTAATGAAATGAGAAATGAAATTCACCTTTTTTTTTACTTAGCAAGATTATGTATAATCAAGATTATATTTTATACGTAGCAAGATCTTGCTAAGCATATTAATATTAAAATATTTCTAAGTATAAAATATAATATCTTTATATCATCTTTGAAAATTATGTAATAAATACTCTCCGCACAAGCACAACACACGGTCTGACTACCATAGGGTGTATGACATAAACATTGGAGGAGGCATGGCATCCCATGGGACATGGGGGCACATTTTTCTACGGGTGCAAATGCCTATAACTGACTTTCAAACTAGTTGCCCATTAGTTCCCTTCTTGCATTTTTTTGCACAAAAAGTTGTAAAAGTTGTCATTGCAACTTTGACAATTTAGTATCTTCCATTAGAGCCACTTCATATGCATAGGTGATGAACATGCATATTTTCCTTAGTGCTATTGGGAGCTTACCCAGCAACACATGTACTATTGTGAAAATCACCACAAATCTATTTGCTGCTGGGTCTAGCATATGCCTTCTATGATCAACTCTTATATGCACAGGTGATGAACATTCAGATTTGCCTAAGCAATACTTTGAGCAGTCCTCCTACACATGTACTATTGTGAAAATCATCATAAGTCCATTTGTTTGAGGGCTACTCAAAGTACACATGTTTGGACGTCTAAAGGAACCAAGAGAAGTTGAAGAGTCACGAGTCTTAAGATTGTACTTAATATAGCCAAGCTTCATTTAATGGTGCATTCAAACATGAAACAAACCATTCTTAAACCAGATTAAACTAGTAAACCAAAGGACATACTGATTATAAGTAAACTAGTAAATGAAAGGACATGCTTTTACTACTAAGTCTCTGTTTGTTGGGCATACTGATTATAAGTACTTGACATATATCACAAATGTTGCTAATTAAGGTTAGCGAGATGATTAAGCCTATCCTAAAAAGAGACTATCAAATCATTATGCTTTCAAATCAATTACCTATCGATGTATCCCTTGCGAGGGAGAGAAGCCAAACACATAAAGAACATGCACATAAACACGACAACTAAAAAACTTAAATGGAATACACCAAGAAGTACCAAATGATGAATGCTCAATTGTTGTAATGACAAAGCAATATCAGAATCGTCCATTTCTAGAACTTGATTTTTCTATAGTCCTAATGATTTTTCTTATTTCTTGTCTGTGCTTGGTGATAGGATTTTGAACATTGTTGACATACTTAAATGGAATACACAATACCAAATAATGAATGCTCAATTGTTGTAATGGCAAAGCATCAAAACCGTCCATTTCTAAAATTTGATTTTGTATAGTCTTAACTATTTTTCTATAGTCCTAATGATTTTGAAAATTGTTGACAAAGAGTGTTTCCTTTTTTATTATAGTATAAATGATTTTTCTATAGTCGTAATGATTTTTCTTATTTCTTGTCTTTTGTCCCTTATTGATTTCCTATGTCTGTGCTTCGTGATAGGATTTTGTCACCTTCTTTTGATGGTATATTTCATTCACTCTATGTGGAATACTATTTTGTTCACTATTTTATTTTAGCTTCATATTTCTTTCATTTTTCATATACACAGAGACTACACATGCTGATAAAAAAATGAGCTATTTGATTTAGATTTACTTTTCATTATTGTAAATGGTTAATATTTCTGATGGTACTCCTTGGTGTATATCATATAAAAATAATAAATGTAGTAACAATGGTTTGGTGCATTATTGATATAGGCTCGATGACTCTTGTCAATGTGCCAAACTGTCAATGTGGTGGTGGGCAATGTGTGTTGAACACTTGAAGGACACCGAACAACCCTGAATGACAATTTTGGTGCTGCCCAAATAGAAAAAGGTTGCTAATGTGTATATATTTAATGTTTCTAATGTAAATATTATTCATTATAATATAAGAACTAATGTAGACTGGGCATCACAGGGAAATAATTGTTGCAAATACTTTAGTTGGGTCAATGACAACTCATCTGCATCTATCCCCCCATCTCCACTTATCCACAATGAAGGATTTGAGTGCAAAACGTGTTAGGCTAGGGAAAATTCCAAAATTATTTTTTTACAATGCCTTCTCTGTATTGTAATCACATATCTTTGTTGCGACCATATGTAGAGATGAACTCAAGAATTAGTTAGTTTAGTATTTTCATATTGTAACTAATTTTTTAATATGGATATGACATAACTTCTCTTTGCCTCAAGTGTACATATATATGGTTTACATCTTTTTTTAGAATAATTCTTCATGTTTATGGCTCAGGTGAGCCCCAATCTGCTATTAATCACATGATTTAACGTATAGATTTTTCTTAGTTATTCCATTTGTTCCTTGACCTTGACTATGGATTGACTATCATTTTCAAGATTGAGTGAGGCTTCATACCACGCACCGTCCATAGATTTATACGCAACACTGATTTACAAACGTAAATAATGCATTGAACGTAATCTATGAACGCTACGTGGTATGAAGTCTCACTGAAGTTTGAGCGTCAAAGAAGTTTGAGTGGTTAGTATGCAAAGTAGAAAGGGGATACTTAAAGAGGAATTACACTAGCAAATGAGAGAAGAAGGTATAAACACGACAGCTGAGAAACATAAATGTAGATTTCACAATAGCTGAAAAACATAATTGTAGGCATCATGGTCACAATTTTTTGGAGACTACGTAATTGAGTTGTGTACCCAAGCGATGCAAAGCAACTTTTGCACCTCCGATTCCAAGTTGAATACATCTGTTGGAGAACCTTGTATTCATGAGCAACAGATGTAGTCAACTTGGAATCGGAGGTATAGGAGTTGCTCTGCATCGTCTGGGTATACAACTCAATTACTTTGTCTCCAAAAAATTGTGACCATGATGCCTACAATTATGTTTCTCAGCTGTTGTGTCCCAGGACCCCTTATGACCCTTTACAACCATTTACGATCCCTAAGAATATATCTTAGAGGTCTTAAAATGTCGTAAAGGGTTATAGGAGGCTCCTAGGAGGGGCCAGGAGCTTCCACCTTCACATGGTTGGCCCTGTTAAGTAGAGAATGTTATACTCCTCTCGAAATAAAGAGAAGCTCAATAATTTAAGGTCTCAGTCCACAGACAAATTAAATTAGACTTACTATCCAAATTGGTACATTGATGAGAATCAATGATGGGTCAGAGTTTTTAGATTTTGAGAAGACGTATATGCAATGGAGGCTAGAAGGGATTTTTGTGGAGATTTTCTAGATGTGGAGATTTGCTAGAGTGGCTATATACATATGAGGGTTTCCAAATTGAGTACCAGTGCAGAGATGATGATTCAATAACCTACGTCTATAAAACCTTCAGCAATATCTTTATCTTAGTTTCAGTAATATTGAAAAATATGAGTGGGTTTGACATTAGTGGTGGATCTATTCTCTCTTATCTTTGTGTTCCTATCCTTAAAAAGTTGTAATATCAAAGTAAGTTTGGTGGAACTAAATATGTATTGCATGTAGGATTCAAGAAAGAAGATGTACAACTGGAAATGGACAAGGAGCTCTACCCATTCGTAGTTCTGATTTTGGCCTTAACCTATTCATATAGTTTGTGTACTGTTGTCCTTAGCACCATAGGTATTCCCAACTCTTCCATTCTTTTCCATAGTTTGTGATGAGGGACAGTGTCAAAGGCTTTTTTGAAGTCAACAAAGTAGCAAAAAGCCTCGTCACCCAGAGTGTCCCATATTTTCTCAACTAAGTGTCTAAGAGTTGCTCCGTTATCTATGGTGGAGTGTTTCGGTCTAAAACCAGCTTGTCCCTTTTCTCTTTGCTCCTCTGTTTCAGCCCATTTACTGATTTTTCATTTTATCGTGCTTCCAAATAACTTGTCGAGAAGGGGATTGATCATGATGGTCCGATAGTTAGAGGGGTTGTTTGTGTCTTCACTTTTATAGATCAGGAAAGAACATGTTTGTGTGAAATAAGATAAAAAATGTGTGACTGTTTGTAAATAGTAAACAATAGCGACATAATATTGTTGTGCTTAATTTGATAATATATATATATATATATATTTTTTAAAAAAAATTTAAATTGTATGTCACTTTTTCGACCAACAAAGAATAGACATATCCATGAGAAAGTTGTACATTCGACATTTATTGCGATGAATGTACGTCGCAATTTCAACCTACATTGGTTGCAGAGATAAAGCTATATCTGGCAATTCTTCTAGGTTGAAGCAATGATTTCGATGTCATTTTTGTCAATAGTTCAACCACTCTTGACATCGCAATTGCGACGACGATTTCAAGTGTGGTATTTTTGACTAAAAAAATCTAACGACCATTGTGGTCAATTATCCGACCAATAGGAGTCTAATAATCAACTAAACCTCATCGAAAAATAAGCTAAAATTTACTAGTGCCTTCACCATTCTCATACTAGGAATACGAGTACATCTAGGAAAATCACCATCAAGTGATGCATCTCCTATTGCATAAATTGAATCTATTATAAAATGCCCCTAAGAAAGAACACTTCAAGGGAAATAAACATATATATAATGACAGAGAAAATAAAATCTATGTATGAGTAGGTGGTGCCATGGTGTCTATGGCCATGCTACGTGTTGTCGACATTGCAGGACGTAGTACATCTGAGCCTGCCATCGTATGAGGCGGTGATAGTAAATGATCATTGACACGTGCTAAAGAATAAGATTGTTAGAGCATAATAAAAGAAATTATTAGCATGGACAATATCATTAGAGAGTAAAAAAAAATATAGTCCAACATGCAATCTACCTGAAACAGCTGTAGTACCCTCATCATGGCCGTGAGGATCAAAATTATGCAAAAATAGTTGTAAAAGCAACACATTCATTTATTTTTTAATAACATAAAATATTAGTATAACATAAAAACTATTATTGAACTTTTGTTATAATTAAAAATTACATTAATACTTACTCTATAATTTTGAGATAGGTGCATCAATTTAGCTGCCCTCTTTTGTGACTTAGGAGTCAAAGGGATTATAGATGCCAATTCAGCCACTTTTTTTTCCAATTTTGTGGAGGCATTTTTTAATTGCAGAGGCCGGGTCATCACAAGTAGTGAAATCAACAGCTAGGTCCTTGTCAAAGGACTCCTCTTTAGGGACTGCGGCTTCCTTTCCCTTTCTTGCTGACCACTTGTTTCTAACAACAATATTACTGACACTATTAGAATTAATCTGAAACAGTGATGGAAACAATATAATAAAAAACACTATTTAACATTTTTCTTCTATCTAATTTATAGTACAATAACAAAGAGGTTTACTTGCTGGGAAGAAGTGCATGCAAGATCATCATTATCCCCTCTATGTGGTTGCTCCATATTGTGGCCCTGTGTTATTATTTAAAGTTAACCAATAATTAGAAAGGACTACATTAATAAATTTCATTAGAAGATGATGATGGAGATGAAGTGGATGGTGAGGAGACTCTCTAAATGTGGCTAGCAAAAAAACTCAATTATTTAATGGTACATAGTATGTACCTGCACCCCCATGATAGTGACATTGTTTGTATCTATGTGATTCAAATTGTAATCAATAAGTAGCTCTTCCTCTACACTTATTGACTTTATCGCACATACAAATACATGATTTTCCTCGTGCACATCAAATATGCAATTGGGTTGCTTTATAGTTGACAGAGGTCGCGTGCTATTTATAAAACCTACAATATTCCCTGATGTTTTTGGCCTTCGGTCAATGTATATAGCTACTCTTTTACTTTTCTCATTGTCTTTCTATTGAATATAATTTTTCGAGAGTGCATACCTACGCATGTATGCACCCAAAAATGGTCGCCTAGACTTTGGGCCCCATTTATTCAATTTATAAACCCTGAATCAATTTTATCAATAATCAATATTTTCAACATTATTAATTTTTTGATCAAATCTTAATTTCGATCATATATTGGATTTTTATCGTTGGGCTAACCATTTATCCTAAGTCTTTATTTAATTAAAAGGAATATTTCCTCCCCTTTTGATTAAATAAAAAGCCCCACTTTTCCTCTTATCCTAAGTTGCACAAATAAAGCATTATTCCTATTTTATAAAAAGGGAAAAAGCACTTTTGTCTCACATGAGGCTCAAAAGTCAACACTTCACTCTCATTGGAGGATACTTGTGCACATGGATTGCTCCTCTTTCAACCTCCACCGCTGATTAAGACTTTTTGCCTCTTAATCTCCATGGTCCATTCCTCCTCATTTCTTATAAAAGGAGAGCTCTCTCCTTCATTTGCATATCCATATTTTATGCTATTGTTATGCTGCAAGTTTTGGAGCTCTCTTTGAAGACACTCAAGCTTTGAAGCCTTGACATTTTAGTTGCATTTCATAATAGTTTTGTTTTCATAGTTACATTCATAGCATCATAGATTGGATTTCCTTTCATGCAATAGAATAGATCTCACATAGCTTAATTAGGGGCTTGGAATCTATTGTACTTCTTTTCATAGCATAGTTTGCACTTCATTTGATAGATTAGTCTTGCACATTCATACTAGTTGCATTTGCATTTCATTTCCATTTAGATTCTTGGAGATATTGGCATTGTTGCCCTTGTCTTCACTTGAATCTCTCATTGTATGGTTGACTAGCAAGGTCACCTTCTTGTAGCTCTAGCTGAGAGCAAAACTCATAGTCCCTTGCAACTCCATGCATAAAGAGCTATGAGCCGCTTTGTGAGGCCTCACTCTTGAGTAACCTTGCATGTAATGGTTCATAGAAGTGCATATTTTAGTGTGTACAACGCATACTTTTTTTTTATTGAACAATTCGCATCCAACTTTTGTAATCATAACAAGGTCCAACATACTCCATCAATTCAAAAACTTTGTTGTAAGAGACCTTTATGTCATCCACGGAAAATAGGCCCAAACCATGTATTGACGATGGTGCAATGCGATATATCTTGCCTTTAACACTAAAATCAATGTTTATTGGAGGAAGTTCCTTGGGGACCCATTGTTTCTATAGATATTGGTACCTATAGGGCACCTCGATGTTTCCTTTTCTCTCATCATCATAAGAACATGACCCCCCTTGAGCAAGGAAAAATTTCATGTGTTTATTGAATTTTCTTCTAGTCTTTTGACATCTAGTTGATCCTCCTAATTCAGACATTATACATGACTCACTTTCTTCGCTCGAGGAAGACACATTTGAAAAATGCCTATTTCTTTCTACCTGCACTCCATCAAATGAGAGAGATTACAAGTAATGTGAGATATTTTGCAAATTGTGAAATACATTAATCTCTATAGGGTGTATTGACTTATACCTGTAAATGCATGAGACTATGTGGGATGCTCGTGAAAGGGGTCCAGGTACCTACATATGTAATTCAATTATCTTATGTTAGCTAAAAAATTCATGATATATATACTAAAAAACACATAGTAAGTACATTAAAAGCCATAAGCATCCCATATGAATTAAAAATATTAAAAGGTACATCATAAATTAATTAGATTAAGCATTGATCGCATAACCACACATTTTTATCAAGAAATCAATATTAAATAGATTAAGCAGTGATCACATAACTATACATTTCATTCATGTCATTCATCTTCTTCTTCATCCAACTCATAACCATGATCATCGTTGTCATCGACATCATCACCACCACTATCATTGTCATCATCGTCATCGGCATCAACATCATCATCACCATCATCATCATCATTAGCATCAGCATCAACATCATCATCGTCATCATCATCGTCATCGTCATCATCTTCTTCTTCTTCAAGAAAAGTTTCATCAGGAACATCATCGACTAACTATTGTTCGTGATCATCATCTACATCATCTTCTAGTTGTTCGCAGTCTTCTTCCATTGCATTATACCTCATCGGCATTCCTCTTGGATCATGTCTAACAACAAATGACCAACATGATTTATGTGGAACCTCTAAGTAAAATACCTGCTCACATTGGCTTGGAAGAACATAGGGATCATCCCCAACTGGCTCAAACCACCTTGTATTAATCATTAGAAATCCATTGTCATGTTCAATAACAGTTCTATCAGGATCATTTTGATTAAGTCATAGCCTGTACTATCTGATGACGAAGAAAACTAATCTGAAGGAATTAAAGTCACACTCAAGTATATCATCCAAAATGTCATAGTATCAATTTTCAAGCTCTCGAGGATGTAAATCGTTTCTAGATGAAATATTAGTCACCTAAAAAACTTCACTTATCCCAGAATCACAAATTTTTTTTGTGTCATCCAACTTTTTAATGTGAAATTTATGACCATTGCAAAACATAGCCTTGTGGTATTTGACCTACAAAAATATGTCAAACATCTATAAATTATTGCATTGGGAGTTCATAAACGTACGGGTGATTAACAAATTTATATGTACCTAGAAATCTCTTAAACCATATGCTAAATCTATTTTCCTTTGTGTAACATTTGGATCTCTGTTACGATGAGCTTCATTAACCAATGAAGACACAACTTCTCATGTTAATGTGTGACCTAAATGATGACATTGTTCAATCCATACCATAATCCAATCTTGATTATTTTCAATATACAAATGTATTGCATCCCACTCTTGAGCAGTTGTACAAAAAATAAATAAACCACTTACAACTGATTAATTTTGAAGATTAAGAATTAATTAACAACTACAATAACATCTTATAATTTATTACCTCTCACTTTTCTAATTCTACCTTTCCCCACCAAGTACTCCCCTTCGAATTTTCTAATGGTGTTGAGATCCCAAATGCGATCTATATGGATCTTTGCTACAAGCTTAGGAAGATATTCAATAACGTACACCATAATCTGGTATACCATATATCCCTCCACCATAGAACCCTTAGGACGTGCTCTTTGTCGAGCCAAAGCCTTCAAAAATTTTAGGTGCCTCTCAACCATCCACATTGATCGAGTGTGTAAGGGTCCACACAATTCAATCTCTTCAACTTGGTGTATGAGGTAGTGTTCTTGTGCATTGAAAAAGGTTGAAGGTAGACAATTTTTCATTTCACACATTAGATGAAGAATTCTTCTATTCTAATATTTTATATCTGCATTATGGATTTCTTTAGATGACAACCACTTACAAGACATTCAAGACACAAAAATATATAAACATGAGACTTTACAAGATATACAACAAATTGAATAGATATTATTGCTTACCTCATGTATTTTCCAAGATCATATATCACTTGTTTGATGTTATTGTTGAAGTTCTTTGGGAGAGATAGGGGTAGCACGTACTGCAACAATTATAAAAATAATAATGTCATTCTTTTCTCACATAATACAATGAGAAGTACATGCAGTTTATAAATATATTGTAAATACAAAAGAACATGACTTACCTTGATGAAGGTATGCCAATCATGCATTTTAAACCATGACCCAAATTCACTTTTCTTTGATATGGTACTACTTATGTTTGCAACAAATCTTGTGGGAAATTAATTTTTTCGTATGACTTCTTTTATGGCATCACTTTGTTGCTTTGTTAATAACCAAGGAATGACACTTATATTAATTTGTTCTCCATTTCTATTTGATTCAATAGAATTTTTCATTGCATGATTGGATTTATGAATGTCGTTACAAATTTTGATAATTTTTTCTTTGTCACGCCTTCCATCCAATATCTTTCACAATGTCTCTATTACATTCTTTCCAATATGCATAGTATCAAAAAAATGCACAATTTGTAGTTGCTCGTAGTAGGGCAACCTGCTAAATTGTTTGGGATAACTTTTTAGTCCTTTTGGAAGGTGCTCAGTAGTATTGCCTTGACGACATTCACGATCATCAATCATATAATCAGTAAACAAAACACAATATAAATATACAAATTCCAAACATAAACCATTAGGTAGAATGGTAGTATCTTGACGATTAATTCTATTATATTCCAACTTCCATAAACGAGGTGTCATTCTTTGTGGCTTAGATGTAGTCTCTTATTTCCCATTGAAAAGATATTTTTCGGTAATTCGATAGTTATGATTTTTGTGGAGAAAGTGTCTATGCTCATCAAACACCTACTTTCCTAAACTTTTTGAATGACAAGATTTCATCTTTAGACCACAAACTGGACATGAAAATTTTTCCTTTGTTTGAAGACCTACAAGATAATGATACAATTGGATTAAATATGTTAATTTCTATATTTAAAATTATCATGTGCAACTTGAATTCACCATAACATACCAGAAAAAATGTGTTATCCCTGGGGCATCATGTATTGTCCATACAAGCATTGCATGGAATTGAAATTATTTGTCTCCTATTGGTCTAGAGATGTCATACATAGTGACACCATTCCATAACTCCACCAACTCGTCAATAAGAGGCTCAATATACATTCATATCTTTAACTTGATATTTACCTAGTTGAATGAACAACAACATTACATAATTATTGTGACCATTTTATTGCAAGATTTATAATTACATACAGATAACTATTAAATGATAAAATCTTAGAACAATCATTGCCAACATAATGTGCTCCCTCTTTATTGACATCTATGGAAGAATGTTATTGTTGACGACAAAGACAGGCCAAACAGAGTAAACAGATCTTAGCTCTCCAAATGGATTGACACCGTCCACTGCCACTGAAAGCTTGAGATTTTGAAGTTCTTCGATAAAGTGCGACCACTTTTCCTCTATGTCTTTAAATACATAACCATTTGCACACATTCAAATAATGTCATCTCGACTCCTATTGCGTGCATGGTAATCCATAAATTGTGCCAAACTACTACACCTGAATAATCTTTTCAAACGTGGTATAATGGGGATGTAACGAAGATTCTTGTGAGGCACCTTTTTTGTTATTTGATTTGTTTGATATCTACTCGTATGACATTCAGGGCAGCCTATTGCAAATTCATTTTCTTTATGATAAATAATATGATCATTGGGACAAGCAGCTATTGCTTGATACTTTATTCCAATATCTTTCATAGTGGCACATAATTCTTGGTATGAGTGAGGGAGAATATTCGATGGTGGTAACAAAAACTCACCTATCAATCTATAGAAAAAAATATAAGTTGTTAATATTAACAATATTTATGGTACATGTTTCACCCTTCAATTACTATAATGACATATATGACATACCTTAGAATACGTGACATTATTATGTTGGATAAACCATTCATAACCTTCAAGTCCAACAACAACAATATAGTAGAGAGAAGAGTTGTTTGGGAGCCTTCGTAAAGGGTCATGGTTGCCTTCTCAAGTAGAGGTTTATCATGGATGACATTAACATCATCATGATCATCATTATCATCAGTTGTGCCAGTACCAAATGTGTCATGGATCAATGTATTTGTACCATCATCTTCAAATGTGTTATCTAGTGCATTATCGTCATCTTCCATGGGATCATAATCTTCAACTTCAATATTCACACCTCCATGATCCTCCACTTCCAAAGCCATATTCTCCATATTCGCACCTCCATGGTCCATATCACATACTCCCCTAGGGAGGTCGACCTATATAAAAATGATAAACAAAAATAAACCATGATAATGAGCTCATCATCAAGTGTATTTCATATATATATTAATTGTTAAATAAATATAATGAAAAACTTACCAATTGATGATAATCAAACCCTCCTTCAATGTGACCATTATCCCTACAATGTCTCTTAGCTATTTTGATTAGAAATATTCTAGTGTTTAAGCCCTTACAAATATTGCAGGGACAATAACATTTTTCATCGCCTTTTCTTTTCAAGTTAGACCACAATCTATTGATTGTATCCCCATTACCTTCTTCACTTAGATTGTCTGACATGATCCTTCTTCACTTAGATTATCTATAACCTAATTATATATAGAAATTGAAATTTTAGTTATGAAATGATGTTTTAGTATAGTATACCAAATTGAAACACTTATGTTATTGTAATCTTCCACTTCAAACTCTTTCCTATTGTGGCAAGAAAGAAAGATATTCAAATAATATAGTAGTTTGTAAATCAAAATAAAATATCATATATATTATACACAAAATATATCAGAAGTGCATCAAATTTGACTAAGCACTACTAAGACCTAGACTCGGCAACAAATGGACTTGTGATGATTTTCACAATAATACATTTGTTGCAGGGTATAAGGTCCCAGTAGTGCTTAGGCAAATCTGCATGGTGAAGGTTATATATGTTGTATATGTTGTGTGTGTGTGCACACATAAAAAAGGGGGCCTTTTTTTATCTTAAAATGACAAATATGTCTATCTAACGCTTTTTGAGGGTGCAAGGAACAACAAATGGATGTAACGTGAGACCACAAATGGAGGCAAGTTGTTGATTGGGGGTGCAAGGAACAACACCCATCAGTACTTTTATCGAATTGTAAATTTCAATTTTGAACCATTATGTGAATATAGAACATGGATGTAATCTCAGAAAATAACAAAATGTAGACATGATAGATTACTTATTTTGTTATTCTACATTACTTACTATTTGAGTGTGTGTTCCACCTGCAACTTGATCAAGTCTTGTTTGATGCTTTAATTTTGTGTTGACTATCCTGTAGAAGTACACAATTTTGAATCTCCCCAATATGTTAATAAAAAAATAACAATAGAATAAATTACTTGTTGAGAAAAATCATCATAGGAGTATCAAAAACTCGAGATCCAAAGGTAACTCAACATTATAAGGCTCTTACATTCAACCTTCATCTCATGCACCTAATAAATAAGAGATAAAATACATGAAATTGAAAAATTACATTACAAAACAATGAGCTAAAACTACCTACAAAAGTAGTACCCAATTTATATACAAAACATTTAACTAATGAACTGTGTTTTTCTTCTCATCTTCACTACCAAAATAATCACCCCTTTAATCTAACTGCATTATGCAAGTCCAGTTTAGCAACCATGTGCCTTGCATCCTCAATCAAGACTAAGGACCACTATAGGATAAGAGCATAGTGATAGAAGATAGAACCATTTTGTGCATAACCTGAAGTCATCGTATTTCATGAGAGTGCATCTTTTGAGATTTTTTTTTTTGAACGTTTCAAGGGACCAATAGTTCTACAATTAAATCATCATAACTTTCTCATTACTTAATAATCACACATGGCACAGACTCTCTTCAAACTCACAATACGTTGCATGTGTAGTACAAAACTCATGAGATTCTAAAGAAGGTATCACTCTTAATCAACCAAATCTTCCTTGTACCACACAAAAAACTATGTGATAACCATGTCTACTCCAACTTTAATTGTTTAAGAATTCATCATATCAGATAAAGTATATTTAAGAATTCTTGGGATTGGTCCTTTGGCATGTATTAAACATATTACAATTTTTAGCATATTATTATCACTCTATTTCTTTGTTATAACATGCCATTGGTTCAATTTTGTAATTTTTTTTGTGTTTAATGCATTTAAAATAAAGGTCTATTTCTGTAGACTGCTAGCACAAAGGAAGATTTGACCTAGCCAAATAAAGGTCTAATTTTGTAGACTATTGGCCAAACAAATCTTTATTGTCTTCTTTATATACGAGCATGTATTAATTGGCTGACAAATAAAGAAATTATGTAGACTGCTAGCACGAAGGAAGATTTGACCTAGCCAAATAAAGGTCTAATTATGTAGACTATTGGTCAGACAAATCTTTATTGTCTTCTTTATATACTAGCATGTATTAATTGGCTGACAAATAAAGAAGCATTTAGACAATCAAAAGACAATGAAGATAATTTTAAATGCATTTAACACAAAAAAATTTACAAAACTGAACCAATGGCATGTTTACAACAATTATCATAATTCGCAAGCAAAACTGAAACAATGGCATGTTTATAACTGATTAAGAGTGAGGCCTTCTTTAGAATCTCATCATTTTTGTACTACACATGCAACATATTGTGAGTTTGAAGAGAGTTTGTGCCATGTGTGATAGAACCTACTTTATCTAATATGGTGCATTGTTAAACAAATTAAGGGTATAGTAGTTATTACTTAGTTTTTTGTGGGGGACAATGAAGATTTGTCTGACAAATAGTAGGTCTTTTTTAGTATCTCGTGAATTTTTACCACATATACGGTTTCAAGCCTTTGAGTCCTGGAGACAAGTGGAAATAGGAGTTGCTTTGTTGAGTGAGGGCTAATTAGGCCTGGGAGAAGAGCATTTGGGGATGGAAGTATTCACCAATCAAAGGATGGAAGACTGAGATCGAGATGGGGTTAGTAACTCTGAAAAGGTAAGTACTTTGCCAAGTTGTTTGGAGACTTTGGGTGTAATTTGATAAATTTTGGGTGTGTAGGGCTACTAGACAGGCCTACAAGGGTTGTAGAAGAAGAATGGTGTAAGTTGAATAGATCAGAGTGAATGAGGTGTTGAAACATGGTGAATAGACCATGATGAGATGATACTTGATGTTAGGAGCAAGGTGAAAAGCCTAGTTGAGGTTTTGACATGGTGGAGGCACTAGATGCACTAGGTGGCCTAGGATGGAGATGGTGCTAGGAGGAATTTCCCAGAAATGAGGAAGTGAACTTGTGTAGCAGGGTTGTGGAAGTGATTAACAAAGTCAAGGAACTCTACTTAATCCTTGAGTTGAGGCTAATTCCTTGAGTGGATTCCAAGTTAATTGTTGAATCTTCGAGTTGAGTTGGTCTCCTTAAGGTGATAGTGGAGGGCTTTGCATCAAGATGTATGAAATAAAGAAGAGGAATATCAAAAAAAATATTAAATTCTCTGCAACTATGGTAATCCACTGTCTCATGGAACAATGAATAGAACAGTGAATCTGTATGTGTGTTTGAACATGATCTTGGCTAGGTGACGATATAGGAACATTTCCTTTTGTTATATTTACAGGTTCATGAAATCATTATACTATTTTTGTTGTTAATAAAGTCAAGAAATTGACTGGTGTTGGTGACTGTGACTCGTAAAGGGGTACAGTTAGCAAATTAAGGGTTGTAAACCTCTATTATGTAAATAATGAACTTTGAATCTTCCTAAAGAGTTTTCCAATGTTAAAAAATCTCAATATTTATGAACAAAAATGCAGGCATTAGGGTCATTCTTATAGTTTCATTTTATGTCACTTTTGTGTGAGAGTATTCCTTTTCGATTCCCATTCAATGGCACCTGTGTTTGTGAGAAAAAATGCTTTTATCTTTGAAGATAATGGTTCTTGGTTTTCCTTGCATGAAACTTAGATGAATGTTGCTAACTTGAAATTTGCCTTTGAACATTAAGTGTTTATTATGTATGCCTATACCTCATATAATCCAAAAAAATCTTCAACACGAGGATTTTTGTAACTTAAAGGGCCTTAGTGACCGGCTTTGAGTTGAGAAACTTTGGTGTCTAAAACTACATTGTTTTCAACCAGACGGTAGATTTTAGTTTATCTTGATGGTTTTCTTCCAAGATTTCACCCGTTTTTGTCTACAAAATTTTCATTGGCTACAGATTCTTGGGATTATATCCACCTCAGACATGGTAGTAGGCTAATCTTTCCTATTCCTTCTATTTGGTCTAGAAGAATCTACCTTGGAAGTGAATTGGATATGTTAGATCCTTAAGGAAAACCTTTGTGTTTAATGTCCTACATCTTCCTTGTAAGTGAATTAGATAGATTAGTTCCTCATGATTTATCTTCGTGTTTAAACTTTAAAGTTCTTTTTATAGGGTTCTCTCCCAAGGATTAGTTAATTGCATATGTAGCCTAGTTTGGAGCTGACTTGACATCCTCCATTTCTGCAAGGGTTACTTAGGATTTTCTCATGTTATCTATTTTCTTTTCCTTGTGTATGCCAGAGGAATGGATACAAGGTTAATGATTGATCAAAGATCATATGAAACTATGTAAACCACTTTTAGTAATAAAAAATGTATATTGTCAGTTTCTGCCGCAGGGGTACACTCAAAGGGTTCATTGACAAAATGATCATTTGAATGGTTACTATGAATATGAATGATTTGATATAGCATATTGCTCATTTTACTTTAAGTTTGGAATAGCTTGTGCAAGTGTGAAAGTACTTTTGATCGTTTTGGTTGTGACTGTTCCTGTACAAAATCATGAAATGTAACTGTCTAATGATTATATATAATGTTGAATGGATTAAATTCTTTATTCTTAGTAGAAGTGAATGGAAGGAATAGTGTTGGTGTTAAGTTTCACTTATTATCGAATTCAATGGTTTCCAAGATGTGTTGAGGAGTTTGCTCCTTGTTTAATGTTAACTATTCCTACACAATTCACTCATACAACAGTGAAATGCTATGTGGAAGGGATGGTTGATAGTGTTCCTTGAGGGAAGGGGGATTGTGAAAGACTTGTTATCATTGTATTGTGTATTTCCAATATGTTTGGATGCAGGGCAGACCAGGAGAATGATCATTCACTGATTGCATGATAACCTAGTTTTGAAGGGTCATTAGTTGAGGGGATAGTCAAGGTCTAGATGATTGGACCATTGGAGGACCCTATTTCTTTGTATTAATTGCTATTCAAATTGGATGCATGGATTTCTTGTGAATTATCGACTGATATGTATCTTGCAACTACATCCATAAATCTGCATATACTTCTCTAGGGTTGTAAGCCACTTAGGGATCAAAATAGAGAAAATAAATCAAAATCATTCTTTGTCCTATTTTCTTTTAACAAAGTCTCAACTATCAATGATACAATACATTTGATGCCCTAAGCTATCAATACAAATGGCGCCTAGCTAGAAGCTCATAGGTTGTCCATTTGATAACCACAGTCAACATTTCAAAAAAATCGATATCCTTAAGCACAAGCACCAATAACATCAAATAATGGAGTTAAAGCACGGGCTACGACACAACACCAGTAGAATGCGGTCATTTCAGTGAGCATCTCAGCAATATACAATGGCGTCATTAAACGTGCCAGTAATATCAACAAACGTGAATCCAAACATTTCAAAACAGTGAATCGATATCCTTGAGCACAAGCACTTATAACATCAAATAATAGAGATAAAGCACTAGCTAGGGCACGACAACAGTAAAATGCGGTCATTTCAGAAAGCATTCATGATCAAATAAAATGCAATGCATTTGAAATTTGCGGTTGAATATGATGCCAGAGGCTTGAAAGACGTTGCCCATCAAAGATACCAATCAAAGATGAAGAAATCACATACCTTCTCTTGCGCTCAGCTTTCACCTGCTTGTTTTCTCCCGCTCCTTTTCTCTGCAATCGAAATAAAAATGATTTGGGCGTTTCACTTTTTTTTATCTATACCCCGAAACTGTCAGAATTTCAATGGTCTATTTAAAACCCATCGGAATACCCACACCATCGGGGCCTATTACAAAAAAAATACCAAATTCATAAAAAAAAATTACCCGTCGGAAGTTTCTGTCGAAATTTGGCCCCAAATGTAGTAGTTATTTATCAATTGTAATTCCAGTCACATTTCCAAATTTGTTGTTACTGACATTTATTTTTTGCATTTGTATTTTAACCTCATATTGTCTGTGAAATAATAAGGTTGCATTTGTTTCGATTGTGAAAACCATTTGTCATCATCACTTCTACCTTCAAATGGTTCATATACATGTCTCTACTTTCATGTTTTGCATATATGTCTTTGTTAAAAGCTCTCATTGTAGCACAAGCTAGGATAAATGTTGATAAAGATTATGAAGTTTGATTTTACAAACACCAATTGTATTCACTTGACACTTTTAAATGTTGTCAATAGATTTGTGTGTTATGTTCATAGCCTAAATATAGATACTTTCACTTTCTTCATATACTTTCGATAGTGTTTTAAAGTGCAAGTTTGTATACCCACAAATATTTTGAGACATTTTGTTAAATACTTTTTCCACATTCTACATACATTCTTCAATCTAAAATTATAGTTTTAAGACAGAGATTAGCATTAACTCAATCTAAAATTACTACTATTTTCAACAAAAACAAAAACAAATATTGTTTTACAATGTTTTTTCATAGTTTTTAACATGTTTTTATATTACTGTTAGAACTAGCTTATATATATGTTATAATATATATAAAATACACCAAGATTTATCCTTCTTGAGGTGCCAAATTTTAATCATATTCACTCTAAAGTGTCTTCTATAACCACAACATGGATTTTATGTACATAAAAAAGAAATGTTTAGCATGTCCATCAATTACAAATGAATTGAAGAGTCACACAATAGCAAAAGAGGGAGCAATAAAGAGGAAGAGACTCATTAATATAGCAAGAGGAGACTCTTGTAGAAGATCAAAGTTGCAAAATACTGTGTCAAACCATTGTAATTGTTGCATTAGATTAACAAGCTTCAAGAGTTGTTGAGGTAAAAGACATTTACCACAAAGCATTTGCCAAGAACAATCTCAGGCCACAACTCTCCTTAGGCATGCATTATAGTGGGAGAACACTAGGCTTGAAGAAGATTAATCACTTAAAGCGATTGACTATCCAACAATTCAATCCCCATCAATTCAAGGACTTGTTAGCAGCTTGAAATCAGAGTTAGGATTTTATTTTCTGTAATTTTTGTTTGACTATGTGATTCGAATAAAGTGATATTTTCAGAGAAAATGAAATTATATTTGATAATATAATTTTATTTTATTTTTCCTCCAAACATGTTTGTTTGTCTTCAAACGATATCTTACATAGATTTTTTATGCTAAGTTATTCTAAAAATTGCAGAACACCCAACACTATCTTAACACGGGCTAATAAAGATTTCTGAAATACAACAATTCTATCTCTCAATGAAAATTAAATTTCCCCAGCTTTACTTAACTCTAGTAGTTGTACAATAATATGATAACTTGTCTCGACTAAACATATAGAACATCATCCAAATTTCTTCTCAGCAAAGATATTCAAACATTATTTAAGGATTTGATTAGGGTAGGTGAGAACTGAAACAATCTTCCTTTGCATAAAATGATTTTGAGGTAAATCCTACCTGAAAATTACGATAAATTGATTTGACTGTGACAAATGTAAAAGTATTGATAACAAAAAAGTCACGATTTATTGAAATCTTCAATATTTTTTCCATGATTATTCAAGTCTTCAATCTTAAGTCAATGATAAAAAAATAAAGTTACATTCCCAAATTACAACTAATATCGGTTCTTCTCACTGCTATTAATTGAGGCGTTCTAAACCTCTTGGGCACAAATGTTTAAGAATATAGATGAAATTAATTGTAACCGCAATTTATACATAATTGCAGTGCAAATTCTTTCTGTATACTCCCTTGCTGCCCCTGCAAGGTACTCCTCTTGGTATAATAAGAAGACCAGCAGAAAGGAAGAAAATGACATATTTTTATATTATAATAAAATAATATAAAAGGAACATAAAAGATCTTGTACTTACATAACCAAATTTATCTTCTAAGATGTTGTTAAAAGGAACAATAAAGTTCTTATCTCTCTTGAGATATTGTTTGTAAAGGTTCACAACCTTTCAATCCCTTTATACTATAATAAAAATAAAAATGAAACATATTTTTATTCTTTATTTCACAATTTGCAAAACTTTGATGTATTATATTATCAATTAGACTAATAAAAAAAGATTTATAGAAAAGATTTCTACTTTCTCATCTCTGTTCTACAGCTTTATAAATCAAAACAATAAATTTCTTTCTTCAAAGAAGAATCAAAGAAGAAAAAGATTTCCAATTCTAATTATAACAAATATCGGACAAGTCTTCTCTTTTGATCAAACTTGAACTGCACTGTCTGCCAAAAATTGAAGTATATGTATATGGCGGTAGTTCCAATGGCTCACCTTTACAACCATTATCATTCTACCCTTGTACATTACAATTCCCTAAGTCTAACATTACACCTTGCATCCCCCAAATATAAAGAAACCTCATATTGCCAACCCCATTCAGATTATACCTCCATTTGAGAGAACCAGCAGATTTTTTGGTTCTCATAAAATTGCTTGGAAAAAAGATAATTGTATTTGTCATGCATCTATTCACTCTTTGATCTAAGTGAAAGTTTCTCATTCCCCATCTCTGTTCTGTAAATCTATATATCAAAACAATAAACTTATTTCTTCTGAGAAGATAAAGATTTCCAATTCCAGTTATAACATATATTTTATAAGTCTTTCCCTTTGAATCAAATTTGACAGTTGTGCTACCTGCCAAGTTCACCAAACTCATCAAAAATCAAAGCACGTGTATATGGTGGGAGTTCCAATGGCTCACCTTTACAAACCATTATCATTCTGCCTTTGTACATTACAATTTCCGAAGTGTAGCATTAAACCATGCATCCCCCAAATATAAAGAAACCTTAGATTGCCAACTCCATTCAGATCATACACCTATTTTGAGAAAACCAGTAGGTTTTTTGGTTCTGCATTAAATTGCTCAGAAAAAAGTTAATCCTATCCATCATACATCTATTCACCCTTTGATCCAACTGAAAGTTTCTAATTTCCCTTCTCTGTTCTGTAGATATATAAATCAAAACAATAATTTGTTTTCTTCTAAAAAGATAAAGATTTCCAACTCTAGTTACAACAAATACCTGATACGTCTTTTCCTTTGGATCAAACTAGAACTGCACAACCACATCATCAAGATATTTTTTCATCTAAAACAAAATCTCACTTTTTCTGATAGACTTGCATCTTCAAGACAATAGGACTGCATAGTCAATGGATTGATCACTTTTTGGATTCCGTCTTATAGCTATAAACCAAGAGGCCCTCATCTCCAGGCCTAAGAAACCATTCTGAGTAATTCCAACTCCACTCATCAAATTAAACGTCTTCTTGTACTTTAGCCTTCTAGTGACATCAAAACAATAATATTTTGCCATGAAGTAGAAACGATTTGAAGTTGGAGCAGAGTATCAAGAGAAACTTTGCAAAATATTATGTTAAAGATGTTCTCTAGTATGTGACATATGAAAAATGATTGCCCCAACCTTTAACTCTTTGGTTTGAGTCATCCTCTCTGCATGAACCTATTTTATGTGTGGACCAATTTGATGAACTCTCTCCTTTCTTCTCTGCATCCTTGGCCTCATCCATATCATATATGTGCTTGCTTGATCCATCCTCTATGCATGAACCAATTTTAAGGGAAAGCCAATTGATATAAAGTCCACTTGATCTAGGATCACCTTTCTTCTTTGTGGCCATTCTTTTACCTGAAAAACATAACATGCACAAAGTAACGCATTCAACAACAGTCCTCGGAAATTAATCTACCATTTTTTCTCTAACTAATTGAATGCTCTTATTCATGATACTCCTTATGTTCCTCTATATATACATAAAAACTTAGTGAAAACATGAAAAGTGATCTAACAAAAAATACTACAAAAATAAATTTAAATAATAATGAAAAATTAAGCATTCATACAATATAATAACTAAAGTAGTTGAAACAATTTAAAGAATCACCGTAACCAAATCAAAACTATGGCAATCATCAATTTAAATATATTAACAACAATTGGGTTTAAAATTTGGGAAGCATTTCATCCTCTTTCCCTTGTCTGAGCCTAATTGATGCAACAAAAGCTTAAATTCTCATCTTCCCTTGACTCAGATCAAACAAATCAATGACTTGAATTAATAGAAAGGAAAACAGAAATAATCATTTCTATGGAAAGAAAAACAACCGTTCAGATGATAGGTCTTTCACAAACCAGAAATAATCTTTTGCTAACTGGAACATAATTCAGATTTGCAGAAACAAACATATGATTTGAAAACAAGCAATCAACAATAATATAGAATCATGCATATAAAAATGAATTAGAGAGAAAAAGTAATTATGTATCATCACTCCGTAAACCAGAAAATGCTTACAACCCCAATTCAAGAGCAGCGCTCCCTTCTCCAAAACAAAAGAAAAAAAAACTTCCACCATAAACAACCACACCAAAATTATGCCTCCACTCCCACAAAAGGGAAAGAAAAATCCAAAATTAGACTCCCACCAAAACGGACAATTACAAGCAAAAAAGTAGGCAGAAGCAAAGCAAAAGGAAAGTAGGCCCGATAATTAATCTACGTTTACATTATGTTCCTGATTCAAAAGAGTCTAATCTTCATGAGATATGAGATCTTCGTAATGATCCAAAGTGTTGTTGGAATCAAGCAATTTGAGTATCCAGTATAAGTTTTGTCTCTTCCAAAGTGTCTCCAAACCATTCGAAAGCATTTCTCAAATCAGTTTTTCTCTCTTAGATCCTGTGGGAATACAAAGTTAGAGTCTTCTAAATAAAAATCCACTTATCAACAAGTAATCTTCAAACAGCGTATTCCTAGCAGCAGGACTACAAGTGGCAGTGAAAACTTCACTGAAATACGGATTATTTCCTCAAACCCAACAATCTCATTGGTCATTGAGGTGACTGAGTGGTGTCGTTTACATTAGTTTTACCACTCAAATGCTGAACAACAAATGTATAATTCTGCAAGGAGACCCATTTGACATACTTATATGACAAATCGTCTTGAGATTGATATATTTCAGTACTTGATTGTCAATCAACAAGATGAGTTCTCTATAAAACAAGTAATGCCTCCAATGTTTCAAAGTTTGAACAATAGCATATTTCTTTATCATAATTACCATGCTATTTTTTGGCATCAATTAGTTTTCACTAAAGTAAGCAATTTGCTTGCCTTCTTGACTCAGGATACTCTTAATGACTATTGCAGAAAAAAATTCTCAAAGTCTGATATAAAGGTCTTTTGCCTTGATCACCTTCCTTCTAAGCTGCACAAAACTTCTATTAGCTGCTTGAGTCCAAGAAAAAGGCTATCCTCTATGCCAGTCGATCAAAGAAGCACTTATTCCACTAAAATTTCTGATAAATCTTTTATAGAAATGTATTAACCCATGAAAACTCTTTATTTCTGTAATGTTTTGAGGGGTAGGCCATTCAAGTATGGCTTTAACCTTTTTTAGAATCAATGCATACTCATGCTAAAATCACATTTCTAAAGAAAACTCACTTTTTTTAATAATTTATTAATAATCTGTCCCTCTCCTAAGAGTGTTAAAAACAATTTGAAGGTGTTCCAAATGTTCTTCCATGCTTTTATGGGAAATCAGAATATCATCAAAATAGATTATAACAAATTTTTCAATGTAAGATCTAAATACCTGGTTTATGATGCAGATAAAAGTAGCAGGGACATTAGACATTCCAAAAAGTACCATCAACCATTCATATAACTCATCATTAATCTTGAATATTCTCTTCCATTCATCCTCTTATCTAATTCAAATTTGATGGTAGTCATTCCTCAAATCAATCTTGGAAAAAATTTTGTGACCTGCTAAACTCATCCACTCTTTAAAAAAAGGACATTGATACTTTCGCTATTATCTTATTAATAGTTCCTAGAATCCACAAACTGTCCATTTGCCCTTTTTTAGATCAAAGTAAAATAAATGTAGCATAAGGGCTCATGCTCTCCCTTATGAATCATCTTTCTAACAATTTAGAAATCTGATGCCAAAACTGATGCAGCAAAAGCTTAAATTGTCTTCTTCCCCTTGACTCAGATCAACCAAATCAATGACTTAAATTCATAGAAAGGAAGCAAGAAATAATCATGTCTTTGAAAAGAAAAACAATCATTCAGGCGAAATTTTTCGCAAATCAGAAATAATCTTTTACTAACTAGAACATTGTCCAGATTTGCACAAACAGACATATATGATTTGATAACAAACAATCAACAATAACATAGAATCGTGCATTAAAAAATAAGTTAAAGAAACCAAAAGTAATTCTGTATCATCAATCCCAAAACTAGAAAAGGCTCACAACCCCAACTCAGAGCAGCACTCTTCTCCAAAACTTAGAAAACTTTGGGCAGACACAGCAAGGAAATTAAGAAACCATAGATGGGAAGTAGGGCCGATATTAATCTACGGTCACATTATTCATCCTGATAAAGTCACATTTCTAAAGAAAACTCATTTTTTTTAATAATTTATTAATAATCTGTCCCCTTCTAAGAATATTAAAAATAATTTGAAGGTGTTCCAAATGTTCTTCCATGCTTTTATGGAAAATAAGAATATCATCAAAATAGATTACAATGAACTTTTTAATGTAGGATCTAAACACCTGGTTTATGATGCAGATAAAAGAAGCGGGGACATTAGACATTCCAAAAGGTACCATCAACCATTCATATAACTCATCATTGATCTTGAATATTCTGTTTCATTCATCCTCTTATCTGATTCAAATATCATGATAGTCATTCCTCAAATCAATCTTTTCATCCTCTTATCTGATTCAAATATCGTGGTAGTCATTCCTCAAATCAATCTTGGAAAAAATCTTGGTACCTGCTAAACTCATCCACTCTTTAAAAAAGGACATTGATACATTCACTATTATCTTATTGATAGTTCCTAGAATACACAAACTCTCCATTTGCCCCTTTTTCCAGATCAAAGTAAAACAGATGCAGCACAAGGACACATGCTCTCCCTTATGAATCCCCTTTCTAACAATTTAGAAATCTGACTCAGCAAAAGCTTAAACTCTCTTCTTCCCCTTGACTCAAAAGCAAATAATCATGTCCTTAAAATGAAAAACAATAATTCAAATGATGTCTTTCGTAAATCAGAAATAATCTTTTGCTAATAGAATATAGTCAGATTTGATAACAAGAAATCAACAATAACATAGAATCGTGTATAAATAAATAAATAAAAGAGACCAAACATAATTCTGTATAATCACTCCAAAAACAGAAAATGCTTACAACCCCAACCCGGAGCAGCACTCTTGTCCAAAACTTAAAAAATTTCGACCACAAACAACCCCACCAAAAATCTGCCTCCACTCGCATTGAAGGGAAAAAAATCCAAAACGGACAGTTACAAGCCAAAAATATGCAGACGCAGCAAGGAAATTCAGAAACCAAGCAGAGGGGAAGTAGGGCTGATATTACTTGAATTTAAATTCTATTTTATTTTCAAACAGTGAAAACGATGTTTGCATCCCAATGGCGTCCTTGCACATGGCAATAGTTAGGGTTAATATTACCGGTGAGAGCAAGAAAGCTTTAGAGAATTCCCCCTTTCTGGAGAGGCTGGAGGAAAAAGTATATAAAGTATATAGAAGAGGTCAAGCTGGAGGAAACAGAGTAAGAAAAGAATACAAAGATAGAGAAAAACAGCTGCCTTTGAGAACCTATGCAAAGTAGAGAAAACCATGGAAATCAAGAAGGCCAGGCGGCAGGGAAGAAAGGGGAGAGTTCATCAAGCCATCCTCTCTGTAAGAGCTGATTCTAAACTTGATGAACCTTCCCTTTCTTCTCTGCAACCTTGGCCTCATAGATGCCATATATATACTTGCTTGATCAAATTGATATAGAATCCAGTTGATCCAAATTACCTTTCTTTGCTTGAGCCTGAGCAATCCTCTTTCACTGCCAACTAATATCTTCCAAGCCAACATTGCTTCAACCTGAGCAATTTTCACTGAAAACGCTATTCCAGCGGATTCTCATGGAAGCCATCACATCTCTGTGAAGTGTGAGGTGCCTCTAACAAACGCTAGTGATTAAATAGAAGTGGGGATTCCATTAGAAGGAACTGTTGAGCTGTATCAAGAACATCATGGACGGACCTAAACATTTTGGAGCCTTGAGCTCTGTTCTGTGAAGTGTGAGGTGCCTCTAACAAACTCTAGTGATTAAATAGAAGTGGGGATTCCATTAGAAGGAACTGTTGAGCTGTATCCAGAACATCATGGACCGACCCTGTTTCATAAAATTTGGAGCCCTCCATTGATTTCAATCCAAATTTGACTTTCGCTTCAAGAAAATGGTTTTTGGAACTCGTAGAGTTTTAATATGGTAATCAATAGCTTGAAGACATTGGTATTAGAAGTTATATTAAAGTAATGTATTATATTAATTAAAATTAAGAAATTTCTAAAATTTATATTGATTTTTAGTTAATATTTTTTTAGATTTTATTTAGACATTAGTACTATAAATTTACAAAAATATTGGCTGAAAAAAGTCATGTTAGTATAATGGTACTAAATTTTATATTGAATTGTATTTATATATATTATATTTAAATTTAAATTTTGGTTTAGTATTATGTGTAATTTATTTTTAAATATTTTAATATTTTAATAATATTTTTTTAAATATAATTGTATAAATTTGTATAGTTCATATTGATTTTTGTACAATTATATGTTTTGGGAAGGCACTTTTATAAATATCATTTGAGATTTCAAGTGAACTTTATGGGGAGGAGCTTATATTGAAGTGACAATTCATTTAGTTAAAATCATGAAATTTCCAAGGCAATATTTCTTTAAATTTGATAATATAGATTGTTAGTACCAATGTTTCATACCAAACTTCTATGTTTGGACCCAAATGTTGGCAATAAAAATGTGCAACAAACAATGGTTAAGAAAGATCATGTTAGTACAATGACTTGTCATCTTACATAAACTTTCCCCATTTCATATCGATTTTTAGTCAATATGTCTTTTGATCCAACTTAGAAATGGTAAGGGTTATGTTAGTATAGTGGCACTAAATTTAACATTTAATTGTATTATATATATTTATATTTACATTTCAATTCTAATGTATTATTTTATTTAGTTTACTTTTGAATATTTGAATATATAAATATTGTTATTATTTTTTACATTAATAAGAAATAAAAACAAAGGAGTTGTTCATTTGAAAACAATAGTCTGAGGGTATAAAACCAACAAAGCAAAGTATCAACAACACAACAATAACAAATGAACATAAAAAATTAAGAGAGTTCAACAAGAGGTTATAAGCTACTTCTAATAGCATACTATAAACTACTAAAGTATTAAATAGTCCAGTAAACCATCAAAATTATAAAGACTTTTAACATGAAGCTCTCATGGGAAACTAACAATAACAACAATAAAAAGCCAAAGTAAACCAAGCATGACCAATAGACTTAATATCACAGCTAGATTGATGGAGTGCATGACTTCAATCCTTAGTCAAGAACTTAAATAGTCCCTTGTAATTCCCTTCATCCTCAACATCTTTCCCAAATACCTTCTTATGCATAAGGCACAAAGATGTGTAGAGTTGTGCATTATACGAAGGATAAACTTGGAGATGATCATCTTCTTTTCCAAGTCAAGTACATTGGTCTTTAGCATCCCTAGCTCTCTAGTTGTAGTTTTACACTTAGTGCAACTCCCTTTAACACTAGTCTTGTTTTCTTCCTCTTCTTTAAGCATTGCATCTTGTGTTAAGTCCACCCACTCGATTTTTATGTTGCCAAAGATATGAGTAGAAATTGTCATTTTTGGATTTATCCAAACTTTTTGTCATTTCAGTATCACCCCCTTCCCCTTTAGCATCCTCTCTCTTCCCTTCCTTCTTTGCAAATTTTCCACTCCCCTATTTCTCATCTTCTTCCTCAGAGTCATAATCAACTTGTTGAATCTTTTTACCTTTGTCACTCGAGCAACTCACAAGTCTATGAGACCTTCTAAGGTTGCTCTCATTTTTACAATTCTCCTCCCCATCCTATTCCTCTTCCTCACTAATCACCCCCTAAGTGATAAATTTGGGCTTCATTACTAACGAGGGAGGGGGAATTTTTTCCTTTCTCTTACTAGTTGTTAATGAGATGGTAGGCTTGATTTTCATATCATGGAATTTAGAAGTGATCATGCAGTGTGTGGGGGTGTAACATCTCTCTAACCCTAACCAAATCAAGTAGGTATTACGATCTTGAGTTTATATATAGATGTTATTGGGTTGAGTTTATTGGATTTTGTAAATTCTTTCTATGTTTCCCTTACTTTTGATGTGAGTATGATATTGCATTAGGTGTTTGCATGGAGGTAATTATCTAAGCTATTTTGGTAGCTTAATTATGAATTCATATTTTAGTACTTGATGATTCTACTAAAGATGGATGTGTTGAATGTTATAGAGTTACCTATCCAATCTATTTGATGACTTTACATTGCAACATCTGATGATGTTATTAGCTTATAGACATAATGACACTATTAGAAAAAATGGTTATAGTTTAATGGTACTCTTTCATGTGTATTCATCTCTACTTATGTGTTGAGGATCTTTCAAGATCTTGGTGTGTGTGGTTAGGTCTTCTTAGGACATTGATGGGTTATGATAGACTATTTACCATGTTTGACAACATTAGGATTGAATTATGATGGTGTTAGATGATTTATTTTTTAAGCATTGATATGGATAGGATCATTCCTTGTGTTCTTTCCCTGATTATGATTATGATGTTATTTGATGATGATGCTCTTGATGGATACTTAGACATTGATAGCACCATTATTCATGTTTCTCTCTCTAATAATATGATTATGAAGGTTATTTGATGATTATTATTTTATGATTAATGATTATTGGATTAATCCATGATTATGATTATATGTTGATTATGTTATGTCTTATGTTAATGTTTTCAGATGGATACATATATGATTATGTTCTAATCCCTGACTATGTTAACATTATTTATGATGCTTATGATTGTTTTCAATCAGGATTGCACCCTTAGCCAATACAATATCAAATATCATGTTGAAACATGGAAACACTCTCAAATTTGGGGTGATCTATGATGAGAGTGAATCTCTGGGTTAAGGATTGTTCATTATTGGCACTCACCTAAAACTAAATAATGTAAGGAAAAGGGATAGAAAATAAATGCTTGAGAAAAGAACTCCTACAAATTTAGCGGTTGATGCACCAAAAGAATAACATGACATGCAGCTAGAAAAGTCACAAAAATACCCTTTAAAGATATTGCAAAACCTCACAATCTCAATCATACATACTATGCAAAAGATATTATAATGATAGATCCTGGTATCCTGATGCCTTGGAAGAAAACAACATTGATGTTTTCCTCAATTTCCAACAACAAAAAAGAGGATACAATCACATACCTCCACTTTAGTATGCCAAATTCTACATTTAACACTGAAAATTTGAGAAGGAACTAGTATCTCTATTCAATAATCATGGAAAATCTGCTACACTCTATAAATGACCAATACAACATACCAACATTTGCATAATGCAAAAAATGACAAAAAGGAGAGAGCCCCTAAGAATGAGGTGAAAAAAGGAAATACATATCCAAAACCCTACCAAGGTCAATAAAATGAGAAAAACAAGGAGAAAGAGGGGTCAAACTGTTGGAAACATGTAATTAACCACCTAAAAACTCCCCAAAACTCATGATTTGTACACGTGGACCACTAAACTAATACATAACCGTCCAAAACCTACTCAAAAAATCTCCATAAAGCATGTAAATCTTCATAGATTGAATGTGAATGAAAATTCCTTAATCTAAGGGACCTAACTGAAAGTGACATGTAGATAGCTTCTCAGAAAGTGTCCCAAAGCCATGCATAATTGAAATGGAACTCAAATTGATGAAATACTACCTCAAATTTGATCCATGAATCTCCTCAAACCCTGTAGAAAAAGAAACTCCCCCTTTTCCCAATCTAACCATCACATGACATGCACGAAAATAAAATTTCCCCTCTCCAAAAATAGAAGTTACCTCTCCAAATTTATCATCGCATGCAATCTCCTCAAAAACCTCTATTACTCCATTATTATTGCACATTTTAAAAGTTAATATTTACCAATTGATTTATAACACATCAATTGAAAAATATTAATTACAATGGAGTAATGCAAATAATAATTTTAACAAAAAATGATATTATTATATGATCTTTTAATTCATCTTTACTAAACAATATACAAATATTACTTAATAAATATAAATCTTAATTTATATTTACTAAGTAATAAGTTTATATTGTTTAATAAACATAAATTAGAAGATTAGATAATAATACATATCATTTGTTGCATATATCAAATTGTGTGCATTATAGTGTAAATAATCCAAAACAAAAGCATAAGGAAAAAGCCTTTCATGACATCACGATGATATTACAGCTGAATACCCTAAAAATAACAAAAAAAATTCATTGTGTTTCTTCTTTCTTCTAGAAACTTCTATGTTATGGCCACCGGCCTTAGTGTTTGATGGAGGTGAATGGGGCTTCTATCTAAATTCTTTTCTCAAGTGTGAAGCTTGAATGGGAGCTTTCTTGCAGTTTCTTGGTATTTTACAAGTATCTCTTGATCTTCTTGCTCAGTTTTTCTTAGAGTTTTTCCCTTCTATGTTCTCTAGAAGAAATGAAGTGAGTTTTAATTTTCCCCTTTCTATTGATTTGGAGAAGGTTGTAGCTCCTTTCATTTCTTGTTGTAATTGTATATGATCATTTGATCATTGTATACCATTCAAGTTCTCTTTTTAAAAACTCCAATGTAGATCTCCAACACGAAGAGGCCTCTGTGGGTATTATGAAACACATGAAGAAAGTGATAAGATAAACCCTTTGTGTGTTTTGATCCCTAAAATTTGTGAATATCATTCTCTATGTTCTTTGAAAACTCTAAGAGTTTGACTTCACAAAATCTTTAACCTTGAGTGACAACAAAAACAAACAAGATGTGGGTATCATTTAAAAATGAAAAAAAACTTAAAACCCTTTAGTATGAACGCAGGATATTCTTTGAGCTCTATCATTTTGTAAATGAAATACACCAAAGAAAATAAAGAAATTTATGTATTTATCATTTGTTGCAGTGGACTCATTATGACTTCTTTGTATATTCTCGTCTCTCGTTCTTGAAACACAAGGGTTTTATTTTAAAAATAATTGAATCTCAGATGAGGGTTTTCATTTCATTCAAGTTGTGATATATATTTCTGAAGATACTGCGACATTGTATAATAACTCAAAATTATGAAACACTAAGGTGAGACTTTTCTATATATTTGTTATGAATATTTATTAGCCACATTCTTTTATCTATATCTCTTTGACTAATATGTCGTAAAGAAGGAAAGAAACAAGAAAAAATTGAACCCATTTTATTAGGTCGTGGCATGCCTTCAGAGAAACGTGGGCACCTTTGTTTACCTGCACATGTATGCTTCTATATTTGTCTTGTGCTAGACTCCATATCCTCTAATTATTGACCATTTCCTTGTAGATAATATGTAGGGTTTCATTTCTTATGATCGTTTCCTTTTGTTATTATGCATTCATTTATTGTCTCCAAGTGTCCCTGCTCTTTTACTCTCTAGAATACTTGAGTTACCTTAGTGATAAAATCTTTGATAATGACATCCTTGATGGTAATGTAATGTAAGTTGAAGTCATGTACTTTTTCTCAAAGATACCTTGAATGCATAGGTATATTTCATCATGATAATGTATTTTTCTTATTATTGTATGCCTTCTCTTTTTACTGGTAATACTAGACATCATTTGATTGTCTCCTACATAGAAATATGATCACAACCTTCTAGCACTAAGTGTCATTTCCTAATTTGATATGCATGGCCATGTGATCCTTTGTATCACTATTGGTAGAAAAAGTGTTTCTCCAATATTATAGCATTGTTTCTGGGCCATCTGTATGTATTCTATCATAACTATACTAATGAATATATAAGGTCTCTTAATGAACAAAACATGTGTATCTATTCTTAGAGAACTATGGACACTATTTTCAAATACCTTGCATTATCTCTAAGAAATACCCTACTCTATTATACATCATTGTTATCTATGAAGATTCTGGACCATGCATAACCTCAGGGACTCAGGTTTTGTTCCTTTGCATTCTGATGTCATAAAATGAAACATCTAGAAAGCCATGACCTTGGTAAAACTATACTACTATGAGGGTTCTTAATTTTTATTTCAAATCTCTTATACTATTCATATGTTTATGAACAATACGTATGCATGAGCTTGTTTATGTTGATCCCTTATCACTATTCTAGGTTTTGCACTTGATTTAGCAGCATATATCACTTTATTTGTATTGATTTTTAGCAAATGGATTGATATACATACTTATCCTTGAATATCCCTCTATGTGTTGTACTCATCTTTGCTTTACTGGCTTATTTGTACATGATGTACTTCATCTGATATCTTCTTCTTGTTATGCACTTGTAGTAATGCTCTGTGATACTAATATTTATGCATATCTCACCTAATTGTTCTTTCATGATTTAAATGTTGTAGATCACTATCATTGTTTCTCCTTAAGGAATTAAATGAATTTTTTATTTATGTTGCACTATGAAATGAATAACATTATTAAGATTAACTAAACTTGATAATTTTACCATTGATTATTTTTGTATACCTTGGAATCCATGGTTTCCTTTGTTCACATGAGATTGTTGTTACAATATCATATCCTATTACTTTCAAATTTTTCTATGCAATCTACTCCATTCATTCCTCCTATAGTTTCATGTTATTATGATCTACATAATAATGTAACAAATAATTATATTTATAACATCATACCTTTATTTTTATCTATTGGTATGGTTGGTCCCCAACATCCCTTAATATATCCCTTGATGATCATGTTGGCAAGTTGACTATACTGAAGTATATGACTATATTTAGTGTTGTCATTATGGAGACAAATTCATATGAAGTTTTGGAGTTAGCGCATATTGAAGAAGATCATAAATATGGCTAAGTGTGGAAGACTAGACAAATAGCAGAGCACCGGGTGATCAAAGCATCAGTGCATGTGTATGACAGAGTTATGACATGCGCCCTTGAAGATAATCTTATAAGTATGTATTCATGCTAAATCTAAGAGTGCGTGATGATATGAGTCAATATGATGAAGTTACAATCAGATGAAGTGGTACAGACAGTAAGTGGTAGAACAAGACAGAGCATGGAGCTGATTGTTTGTATTTTGATTAGCTCGCTTGTATTATTGTTTTGTAAAGGCTATGCGCCTATTGTATTTAGGTCGTAGACATGTTATTATGATTTTATGTAAACATGCTTGAGCCAATTCATTTGGAAGCATTCTATATGATTAGTTATAGGCTGACTTGATAAAGAGTTTTGTATGTGCATATAAATAAGACATGCACCCTTGTAATTTGTAGAGCATGAGCATGAGAAATTGAATAAGCAGAGTAGAAGTAGGTGAAGAGTAGAGAGAATGAGATAGAGGTTTACAAGAGGCTAAAGCATCAGCACACATAAGGAACTGATTAGACAAGTAGTGTCAAGCAACAATTCATCCAACAGATATAGTGTGTATCTAATATCAGAAGGTTGTAGCCTTCTCCACTTGAGCAGTGAGCTCTAGGACAGTGTGTCCCCACCCCTAACAGGGTTAATTTTAAAAGACTCCTAATAGGGTTTGACCCTTGACCAGGTCACTGAACTAAATCATTGTAAAGAACAACTCCTAACAGGGTTGCGAGATCTTCTAATAAGGATCATAATACACAAGTGCAATTATTAGTGGGTGTCAATTCCCACTGGGGTTTTTACCTATTTGGGTTTCCCCGTAATCATATATGGTGTCATCTGTTATGGATATTTATCTTATATGCATTAATATTACTAAGCAATGAAGTTAAGTTTCAAGAGTTCAAGTAAAATTAATTAAGTATAGAACACTGATTCACCCCCCCCCCCCCCTCTCAGTGTTCCCAATCCTAACAATTGGTATTAGAGCTCTAGTCCTCTGAAGATAAGTTTCACCACTTGAGGAGATCATTGATAAGGAAGAAATCAAACATCTGAAAAAAAATCTTGAAACGGCTCTTGAAGACCTTGACAGATCTGAAAAAGAAATTGAAGAACTGAAAGGAAAGGTTTGTGGTTCTCAAGTAATCATCAAGAAATTAAGGAAGGACTTAAAAGATTGTTCTACAAGTGACTTAGGGGTAATGATCAAAAAGATGAATGAAGAAAATACATTTATGAAGGATCAGATTGAAGAATAAGATGAAAAGCTACTCAACAATCAAGAAGTCTATGAAGAACAGGTCAAAGAAAATAAGTAGTTAGATGAAGAGCTAAGGCAAGCAAACATGAAAATATTGGAGTTAGAGAAGATCAAGAAATAGATAGAATTTGAATTGATTGAGGCAAAGGATCATATCAACAAATTGCACACAAGGATCTAATAGAGTCACAGTTGTATGCACAAAAGGTTAAAGGAGACACTAACAGTATTGGATTCAATGAAGCACAAAATCATATCAATGACATGCGAGAAAGAAAGAAAGCATCAGAAGAAATTATAGAAGCTAAGAAGATAGGAAATCATACTAAAGCTGAAACTAAACCACCCAAGGATGAGCGCAAGCTAGTGAACAAGACTTGTTATGCTTGTAACAAGCATGGTCACATAGCAAGAAATTTTAAGGAGGTAAGACCTTTCAATGGCTACTGTTATTCATGTAATAAATTTGGTCATAGAGATATGAATTATAGATCAAATCAAAGAAATCAGAATCAACAAAATCAAAGAAATCATCCTTAGCAGAATGTAAGAAAATCTCAAAACATTACATGTCAAATATGTAATTATATTGGTCACACAGCTAGACAGTGCAGTATGGTAACCCACATGAATGCGTCAAGGAATATTAGGCCTTCGGTCATTTGTCACTCATGTAACAAAGCTAGACACATCTCTAGGTTCTACAGAACAAAAGCGCAAAGACAAGAAAGCCCTAAAAAGATAGAAAGTTCAATATTTGAAAAAGAAGAAGTCAAGTTTGTGAAAGCTTCAGAATATGCGAGCTTGATTTGGAAAGAAGGAAAGAAGGATAATACTAATGAAATAGTTGATGATGCATCTACAATGGATGCACCTCCTATTTATGGTTAAATGACCTTCATGGTCATAGGGGGAGCTAGATTAGCTCTAGACCCCTGCACGGCTGGTATACTCACTCTCAGAGTATGCGCCTTGGACTACAACTATTTGGAGACTATGTGATGCAGTATGCAAAATTGCACTACCTAATTGTTAGCAAAAACAAAGAATGAAGTTTACAGTTGCATTCTGTACTTACGTGACAAGCATTAATGGCATAAAAGTTTCTTTATAGCCATCAAAAACTCAGTAATCTCACATTGCATTCTAAGTTGAGCGATTGGAGAGCACAAAAGGTCAAGAAGTTGAGTTGAGAAGCATTACAGTTGAATCAATCAACGAAGAAGGAAAAATAGTTTGTTACAAAGCCCTAGCTCGATGGATCATCTTAGAAACCCTTGAAAACAATTCAGAAGCATTGAATCAAGTAAGTTATAGCTACACCAGTTGTATTTGATGTTGCTGAAAGAAAGAGATATGTTTCTAAGAAACATCCATTTAAGTCCACCTTAGATGACCTAGAAGGAGCATTTTCAAGAACCCCAATGGGTGTCATGCAGGTAGAAGACATGTGTTTATGTGTATTGCAAAAAGGAACTAGTTGGCTTAGACAGAATTAGGTCACACCTAGATTCCATGATGAAACTGGACAAATCATTCACTGATGAGTTCACGGACCTTGAAAATCATCCTATCATTGAATATGCCACTGCATTTGAATTCTATGAATCGGAATGGGTAAAAATCTTGTTGAGCAGGATCCATGATGATCTATTTTGGATAGGTGAAGTACCAGTTAGAATCACAACATATCTCATTCATGAGATGACAGATCTATCAAAGATAGATGTCATTCTTCTAGTAGGGAAGGATGTCAAAAAATTGGTTGAAAAGGCCTATAAATCCTAGAGTGATAAGCACGGGATGCCAATCGAACCAATTAAGGAGAAGAAAATCAAATTGATGTTTATGATTATTGGTTATAGATTTCAACCTGCCAACAGGGTCAATAGTGTGTCCGCACCCACTATTCTTGCAGCTATCAGGATAGTGAAGGAGAATAGAGAATTCAACTTGTGTGAAATTTATTGTGCGCACAGTTGATGGATAACATAAGGGCTATCAAGCATGACAAGACCAAAATATTTAGGTTTGGGTCTTTGATTATCTATATGTACTTTCATATAGTTGGAAACGTATCAAATTTATACTTAGATAAAAATTTACCTACAATGCCTGAAATATCCCTTAAGGCATCAGTTGAGAGCAATACACTAAGAGACTACATGGAGTTAGAGTTGAAAACCTTCAGGATAAAGATGCAAATGAGGTATAGGATACTTGAAAGTATTTTTGAAAAATACAAAGATAGAATATGTTTCATGGTGGAGACAAACACCACTTTTATGGAAGCAGTGGAACCAAGGACCAAATGGATTCATCCACTTGGGTATTGTGTGTGTGAATTTTGTACCTAACTGTAGACACAACACTTCAGTAAAACATTAGAGGTTAGCTAAAATTGAAATCATGCAATAAATGAAAACTAAACTAACCAAGTGATTTACTACCTTCTAGTAGATGCAAGTATGTATTCTCAGATTATACCAAGATCAGTGACCTTGACGACACCTAAACAAAGGATTTGAATGCAAAATCTAGATATGGAATGTATGCAATTAATCTATTTTTTTTTGTTTTTAGATGCAAATAAGATGAAAAATGATATGAATCTATGCTAATATGAAAATTGATATGCTAAAATGATCTAACAATAATATTCTAAATGATATGGATACTATGCAAAAATAATGAAAATCTCACAACAACTCAAATTCTCAAGATTGATTCTTCAATCTCCAATTTAGCAGCATGAGTGTGCAATTCATGGATGGATGAATAAATGAGGAGTTGAAGCCTTAATTTATAGAAATCTAGGGCTTTGGATGTGCATGAAAAAAAGCCATAAATCACTCAAATAACTCAAGTTGATTTTTGAGTTATTTTTAAATAAAGGATAATTAACTCACAAAAATATGCAAAAGCAGAGTTTAACTCAAAATAGAGTTTAGATTTAATTGATAATTGATAGTTGTCTACTTTTGTGATTGTGCATGTTTTATTTATGAATTAATTTAATAATAAAGTGATTTATTTCCAACTTAATTGATTTTAAAATAAAATAATTGATTTATGGGTTAATCAATTATTTTTCAAACTTTTATTCAAAAACAATATTATTAAAAATTGACAACTTGCTTTAATTAATTAAATAAGAATTTAATCAATTATTCATAGGATTTTGGATTTATTGTCAAAATTAAATAATACAATTTAGGAATAAATAGAATTAACTTCAATTAAACAATTAAGTGGCAAAATTAAATCTAATTAATTAAATATTTAGAATATTCAATTAATCAAACTTTAGGATAAATAGGATTTATCGCCAAATAATTATTAAATTAAAGATAATTAAGATGATTAGGAATATTACTAGGAATATTCCCCGATGCAGAATTTGAGATAATCAATTAGGATTCGATGATGTTCAGATGTGCCTTAGGTTAGGACTTCAATGTCGAATTCATTCGATTTGAAGATGTAGGAGGTTAATGAACCTATAGCCCATTTTTGGAGTATTACAGGTATGAATTGGAGGAACACATCTTGGAGGCATATGCACAAGTCCTCCTCACAGTGCTGAAGGATCCCAATGAGCCTAGATGGGGAGCTTATGAAGAAAAGACTAGACAGGTTGATGCAGTCCTAAATAGTGCTGCAACCAAGAGGAGAGCCTCTAAAATTACATTTGAAATATTGAAGATCCATGGTGTGACCCAAGAAGACCTGGATAAAGCTAGAGAAGAAAAGATAGCTATGCAAATTGAGAGCACATCCTCTGTGGATGCTAAGATAGAGAAGACAAATGATCCAAAGATGAAGGAGGTAAAAGTTGAAAAGACAGATGATGTTAGTCATGTGCCCACAGATATAGTTGATGTAGAGTCCATTGAAGCATCTCCCAAGATGCTTAAGAGGAAAAAGAAAACTGCCACAAGCCACCCTTCAGTAAGAGCCACAAGAAACAGAGCCAAGAATGCACAACCACCTCCTGAGGTAGGATTTCTACCAAGTCTTCAAGTATTAAGGACTAGAGTGGTAGAGGAAGGAAGGTTAGATTAGATATCTAAGTTCTATGATAGATATCATGAAATTGATAAGTATGAGATCCATGAAATCCTTATCAAGCATATGATCAAGTTCAAGAAGACAGTTCTAGAACTAAAAATAGTCATCCCAGATAAAGTATGGGATATTCTTGACACTTTGACAAGACAAGCAGCTGAAGAAGACATTAGAATAAGAGAGAAAATATTGGATGACAATCTACCAGTATGTTTAGTGGAAGAAAAAGAATTATTAATGGATTTGGGGAAGCCACACTTGAGGACAAAGATGAGAACATTGCATTTAATGAACAAGGATTATGAGATAATAACCAAGGAGACTGAGAAAGCTTTTGAGAAAGTATTCCTTGAACAACGCATGAAACCTCCATCTGCACACATCACTCAAACATCTATTGAGAAAGCTAAAGTAGCCAAGGTCACAATAACACCAATGATAGGTCCACAAGACTCACCGCCCTCAGTAAAAATGTCTGCAGTTGAAATAAAGTCTGCGCCCATGACCGCAACTCAAGAGGACAACACAATAATGATTGATAATGTGGAAATGTCAATGGTGGCCACTGATATAGAATTAGAAAAATTTGAGGAAGCCTTTGTAAGTACACAAGAGGCAGAAATTCTATGCAGTGATGCTTCACCTAAGCATCAAGAGGATGTATTTATAGAAGACATAAAAGGTCAAGAAGAAGAATAAGAGGTAGGAAAGGAAACAACAGATGAACCCTCAGCTAAAATATCTATGGAGATTAAGGAAAACACACCCATCACTCCCATGCATTCAACATCATTGTTGTCAAGTTTGACCCCTGGCACTACAAGCTTGGACTCTTGGGAAGAAGAAGACCTGATCAAGATCAGTGTCCTTTCCATGGAGAAGGACAAGGAAAAACAAGTGATGAGGAATCCTCTATTTATTGAGTCAATAGACATCTTGAACAATTTACTGCCAGTAGAGAAGAAGGTACAAAAAGTGCACTCAATGGAGGATGTCAGCAACATCCTAACAAGCTTCAAGCCAAACTTCTCCTGCCTAGAAGAATCATTGGCTAAGGTAGCAGAAAAGAAGTATCTTAAGAAGAGGTTGGATGAACTAACTCCAAATTTTTCACTTGACCTCAACTCTTTAAAGGAAAGTCAAGCTTCACTGAAAGAATTTGCAGCCAAAGGAAGGAAACGCATAGCAGACTACATGAATCCAAACAAGCTGACTACAGATCTCTATAAGAAGATTCAAGAAGCAAAGGCTATGATAGATAAAGTAAGGAAATCGATAGAAGATCCCATTACTAATGTAAAAATGTGTAACAATGTATACCAAGGACAAGTGGACAAAATAGAAAAGATAGAAAAAGAAATGTCCAAGATAAGGGCAAGGAAAACACAGCTGAGAAATGCTCTTGCACCCTCACTAGATGTCTTGAATCAGAACATCAAAGAGATCAATGCCACTATGGTGACATATGATCAAGGTCCAAGTACAGATCTGAAGAAGATGGAGAAACTAACATATGTTGTGTGTGCCCATCTCTAGACAATAGACTCATTAAAGAAATTCTGGCAAAATGAGATTGCTAACTTAAAGATAGCATACTCAGATGTCTTCACTCAGTAAGTACTTGTAGATATAGTTTTTTTAGAACCTTTGTCATTAATTTCAAAGGGGGAGTATAGTATGTAAAAGAAAGAATATGGAGTCTTGTAAATTTTGTAAAGAATAGTACATAAAGGGAGAAATAAGTTAGATTATTTATTATCAATTTTGTATAAGGATACAGTTAGTAACTTTGCCATATTCCTTTGTTTCCATTAATGACAAAGGGGGGGATTGTTGGAAAGTTGACTATACTGAAGTATATGACTATATTTAGTGTTGTCATTATGGAAACAAAGTCATATGAAGTTTTGGAGTCAACACATATTGAAGAAGATCAGAAATATGGCTAAGTATGGAAGACTAGACAGATAGCAAAGCACCAGGTGATCAAAGCATCAACGCATGTGCGTGTGACAGAGTTATGACATGAACCCTTGAAGATAAGCTTATAAGTATGTATTCATGCTAAGTCTAAGAGCACATGATGATATGAGTCAGTATGATGAAGTTACAGTCAGATGAAGTGGCACAGACAGTAAGCGGCAAAATAGGACAGAGCATGGAGCCGACTATTTTTATTTTGGTTAGTGCTTGTATTATTGTTTTGTAAAGGCTATGTGCCTATTGTATTTAGGTCATAGACATGTTATTATGATTGTATGTAAACACACTTGAGCCAATTCATTTGGAAGTGTTGTATATGATTAGTTATAGGCCGACTTGATAAAGACTTTTGTATGTGCATATAAATAAGACATGCACCCTTGTAATTTGTAGAGCATGAGCATGAGAAATTGAATAAGCAGAGTAGAAGTAGGCGAAGAGTAGAGAGAATGAGATAGAGGTTTACAAGAGGCTAAAGCATCAGTGCACATTAGGAACTGATCAGACAAGTAGTGTCATGCAATAGTTCATCCAGCAGATATAGTGTGTATCTGATATTAGAAGGTTTTAGCCTTCCCCACTTGAGCAGTGAGCTCTAGGATAGTGTGTCCCCACCCCTAATAGGGTTAACTGTAAAAGACTCCTAATAGGGTTCGACCCTTGACCAGGTCATTATACTAAAGCATTGTAAAGAACAACTCCTAATAGGGTTGCAAGATCTTCTAATAGGGATCATAATACACAAGTGCAGTCATTAGTGGGTGTCAATTCCCACTGGGGTTTTTACCTATTTGGGTTTCCCCATAATCATATCTGGTGTCATGTGTTATGAATTTTTATCTTATATGCATTAATGTTACTAAGCAATAAAGTTAAGTTTCAAGATTTCAGGTAAAATTAATTAAGTATAGAACACTGATTCACCCCCCCCCCCCTCTCTTAGTGTTTCCAATCCTAACAGATAATTGTTCATTATGTGGTGACCAAGTATGTCTTTCCTCCTCCCCTTTAAGAAGCATAGTACTATCTCATTTTTATAGATATCAAAGACACACAAAGATAATCAGTGTATTGATAAAATGTAGAACATACTAATATGACCTAGTGATTAGTCCTCTATGACCATATTTTATTATAGCTTCACTTTAGCACTAGATCAATTTCCTTCATATTATTGTTTCTTTCACACTTTTCATCATTGATGAGATGTTTTGTTACATCTTGCATGAATGATGACATGTTATCGCAATAGCGAACTCTAATAAGGTGGCCGGTATCCTCTAATGTGTAATATCTTTATATCATATCCATCACTAAGTTTGCACTTGTTTTCTAATCTCTTTAACATCTTTTCCTTATTGCTCCATTTACTTTTATCAAAGATCCTGGTTTCTTCGCTTAGTAATTATGGAATTATTGATGCTTATGCTATCAAATAGTAATGTTACCATTCTTAACATGTTAGATCATAGCAACATTTGTTATATTCATGGCATAATTAACACTATATTATGTCTATTTTTTGTTCATTTGAATGAGCTATGATAACATAGTACTTTTCCATTGTTTTACTAATCACGTGAACCTTGTAGCTATATTCAATCAATAATTTGTTTAGGGTATTAAACTAAAAGGTTTCATGCTATAATGGCATGTCCCTTTAATAACTTGTTGCCTAAACATGTTTCTCTTTTAGTAGCTACATTCTATGTCCAGTTGTAACACTGTGACTACTTCAGTAAGAAGTAAATATGTTGTACCTTTTATCTGATCTGTAAAACTTAGTTTGATTAATAGAATGGTATCACTTTAAGAAAAACTCACCTTCATTGTACTAAACCATTTCTCCTATTCCATAAACATGTTAACCATGATAGGATGATTGTGTCATCCATATCATTATGATATGATTTGAGATATACAAACTATCTATAACCATGAATTGAGATGATTCATAGTTACAAATGATGTGTACCTCTCAGATTGAACTAACATGGTATGTTTAACACAAGAATGTAACACCTTGTCATGATTAACATTGTCCCAAAAACCACATGTTGGTCTCAACTCTTGTGGGAGCCCATTTTAACCCACATGCCAAAATATGAATTGTGTGTGTACCTGTATCTGCACATAAAAAAAGTATTAGATAAAAATATGAAGTTATGAATGTTCTTTTTTTACTCCTTCAATTTGATTTGATGTATTTCTTTATTATTTTTACATGCAATGATGATTTCTAGACATAGAATTGAGACCTTGAGCTCTAACAAAACTTTTAAACTCTTTTTGAAGGTAAAGGATCATGTCCAATTTATTTGAAGGTGAAGTTAAAGATAAAGTTGTGATGTTGTTCACAGATGTGGGGATTTTTCATTCAACAGGAAATGATAGGTCCCTCTTCTTTGCTTACCTTTTATCTTTCCATGCAAATTTTACTTTGTAGAAGCATCTTTTCATAGTTAATCTCATAGCTTGTGTGGGTCCTGTACTTTCTTTTGGTGCCAAAAAACTCTAAAATGCAAACATATGTATATTTCTCTTGTATAATACATTTGTATAGCCATGAAATGATTTTTCTTTAATCATCATTTTCATTTCAATAAAGTACTTAATTGTCAGTTTTTATTTTCATATTAGCAAGAATCTTCAATAACAAAGCCAAATGTACAATACCTTAATCAATTGCAAAACATAATCAACTTTACCAGTTTGAGTTGTAGACAAAAAATAGGTAACATTTTTGGTGACATCTCAAGGGTTTTTCCCTGTTAAAAAAATAGACCAGATGCATTTTTCAAAACCATTGGGCATAGAGTCATCTCTCAAAGTTAGAAAATTGTAAACCCTCTCCAAACTGAAACTCAAAAGCAATGCTTGAGGTGAATCCCATTAATTGAGATTGATAACTCTTCCCCTTCAAGAGTAGATAGTTGGAAAGCATTATGTGGCTTACAAATTATTATGATAAATGGCCCAATTAACATAGCATCAAACTTCATATTCTTTCCAAATCTTCTCTTTAATTTATTCCATTTCAACACAATATCTCCTTCTTCGAATACTCTAGGAGATGACTATTTATCAAATGCTTTCTTCATTTGAGCTTGATGATGCTCAATCTTAATTTTAACATCTCTTCTAATCTCCTCTAACTCAATCAACTGAGCCAATCTTTCTTTCATAGGTTCTTCCTCAATCATATCTAGCTGGTTTACCAAATCAAGGAAATTCAACTAATATAGGCAGCCTTGCCTCTTTTCCATAAACTAGTATATAAGGAGACATTCGAGTAGACCTTTTAGGAGTTATTATATCATCCCAAAGTGTTTATTTCAACTTGTTGTGCCAAGCTCTCCAATTCCCTTCCATAGTATTTTTTATAATCTGAAACATATTCTTATTGGTTGATTTTGCTTGTCCATTACCCTATGGATAATAATTTGATGAATTATTGAGGAAAAAAACATTATTAATGGCCCATTCAAATATCTAAATACCTAGAAATGCTAAAGAAATATCTAAAATGATTGAATCAAGGACACCAAACTTGATTATTAAGTGTATAAAGTAAAATGGTGGTCAATGGTAGACCACCAAGTTACACATACATTGGAAGACCTAAAACCTAATCGTAAGACCAAATCTAATTTGTATAACCCAAGAGAATGAAGGGATAAAAATAAAAGATCAAGGTAAAGAAGAGATTTAGGGTATTCCTTATGTGGATAGAAAAATAAGATTTGCAAGAGATCTATTATATGACTAACGAAATGAGTACTAACAAGATAAAATAATGGTAGATCTGATCTAATATATCAAAGTAGATGCAAAAAAGAGAGATAGGAATGAGTGAACCTAAAAATGAGAAAGGAAGAAGATACTTGAAGTCTATTTTTTTGTCTATCAAAGTTCCAAAATGATCTATGAACTTGGCAATCTGCAAGATGTGAAACTAAAATGGGTAACTCTTTGTTTTGTTTCAAGATTAGGTTGACTTAAGCTGACTTATTCCAGGTATATGTCAAATTGAGGTGACCTATACTTGATTCTATCAAAACAAAAACAAAAAACTAGACTTGGGTAGGTTAGAGACTTCTCTTTCCAATTCTACAATTAGTTTTGTACTCTAAAAATATGGGTATAGGTTAAATTTACAACATATACCCAAAACTGTCTAAATTCAAAATAGAAAATTTGATTCGGAATGTTTATTCAATGTGGGTATCCAGATCTGTACCTAAAATTATACTTCAAACCTGTGCCTATACACAAGAGGAAAGGAGAAATCATTAGGGGAAAGGGGCTTGCCTTGGTCAAGCCCATGTATAGGAATTAACCTTGAAATGAAATTGAAATGGCATGAGGAAATGTAATTTAGATTTGAAATATAAATTACCTTATACCTCAATGATGTTGTGCCACTTTTGAGATGATCACAAGTGTTGGTTCAATATCTTGGACTCCATAAAGGCCCAATATGAAATCATGAAACCAAACCCTTGAATGATGAATGTTGTAGCTTGTCACAATGTTGAATTAGAGAAGGGAGAGAAGAAGAAGTCTTGAGAGATGAATGTGGTTCCCCTCCCTTCATGTCCAAATCTTTTGTCACCAACGAAGAAGGAAGCTAGATCTAGGGAAGGAAATGCATGGAGGCTTGATGGATGTTGGATGAATACCTTCAATGAATATTTTATTGGATTCCTTCAATGCATAATAGCTTGCTTAAAGATAATTTTATTGAAACTTGTGGATGTAGATTTATGTGTGTAAAAATGAGAGGAAGAAGGCTCCTTTTATAGTGGTTTCAGAGTTAATTTTTGTGAAGGTCAACTTCACAAGGCAAAAAAAGAAAATACTTTACATCAGGCCTTGAAGCACTTCAAAATTAATTCTTCAGGGTATAGGTCATCTCTTGTCAACCTATACTAGTATAGGTCACATCATGTTGACTATAGCTATAATTGTTAATTTTGAGGTTAAATGTGCGGGGTTCGAGAAGCATTTGAAATTTTGGGGAAAAATAGATAGATAAGTAGAAAAATAAAGTGTAAAGGATAAAATGGGGCTAGGAAGGAAAGTGAACTAGGTAAATGGATGGATAAATACAAAATTTTGTATAGAAATTAGAGCCATTATAGAGTGTTCAACAAATAATATGGATTTGGATGATGCAAAAGGGATAGAAAGATGTGAAATTAATGTGGGAACCCATGGATGCTAACATGGAGCTAAAAATGAGCACCTAACAAGGGTGCTTACTTTTTAAGATGATACATTTAGATACATTTAGCCCCCACTTTACTGGGAGTATGAGTCCACCTCAAGCTCACAGTAAAGTAGAAGAAAGAGTGAGAAAGATGAAGATCATGGGAAAACTGCAAGGAGATAAGCCATCAAAAATTTTGAGGACACAAGCCCCCAAAACTAAGGATCTTAGCTCATACATTCATATACAAGGATAATAAAAAACAAATTCCTAGTTCTTACTAAGATTACAATTCAACTAGTTGAAGGGACCTTGCTAGAGAAAATGTCTCAGCCACTAATATCATACTCAGAAAGCTATTGTAAGAGCACAAGTGATCACCTGAAATGAGTGAGAACATACATTAAGAATAAGATAAAACTCCATAATCTAATCAACTAGAAAATTCTATTATGTTATGGAACCATGGAGGAGAGATCAAGACAATCATGGATGACATAGGCTAGGCAATTTTATGTTGTGCTAGGCAATCCATGAGAGAAAAGAGAGAGGAATGAGAGGAAGGAGAGTTGATGGTCTAGAAAATTGTGTTATGCTAGTCAAATCTACCTTGAGAAGTTGGCACCTACTGGTGCTTGAAATATGTCTTTGCACCTACTAGTGTCTTTGTTTGTGTCTGTGTTGTGAAACTCATGAATCCATTGTATTTATGAAGATTTGTTTGTATATGTGCACTTCATGGATGGATACAAATCTCTTATAACCATGAAGATTTTTTTGTTTATGTCGACCCCATGAATGGATCCAGACCTTGTACATCATGGGGATTAGTTTTTATATGCTAAGATAGGTCAAATAGTCTAGAAAATTATGTTATGATAATCAACCAATCCTAAATATGTGAAAAGGGAGAGTAAGTGGCCCTATAAAAAAAATTATGCTAGTGTACTCTATATTTTATGCTTAAAGTGAAAAAAATGTATGCAATAAGGAGAATATGTATGCCCCCCATTAAGATGAAAAAATAAGTTCTATTTTGTCATCTTAAAGAAGTGATGAATAATGATAAAGTAGTTTCAACATCAAGAGAGTATGCATAAGAAATACCCAGTCCAAACCAAAGATGTCATAGCTCCTATGAGGCCATGGAAGGGACAAATGGAAAGATATACCATGCAAGAAGTGAAAAAAGGAAATCCTTATGAAGGATGGAAAACTCATTTAGTCTCCAAGGTAAGGGATATTTCTACCATGTAAACCCAATGTCAAAAAATGAAGAAAGGTTATGATCAAAGATGCATATCCTTAATGTAAACCAATCTTTATATGTAAAATTGGATGTCACATGATAGATAGACACTACTTAACCAAGGGAAAAGTGGATCCTTGAAGAAGAAGATAGAGATTGATATAGTACCCTTATCCCCCAAGTGTGGGGACAAGGGTAATGGGGACCTATTATGATACTCACAAAGTATGCATGACAATGAGCCACAAAGGAATAGGATAGCAATGTTACATAGAGTGGAGTAGCATAATAGGGACTTTGATGCTATCTAGAGAAATCAAGATTGAGATATAACTCATTGTAACATTATATATGGTGTATGTACTTCTTGGTGTGCTCACACAAATGCTAAGACCTTGCTTGTCTTCTTCCAAGGATCCTACTCTCCTCTAGGATCTTAATAGTCTTAGATGTTCAACCTTAAACCTTGCCAAACTCTTCTCTAAGAGTTAATCTCCTTGTGCTTAAACTTGAAGGACATTCACCTTAAATTTTTGTTTCAATGCTTTCCAACACTTAGATCCAAACTACTCTCTTTAGAAAATTTGCATGGAGTGTCATCTAAGATGCATTGGTGAACCTTTTTTGGATATTACCAGTTGACATCTAGTATATTTCTCCCACAAATCCTACAACTTTGGATGATTTCAATAAGGTTGGATACAATATTAGAGCTAAGGAAGCATTTTTAGTACTCTAACTAACACTAAGATGATGAATGTTATGGAATTGAAGACTACTCATGAAATATGGAAGAAGTTGGAAACCTTGTATAGGTGACACTTATGTGAAGATTGCAAAGTTGCAGAGCCTAAAAGGAAAATATGAGATGTTGAAGATGAGTAATTATGATATCATTACTTCTTACATGCAAAAGATGAATGAACTTGTGTGCAATATTAGATGTACCAATGGATAGTCAAGGGAATTAGAGATTTTTGCTAAAGCGCAAAGATCTTTACTTGCATCCTAGAAGGATAAATTTGCTTCTATTGAGGAGATCTAAACTGTGACAAACATAACTAGAGACATCTTGGTTGGTAAGCTTACAAATTTTTAAATGAGTGAATTTGGTGGTTCTCTTCCTAGGATAGAATCTGCATTCAAGGCTACTATTTATAAAAAGGATAAGTAGAAATGTGATTCTGAAGAAATTTTTTCGAGGGTATCTTGGTATGAGAAGGAGATAAAGGAGATTGAAGATGAATACTGAGACCTTGAGGAGCTTGTAGCCCCTTATTTCTAAGAGATTTCCTAAAGGTGTCGGTAAGTATGAAGGAGAAATGCCTCTTAAATGTTTTTCTTGCAATAAGATAGGTCATTTTGCTTCAAGATGTTTGAAAAGAGTTCCTAAGGCTAAACATAAGAGACCTAGATTTCAGAAGAGATGTTATTATGTTGATGATGAATGTGTAATAGATGATAAATATGATAAAGGAAGTTTAAGTGATAATGAATGGGTATTTATTGCTATCAAGGAAGATGATCCAATACCTATTGACTCTACTAGATGCATAAATGTGGAAAGAGATTTGGCCACACAAGTTGAAGAAAAAGATGAATGGGTGATTAACAGTGGACTCTCTCATCATATGACATATGATAAGAGTATGTTTGTGAGTGTATACTAGGGAAAGTATCTTCATAGAATTAAGGTTAATCATCAATAAATTGAAATAGTAACTAAATAGACCACAATAGAGAAATTATTTAGCAAATTAATGATCAATTGAGCATCCTATGGCTCTCTAACTAAGAATGTTAATGCATAAGCTCTTAGCAAGCTCTCATTAATGACATTCCTAGAATGAAAATGATAATATAAACAAGTTAAAGCTAACAATTATATCAAAGTAAATGCTAATTATGCTCTCAAATGCCTTTCTAAACTCAAATTGCAAGAGGTTCAATGCAATTCTCAGATATGTGGTTATGATTATGAAGGAATTTGGTCTTCCTTTTATAGATTTTCCAATGGTAGGGGGTGTAGTTGTGTTTGATCATGATTAAACCTTGGTTGAGTTTTTGGTTCCACCCGTTGAAGATAATGCAAAGTTTGTGTCCTCAAAGCTTGGGACAAGTAGACAAGATCAATGGACAAGATTCCTTTTCACTTTGAGTGATTGAGATTCAATTAGGCTTGATCCATGTGAATGCCTTTCCTTAAATCTCATTGGTTGCTCGGATTTCCTCTCCTTTTGGTTTGTTGAGAGTAATTGAGGTTTATTAATTGATTTAATTGATTTATTTTAGCCATGTACCCCTTGAATGGGTTGAATTTGATTTAATCCAAGACTATACAATTAATTGATTTAATTGTATTTTGATTTGATTTCATTTGATTAAAATGCTCTTAATTTTGATTGATCTCAAATTAGGACTTGATTTTAATTTTGATTGGCTAATTATGCGTTGTGATTCAATTGCTTCAATTTTGTCCTTGATTTGCTTTGATTTGACTTGATTTATTGTTAAATTGCCTTTGTCCATTTTTAGGTGATCACAAATGCCCCTCTTTTAGTTGACGTGCGAAGCATGTCGATTCAAAGAATACTCTGATCTTTCTTGATGATAGGTCCTGATTCATTGATGGTCGATCTTTGATGTTCATTTGATGTCTTTCGATGGTCGATCCTTGATTTTCAATATGAGATTGATGTAGATGTGATCAATATGAAACTCTTAATTGATGTGGTTCTTTGATGATTGTTCTGATATGATGATCTTTCTGATGATGGTTTTTGATATGATGTTTGATTCAATGATTAATCCTGATATGATACCTGATTTGGATGTTTGATTTCGATGCGATGCCCCATTCATTTGATTATGAAAAATTTCCTGATAAAAGCTTTCACTTTGATTTCAATGATCGATCTCTTGATTTTTGATGATGTTACTACTAATGTTGATCTAATTATCTGATGGTATGCCCCCTCAGAAATAAAACATATTGATGCTTGATTTGAAAAAATTGATTGATTGATTGATGGATATGTTTTCATTTCTATAAAAAATTGATGATATGCCATGATTCACAATTTATCTCGATTTGAACTGATATGATAATATAGGTCAAAGTCAAATTTTCACCTCAAAATTAGGTCAAATTAGATTAAATAGGTTGAAAACCCTTGATTTACCATTCCTTTTCACTTTTGACTTCTGAGATTTTGCTCTGGGTCTGCTTTGATTTTCAAGATGGTTGTTCCTATCAGAGAGCATTGATTTGAGAGATGTCAAAGGTATCGGAGACCACTTGACTACGGACCTCCAATGAGTCATTTTTAACTTCCTCATTGCATTTATTGCTCATTTATCACATTTATTGCATTTTTTTCATGTCATCACTATTTTTATTTTTCAAAGTCACGCGTAGTAGAATTTTAATGTCGCGTCAACCTATAAGTGTCACCTCCATGCTTTTTATTCACGCCTCCACGTAGTAAGATGTCGATTAGCATTTCTTTGTTCTCACTTGAGAAACATATTATGTCGTGTAGCCTTAGGTTTTAATGCCTATTTGCATATGATTTTCCGCGTATGAAACCCTCAATTTTCATTATTGCCTAGGCTAGTTTTAAATGTTGCCTAATGTAATTCAGTGTCACCTAATACCTAAAATACTGTGTATATGGAATATAGTGTCGCCTGACATCTTTTATGTATCGCGTAGAAGAAATGTCACCTGGTATGAATAAAATCATGCCTGTAGATTTTTTTGTAAATTTTTTCAGTTGTACTTGTTTTTTCTTGATGAAAATTTTGATAACTCCAGATAATCGATTCCACCGATAAGATTAAGTTTGTTGCGTTTAAACAAAACAATTGATTAGGTATCCAGATAATAGTACCAACGAATGTGATTTGTTAATATGATAGAATAGATCAATCAGTGTAAAAACTGATATGATAACTGATAGGATTGATAATTTGTTCTCAAGATACATAGACACAAATATGGGTGTGATTGCTTGATACTTTTGATCAAATTGATTGACTTTAAATAATTCCTTGATATGATATACTTATATGATTCCTTTGTTTTTCCAAATAGGCACAGTTTCCTGTTCTTTACATTCGGTCTGTTGCATCATGGGTTATCGATCTTGGTTAGGCTCTAATGTCGGTTGAGTATCATGTTATTGAGTTGTACAGGCTTAGTTTTCTTCTTGACCTCCCACGGTTTCAGTTGAACCATGGTCTTCTAACTACAGTGGCAGAGAGATGGCACTCCAACCACAATACCTTCCATCTTCCCTATGGAGAGATGACTATCACACTAGAGGACATGTATAGATTGTTACGCATCCCATGCAGAGGCAAGTTAGTTTATTATGATTCCATTTATGATTCCACAGTCTGCAGACAAGTGTTTGGAGACAATACTATAGATGATGATACCATTACTTGGCCACAGTTTGCTTCTTTCCCAACATTGCCAGCTGTTCTTGGTGCACTTATCGGTGGATTGCTACTTCCCGACCAATGAGGTCATGGTTTCTCCATTGGATGGGGTAGGATCCTTGAGGATTTACTTGCTCAGCCTCGATGCTTTGATTGGGGTTCCTGTGTTCTTGCACAACTATATCATGACTTGCATGAGGTTGTTTACAGAGAGAGCTCTGCGTTGTTAGCAGGTGTAGTGATTCTCCAGTTGTGGATATGGGAGCACCTTCCTATCACTAGGCCTATTTCAAATAGGATTTGTGGTTGAGGATTTTCTTATTCTTTTTTGTATAGCAGCATGATTGTCCAGCATCATCTGGGAAATCTTGAGTATTGGCATCATATGATTGATGATCTTGATCAGGTTCAATGATGGCCATACATAGGATGTGAGTGATGGAGGGAGGATGATGATGAGCTCCCCTATATGTTTTCTCCTTGATGGATGATTGGCAGGGCTACTACTGTTATTGAGCATTTATTCTTTGGTCGAGTATTTCACCAGTATGGTAGAGTATAGGAGATGCCTCAGGGTGTAGCTTTATATGCTCATGTACAAGTAGACTGATCAATGTGGGGTCCTTTGATTGATTATCAATTTTCATGTGATCAAATTGCTGGTATGGCATTTTGTAGATGGGAGATGCTTGCAAGTGTTGCTGATGGTGAAATGTCCCATGAGTATCAAGATTGGTGGTCTCGTAACAAGTTTCCTCATTTTACTGATCCATCAGAGCCTATCCCAAGTTGGGGTGATGATGGTGGTGGTGATGGTAGGAGACATTGGAGATGATGAGGATAGAGATCTCCTCTAATTATTGGAAGGGCATGAGATGGGCCATGGGTGAGGGGTGGACATATCTAAGATAGGGCTAGAGCTAGATAGGATGATGTAGTTGAGGTACATCTTAAAGCAGTAGTGGATAGGTAGCAGAGAGCTTAGAGATAGTAGAGAGCTCAGAGACAGGCTCATGTGGATGCTGCTCGACAGATTCCTGGTGGACAGGATCCCTTGGTTCAGTTGGAGAGGGTTACTTTAGCACAACAACATAGGGTTCCAGCACAACAGGTGCCTCCACAGGTGCAGAGTCACAGGATATGGGACAGAGTTCACAGACTACTCCTAGCATTGATACTTTAGCTCGAGAGGTTCAATTGAAGAGGACAAATATATCTACTGTTGTTGGCAGACTGGATCAGGTAGCTCTTTTGATGCAGCAGTTTATGACTCATGTGATTTAGAGACCTAGCATAGCGAGCATTTCTCAGGCTCCTCCCTCACAGGATAGAAAGGATGACAGGGGTCCAGATGGATCTGGTACTGGGGATGGATCAGGTGCTTCTATGGGTTCTTGATGCTTTGATGACATAGTTACTCATTGTTGATGTCCTTTTATCATGTTTTATGATGTTTTATTGATCAGAACACTTGATGCATCACTTTCATGACATTTTTATCTTGATATACTGATGTACTGGATCATTTGATGAACACTTTTATGATGATATACTTCCTTGATTCTCTTGATGATTTGATTATGAGATTATCTTTATATGCAGCTATATGGTGTTTATGATGCATTTACTTGTGATTATGTTATGGATGCAATGTATCTTATTTTATGATATAGATAGATGAATGCATTGATGTATGGATTTATGACATGTTTTTCCTCTATTTTCCAATGTATGGATGCAAATTATTTTATGGAGATATGAATGTGGATGGCCCTATGTTTTTGGGTTTTTGGATGTATGCAATTTTATCTTTAATTATATGTATGCAAATGATGTATGAGTAATGATTCTTTTTCTCTTTTTCTCTGATATATGGATAATGAATAATGATTAATGCTATGGATGAATGCAAAAGATAATCTCACATGTTTTTTATTGAAATCTAGGATAAGCTATTTGAATTGAACCCCCATTTCTTTTCCCCCCTTGCAAATTAAGTTAAGAAAGGAAAAATAATATATACAATGCACTTAGTCTAAGATGTATGCAGCTAACTTTCATTATTCAATATTTGGAGCTTATAATCATCATCAAGCATTTTTGGAATCTTGTTTTAGTACAACCATCACTAGTTCAACTATGATGATATGAATACTTTTTGCACCTCTTTATTTTCTTTCCCATCTCTCTTTGGTATGACTATCACTGATTGAAGCCAATCATGAGAGTGCAAATACTGATTTTGTCAGATTCTATGTTGCAAGTGGATGTTGGTATTATGATATTGAAGATCAAAATAGCCAAGGTATCTATTTATGTAAACAAGCAGAAATCTCAGTTTTATCCTATGTACAAGTCCTTGATGATTTTTTGATGATCACATCTTTAGACAAATAATACATGATTTAAAACTTTGATTTTAAGGTAGTCATTCAGAAATCAAGAAAAATATCATCCTTTCATCATAGCTTGTCTAGTCTAAAACTTTCATCGATTTGCTAGAAAGACATGATCTCATCAATTGAGTTAACACTTAGAAAAAAAATTGCCATGTTTTTCAAATCCATATGCCAAGTGTAGTTTCATCCATTTCATATATTTTTTAATCCTGATAAAGATAAGGTCATTTCAATTCTTGGATCAAATTTTGTGTTTTTATGCTCAAATTGGATTAGAATGTAGATTTGATTAATTGTTCCTCTTTCGAGTTTGATGAATTGATTCTTTGATTGCATAAAGCTTGTTTTGATGAATCCTTTCTCCTCTTGAGTATATTGCCCCCAATTTGAGTTAATTTTGATTGTGGGGCTTAGGACAATTTGTCAATTAGATGACCAAAATCTTGAGGTACTTGCAAATGCAACTGTGGGATTTTATTATGCAATATACACAAATGCTAGCGAATGCAATATTTACAAGGTGACCTTCCTAGGTATGCAACTGACTTGGACTTTCAATGGCACTTGTTTACCAGGTTTTCACCGATTGAGTGGATTTAGCTCTTTTTTCTATTTTTAAAGCTTTTCTCTTTTTTTTTGCTACCAAGGTCCCTATTTGCTAGGTTTTCACCAAGGCACTTTTCTTCTTTTTTTTTTTTTTTCAATTTTTTTTTCATATCATTGAGGTGCATATTTGCTAGGTTTTCACTAAGACAACATCTTTTTGAGGATCATATATGAATTTTTTTACTTTCTTCATGCTCAATTTTCCACTATTTTTTATCTTTTATGCTTTTCAAATGTTTTTGGCAATTTCAGGATCTCTTTTCACTATGTACAATAAATATGATGCTCTTCATCTAATACTCTTTATACTCTTTCATCTACCTTATGTATAGAATCTCTTGAGATGTATGCTATTAATAGGTTCTTGTAGTTCCTCCCCATCACAATCTGCTAGTTTATAAGTGCCAGTCCCAAAATTTTCAATAATGAGAAATGGTCCTAACCAGTTCGCTTCCCATTTTCCTTTCTTCTCCCTTTCTACTTGATTTTTAGGATTTTCTCACAAAACTAGGTCACCTATCTGGAATGTTCTTGGCTTGATGTGCTTATTGTAAGCTCTTGACATCCTATTTTGGTACACCTTCAAATGATCAAATGCTTGCTTCTATTTTTCATCCAAGAGCTCTAGTTCTTATAGCCTAGCAACCCTATAGTCTTCTTCATTTATCAAACCATGCATAGATATCCTCAAATATGGAAGTTGTACACACTAAAATGGTGCACTTCTATGAACCATTACATGCAAGGTTGCTCAAGAATGAGGCCTCACAAAGCGGCTCATAGCTCTCTATGCATGGAGTTGCAAGGGACTATGATAAATATGCTCTCAGCTAGAGCTACAAACTTGTGACCTTGCTAGTCAACCATACAATGAGAGATTCAAGTGAAGACAAGGGAAACAATGCCAATATCTCCAAGAATCACTATGAAGATGCAATGCAATGCAACTACAATGAGAATGCAATCTAAGCTATGAAAGGAAAGTACAATGCAACTAATATATGAAAGGAAATAGAAATGGATTACAATGCCTCCTATTTAGACTATGTGAGCTTATTCTATTGCATAAAAGGAAATCTACACTAAGAATGCCATTATCATGCAACTATGAAAGCAAATATGAACTAGATGATGAAAGCAACAAGTCTTCAATGTCTTCAAAACTCCAAATGCACCTAAAACCTGCAACATAACATTAGCATAAAAACATGGTATATAAAATGGAGGAGAGAGCTCTCCTTTTATAAGAAATGAGGTGAAATGGACCATGGAGATTAAGAGGCAAAAAGTCTTAATCAGCGGTGGAGCTTGAAAGAGGAGCAATCCATGTGCACAAGTATCGTCGAATAGGAAAATAAGAGTTGACTTTATGTCTATATGAGACAAAAAGTGTTTTTCTCCTTTTTATAAAATATGAAAAATGTTTTATTTGTGCAACTTAGGATAAGAGGAAAAGGTGGGCTTTTTATTTAATCAAAAGGGGAGGAAATATTCCTTTTAATCAAATAAAGACTTAGGATAAATGGTTAGCCCAAGGATAAAAAATCCAATATATGATTGAAATTAAGATTTGATCAAGAAATTAATAATGTTGAAAATATTGATTATTGATAAAAATGATTCAGGATTGATAAATTGAATAAATGGGGCCCAAAGTCTAGGTGACCATTTTAGGGTGCATACATTTTCCCCTCTTTGACTAATGTGTGATCAATTTGGGAACACATGCAGTCAAAGAAGAATTGAAATGTGAGATCGATCTGGGATCATAAAACAACTCAGATGTGAGGTCGATTTGGGATCACATCAGGACAAAACATAAACAAAGGCCTTTGAACATGAGGTCGATTTGGGATCACATTCAAAGTAAGAGATAAGAATCTCAAATTTGAGCAAAAGCTCACAAAAGATGTCTGAATCAGGAAAATCAAGCAATTGGGGATGAGAATCCCATAAATACTGCCCCCTCGGAGTTGAAATCGAAATCAAAATCAGGTAGAGGAGAGACAGGAAATCAATAAAATATGATCAAATCAAAATGAAATCACAATCGAAGGTAAATGATAATAGGAAAACCATTAGGCCATGAAAACATGCCCCAGTGAGGAAGTAGAAGAAAAGAGATAGAAGACTAGAAATAGCATGAATGAAAGACTAGAAAATTTGAGAGACATGGAAGGAAGAAATTCCACCGAAAATCAAATTATGCCTCAAAAGGTCAGTCAACTGCTTAGAAGAAGGGGAAAAAAAATTTGAAACGCGACTTGGATTTTGATTTCGAGTCCGAAAATGGATAGAAAACGATGTGATATGAAAGATCAAAAATGAAAGATATGATCAAGAAGAACTAGAAAATGAGCACAGTTGACCAACTAGTCCGTAGATGATAAAAAGGAGAGCTCTCTCCATATGCAAGATGCAAAAACTAATCTAATATGAACCTAAAAATGCAAGCTACTATGAAAGTGGTTGACTTGCAAGGTCACAATGCTTATAGACATCTAATTATCATCATCGAGCGTTATTGGTAGCGTCGCAAGATCATACAACGCACACTAGCATAACTATGTGGATATGAATATGATCTTTATCAGATAAAAATGTGGAAATCCCACCTAGGCATCAAAGACATGGAGGTCAAGATGACTAATGCAATGAGATTACCTAAATTTTGATATGGCAAGATTATGCGTGTATCAAGATACATGAAAGTCAAGATAACTAGAAGCATGCACTCGCAAAACAGTCAAGGATAATACATTGTCAATCCATAGTGTCAAGTAAGACCAGCATAAATGTTCATGACAGTTAGGATCAACAAAATATACCCACAAGCAGATAAAGAAATAAAACATGTTCTCACACCCTCAGTCTTCTAGCGATGCATCATCAGAAACTTCTCAGGGAGAGACCACTCATCAAAGAAATCCTCATAAACAACACACAAAGAAAAATAAAGTCATCATATCGTCAGCGAGTTGATTATTTAAGTGTGTGAGTGTTGGTCATAGAGTCAAACTCTGAGTATCATATCTGCTAATGAGAAATATCACATCATACTTACACTGTTGGGTAAGAAATCTGATAAGTGTTAAGAAACACTTGACGCAAGGGTAGTGTTGAAAAAAACACTGTTTGGGGTGGTGTCGAAAAACACCTGTTGTGAAATGCCCCAAGAGACAAACGCACCTAAAAGACCAATGCTAACAGTTATGCCCCCTAGACAAAGACAAAGACCAATTCCAGACTAAGCCAAATAAGGTCAAGACATGAGGGAAAGGCTCAGTGTCGAGGACGTATGCTAAAAAATAGGAGTGCAAAGGCCTCAAGTAGCACTTGTTTCTAGGTTTTCACCACTTGGATTCTTTTTTCATTTTTCATTTTTTTGGATTTTTGAACTTTTTTTATTTTTTTGTATTTTTTCAAGACATTTTATGCTTTTTAGGATTTTTTCAGCATCATATATGAATTTTTTTGATATTTTTTTCAGGATCAATAAAATATATACAAAGGATGCCCCCAGATAGAAACAGGCATCAAGGATAGAACTTCTTTAGGTGCATAATGTTGATGGGATCAGGGAGCTGTTCTCCATCAGGATCTGACAATAAATACGCACCGGTACCAAAAGCAGCTGTGATGACATATGGTCCAAGCCAGTTAGGTTCAAACTTGCCCTTTTGCTCTCGGTTCTGTTGGTTCTTAGGGTTCTCTCACAAAACAAGATCACCTATTTGAAATTCTCTAGGGCGAACCTTCTTGTTGAATGCTTTGGACATACATTTTTGATATACTCGCATGTGATCAAAGGAAGCCTTACACTTCTCATCTAGAAGTTCTAACTCCTGTAACCTCATGGCACGGTAATCCTCATCTGTAATTAAACCTTTGAGTGAGACTCTAAGTGATGGTATCTCGACTTCTAAAGGCAATACCACTTCAGCGCCATAGGTGAGAGAGAAAGGAGTGGCTCTTGTAGGTGTGCGAATGCTTGTTCTGTAAGCCCATAGTGCTGGATTGATTTGTAAGTGCCAATCCCTACCATTCTTGTGCACTGTCCTATGAAGAATTTTAAGAATGGTTTTGTTAGAGGCTTATGCCTGTCCGTTTCCCTATGGAAAATAGATGGAGGACCAATGTTGCTTGATTTTAAACTTTTTGCATAGATTTTTTAGGTCCTTATTCTTAAATTGACCTCCATTGTCAGTAATGATCTCAGAAGGCACTCCAAATCGGCAAATAATATGATTCAAGATGAACAAAGAAATGGTCCTCCCTGAAGCAACAGAAAGTGGCACAGCTTCCACCCATTTTGTGAAGTAGTCAGTGGCAGTAATAATGAACTTGTGTCCACCTAATGAGTTGGGATGAATCTACCCAACCAGATCAAAGGCCCAGCACTGAAATGGCCAATGAGAAATAGAAGGGATCAGCTCCCTACCCGGAGCATGAATCAGGTTTCCATGTTTCTGACATTTTTCACATGACTTAGCAAAGGTGACCGCGTCTATCTACATTGTGGGCCAATAATATCCCACCCTAAGCAACCTTCGAGCCATGGCAAGACCATTAGAATGTCCACCGCAAATGCCCTCATGGATGTCAACTAACGCTTGGTTGGATTCCTCCTTTTCCAAGCACCTAAGGAGCGTCCCATCTAAACCCCTCCTATATAAATCACCAGAGATGAGGGTGTGGCGAGAGGCATTATGGATGAGGTTTCGGTGTTTAGAGCGGTTGAATGTGTCGGGAATGATGCCATCACGAAGGTATGAATAGATAGCACCATATCGAGAAGACTCATGTGTGATAATGGCACAAATGACATGGCTTTCAGACGAGTCAAAGATGGGATGGTGTAGCTCTTCCACCAGGAATTCAAATCTGGATTCATGTGTCTCCAACTGAAGAAGTGAAGCTAATGTGGCCATGGCATCTGCAGCTTTGTTCTCTATCCTAGGGATCTGTTGAAACGTCACAAAGGTGAAGTAGCATCTCAAAGAATCAACCATCTTTTTGTAGGGTATCAATTTGTCATCCTTGGTTTGATACTCTTCATTGACTTGGTTGATGATTAACTGGGAATCCCTAAAGACATGTAATTCTGTGATGTTCCATTCTATAGCCATCCTCAAGCCATTAGTTAAAGCTTCATATTCTACAATATTATTGGTACACGGGAATAAAAGTTTGTAAGACTTTGGAATATTGTACCCATGTGGAGAAACAAATAACACTCCAGCACCTGATTCAATTTGGATGCAGGAACCATCAAAGAACATTGTCCAAGTGCGAGTAGTTGTATACAAGATGTGTTCGTCTGGGAATTCCACTTGGACCGGCATATTATCCTGAATTGGGAAATCAGCTAATTAGTCAGCAATAGCTTGCCCTTTTATTGCCTTCCTTTCAATGTATTCTATGTCAAATTCAGTTAGGACCATCATCCATTTAGCAAGTCTACCTGTGAGGGAAGCCTTATTGAGCAAGTATTTAAGAGGATCAATTTTGGCAACCAAATGTATGGTATGAGCAAGCATGTAGTGGCGCAACTTTTGAGAAGCAAACACCACTGCAAGACAAGACTTCTCAATATTATTGTAATTGATCTCGTATTAGACTAGAGTACGGCTGATATAGTATATGGCCCATTCTTTCTCAGTATCATCTGTTTGAGCCAATAATGCCCCCAGGGAAGTGTCTGTAGCTGAAATATATAGGATCAATGGTTTCCCTGGAATAGGAGGCATTAGGATCGAAGGGTTAGCCAAGTATTGTTTGATCTGATCTAGGCTCTTTTGACAATCCTCGTTCCAAACACAAGAAGCACCCTTATGCAATGTCTTGTTGAAGGGTTGCGCTCTATCTGCAAGCTGAGAGATAAACCTCCTAATCGATTGAAGATGTCCTTGAAGACTTCTCATTTGACTGATATTTCGAGGAGGTGGCATATCTAGAATTGCTTGGACCTTTTCGGGGTCAACCTCGATACCTTTTGCTGATATTATGAATCCTAAAAGTTTGCCTGAGGTGACGCCAAATGCGCACTTCTTTGGATTCAATCTGAGTTGAAACTGTTCCATGCGATCTAGAATTACTTCCAGATCATCGAGGTGTGTGTCCCTTTTTCTTGATTTTTCTAAAGTATCATCCACATAATCTTCCATGTTTTTGTGCATCATATCGTGAAAGATAGTGGTCATAGCTCTTTGGTAGGTTGCTCCTGCATTCTTTAATCCAAATGGCATGACGTTCTAGCAATAAGTTCCCCATGCACATGTGAATGTTGTTTTCTCTTGGTCTTCAGGAGCTATTTTGATTTGATTATACCCTGAGAAACCATCCATTAGAGAGTATATGTCATAGCCCGCTGTCATGTCCACTATCATGTCAATGTTTGGAAGTGGAAAATCATCCTTTGGGCATGCTTTGTTTAATTCTCTAAAATCTGTACATACATGAATGGACCCATCATGTTTGGAGATGGGTACTATGTTTGAGATCCATTTTGCATAATCGATGGCTCTAATAAATCTTGCTCGCAAAAGTTTTTCTAATTCCCCTTTGACAAGGAGAGCTACATGTGGATGCATTTTTCTGAGTCTCCGTTTTACTGGCTTGACTCCTGGAGCTATGGATAAGTGATGCATTATGAGATTCATGTCAAGCCCTAGCATGTCTGAATAGGTCCATGCAAAATTAATTTTCTTTTTCTGTAAAAACTATACATATGCCTTGGTCTCTTCTTCTGATAAAGACTGAGCAAGATGGACTATTTGAGGATTTTCTTTTGTGTTCAAATTGACTGGCTTTGTTGGCTCAATCAATACTGATGATCTATCCTAGAAATAACTCGGCAAGTTATTAAGTACCCCATCCTTAGGCACCTCAAAGAGGTTTTCACCCTCGGATGCATCATTTCTTTTTACTATTTTTGGTTCTGATACCGCCACAAAGTGGTTTTCGCCATCAGACCTATTTTTCTTTTTTTCTTTCTCTTTTATTTTTAGACTGAGGTACTTAATATTAGGCTCTGTCATGCTAGTTGTTGGTTCACTAGTGGAAGAAGCCATGGGTTCAAGAGCATTCAGATAGCAGGCAATTTTGTAGTCATTCTAGAAGGTGAGGAATGTAGGCTCTTGATGGCACTGAGACCAGTCAATTAGGTCAAAGTGAACAAGGGGTAGGTCAATGACTAGTTCAATGTTGTTTATGCGAAAGGTGTCATCTCTGGTGACCGTATAATCAAAGTTCATCAAGTCTTCTCCTAAGATACTCAAATTAGGACTCATCCTACCAAATGAAGCGTCGTTCACTAAGGCAATTTGAGGAGTACGATCCTCTAGTCCTACACTAGGCTCGTTAGCCGCAGCGGGTTGGGTACTATAAGCATGGACAATATCTACGTCTAGATCAACTGTTGCATCTGAAAGTGAGTCCCATTCATACTCATGGGAGTCTATGTCTGAGTCATCATTTGGGCCTCGTGATGTAGAAGCCTCAAGATTAGGAAGGGTTTCCCCTTCTCTAGTGCTAGCATTGGTACTATCCATCGTAGCTAGGATAGCAACACTTTCCATTGTCAATCTAGCAGTCATACAGTCACTATCCGTCGCAACTGGGATAGTAGGGCTGTCAAGTATCAAATCTGTGGAATCTCCCCAAAGGAGATTTGTTGAGGGCACCCAATCATCAGACACATCTTGTTGATTACAAAGATCAGGCGTATAGTCTGAGTCATTGTCACTGTCTGTCGCAACTGGGACAGGAACACCTTTCTTATTTTTATTCTCAAAACCTAAGCCAACCGTGGACTTATTCTTTCATCTGAAAAGAGCATGATCGAGAGGCTCAGCTTTAGCATCTAGCCTATGGCCAAGGGGACCATATCCTAGATATCCCATATTTTTAACCAGTGTATACCCTCTCCCATAAGCTTTAGGTGAGGGAGAAAAATTCTCGTTGTGTTTGTATTTCTCCTCATGATAGATCCAATCCCTTATGGCAACTTCCTCTTTCTCTTCCTGAATGGGGACTGAAGACTCAACAAACTTCCCAAATAATGTCATTGCTGAGGATGAAGGCTTCACATTTGGTGATGGTCTCCCATAAGACCTAGGAGAGATTGGCATGTTTGTAAAAGAATCCATTTTATAATCCCCCATCCCAAGATCTATGGTCTTGAACTTCTACTTGCATTGTTCAAGTGAGCTACTAGGACTGCCACCTTCCCTATTCAAAGGTACATGTGATCCCATAGAAATGTTATTAATTGATAAAGTACTATCTCCAGGGATGCAAATTTCTACACCGTTATGGGGAAACTTAACACACTGGTGATATGTTGATGGGACTGCTTGCATTTCGTGAATCCATGGCCTACCTAGCAAAATGTTGTAGGCTAAAGGTCCAACATCAACAATTTGAAATAAGATATCTTTTTCTACTGGACCAATGCGAATAGGCAAAATGGCCAATCCCTTAGAACTTCTTTCTGCTTCATCATATGCTTTGATTATGATCCTTTTCCTTGTGTCAATGACGTTCTTAGAATATCCTAGAGCCAGTAACAAACTTAGGGTACAAATATTGAGCCCCGCACCCCCATCTATCAGTACACGCCTAACACAGGTTTTATGAATCATGACTTCGATGTGTAAGGCCAAGTTATGTGGGTGACTGATGGATTTGTCATCTTCTTCAGAGAAGGTGAGGTAATGAGGGCTAGCCAAATGGTTGACCATGTTCTGGAATTCATCAATATCTAAGTTGTTAGGGACGTTGGCTGCTCGCAAAGCATCCTCAAGGATGCGCTTGTGCTTAGGAGACAATTCTAAAAGCTCAAAAATGGAAATTTGCGCGGGTGTACGTTGTAGCTGGTCAATAAGATTATAATTGGAATCAGGACCAACGGTAGATTTGGGAGGAGCCCCTTTAGACATGGGCTACTTAGACTTGCTAGGGCTAGGACCTCTAATGATAATGGGCACCTGGGCCTGCCCCCTAGTGACAGCATTGAGGGACTGGGGCATTCTTTGTGAGTGAGGACCTTTTATCACCACAGCGGGTCTTTCATCAGTCATAGGAGTTGAGTCCACATTATGTCCATAAGGATCCTTCCCTCTCACCATGTTGACACTATCATCCACAACTTCAAGCATGTTAATAACGTTCTCCGCATTTGTGTAGGTGTAGTTGATAGCCGCCTTGCCATTCTTATTGCTAGAATTCTCTCATTTCTCATATTTAGGCAAGGGCTCTTTAAAGGCTTTATGATTCACATTAGTGGTTAACCCATCCACTTGTAATTGTCCTTTCTCAATAAGGTCTTGGACAAGATGCTTGAGTTTAAAACAATTTTCTATGTCATGTCCAATCCCATTATGGAAAATGCAAAAAGCCTTCGCATCCCACCAATGAGGTAAAGGATCTGGTATATGATGTTTTGTAGGATCCTGTGGGTGTGCCAAATTATGAGCAACTAATGTCTTAAAAACATCTGCATAAGATTCTCCCAATTTGGTAAATTGTCTTTTCTCCATTTTAGATCTCTTTTGATACTTAGGTTTGTCTTGTTGTGTTGAAGATGTTTGCAGCTTCATAGCTTGAACTGCATGGGAGAGGTTAAGAACTCCTTCATTTTTTACTTGAGATGAGTCAACAACTCTGTCGTTGACCACTTGCTTGTTTTTGTTCCAATAGGAGTTTTTTTTGTCCTTGTTACCATTAGTATTGTTATTTTGGCTATTGTTGTTATTTGTTGGTTTAGCCAAAATTCTTTGTTCTTTTAGGACATCCTCAATGCGACATGCCACCTCTACCATGGTATCAAAGGAATTAAATGGGATTTTCTTGACTTCATATCTTAGTTCTGGTATTAGATTGCTCACAATGATATCAATTCTCTCCTCCTTGGGGATTGTCCTTGGGTATTTGGAACACAATCGCCTCCATCATTGTAAAAATGTGACAAAAGATTCCCCTTGATTTTGCTTGAGTTTGCACAAATGAAGCATTGTGACTGACCTCGATAAGTTGTAAGAAAAATGTTGAACAAACCTTTGGACCAGTTCTTTAAATGTTGTTACTGGAGGGGAAAGGTTGGTGAACCACTCCATGGCTTGACCTTTTAAACTCCTTGGGAATAATCTCATCAAGTAGGAGTCTTCATGGTGAAAGGAAAAGCTCATTATGTAGAACTGTCAAACATGGTCGTGAGGGTCACCAGTGCCATCATATTTGTCATATGTTGGGAACTCAGCTTTCTTAGGGAATTCTACCATCACCACACTTTTGTCAATGGGGTTAGGACATATGGAGTCCAAATGAAACGTGCTCTTGGGAGCCTTCATCCTGTCTATATCCTTTTACATTTGTAAGATCACCTCATCAGTTGAAGGGCTCTGTTTCTTGATCTTTTGGTGAACATCAAAATTATATGGAACTTTAGCACCTTTGTTAATAAGACTTTCGAAGAATTGGTCTTTATTTTGTTCCACATATTGCTCCACATATGCTTGAAAGGATGGTTCTTGTTGCATAGTCATGAAATCCATATGATCAAATTTAGCATAACTTCCTCCATGTTGTGAGCCATGATGTGCTCATTGGGAGGGTTGCTTTGAATGTCTATGAGATGACTGTCTCCTATGATGGTCATATTTTGAAGCCCTTCTTCCTCTAGGACTTGGGGATCATGAGGGCATCCTTGATCTTCTTCTAGGGCTTGGGGAAGGGGTAGATGGGGGTGAGTTGGTCCCACTATTGGCTCCCCTCTCGTTAAATCAGCTTTGGAGTTGTGCATAGAGTCTATCTTCTTCTTCTTGGGAGACTCTTTTCTGTATGTCCAACAATGCACGTTCCTCTTCCTCTAGTTGTCTAAATTTTTCCTTTTTAGCAGCCTCTTCATCTAAGTAGGCTTGCTTCTCTCTCTCAATGCTTCTCAATCTTGTATTTGCATATCGAGAGGTTTCTTTGAGTAGGGAGGTTTGTCTCGAATGTCTTATTGCATTGGCTGCGTTTATGTGGTGATCACTAGATTTGTTGTTCTAGTCTTTGTGTTGTGACCCTGAATCTGAGTGAGTTTGCTTATGATGTCTTTCAGCTCGTTGGTGAGCATCAAAATACCTCACATTGTTAGGAGGTGACCCGGGTGGACCAGCATGAGAAGAACCACCATACTCTCTTCTATGTCGTTGGAAGATATCCTCAAGAGTTTGATTCATGGCTTCTCTTTGTTGTCGGGTAAAAGTGTAACTCATGTCCATGCTTGATGAAAGTGGTATGAAAGAGGTACTCACTTCACTAGGATTAGCTTCTGGATTAAAATAAACCTCAGATTCACTCTTAGGAGATTGATCAAAAAGGGGTCCTTTTCCCTTAGGTTGTCGACGAGTCTTGACGGGTGGTAACTGGCTAAAGGCAACAAGGGGTCACTTCCCTTGATTGACTTGGTACCTTGTCATAACTGACATGAAAGAAAGATACTCTCAATGGAAAGGTGACCTCTCAAAGTGTCAACGCCAAACTAGGATAATCAAAGTCCTCTATTGTCCAAAAAAAGAAATGAAAAGAAAAAAATGGCTTTACCAACACTGTCAAAGAGGTGCTTCAAATCAAAGGGTGACTACCCTTGCACTTTTAAATCAGGAGGTTGGACTAGGCCAAAAGATAATTGAAATTTAAATGAAAGCGATTTGGACAATAAGAGTACTAAAATTTTCCAAAAATGTAGCTAACAATCTTAGAGATGAACCTTGGCACCAAGAATGACCTTCTAACTTGGCAATTATTTCAAAGTGATTTCGTAAATCAAATGATGCTATCCCGGAGGACTAAAACCAGAAATTTAGAGTCAAGACAGGCCTTAAACGTCAGGGTGAGAAGCCTACTCTAAGACCTAGCCTGATTAACAGCAACTGAAACTGACCAAAATGCAAGCACGGTAGAAATTAACCAAGTGATATACTCCAAGCTTCTAGGGTGATAAACCTATAACTGCGCGATACTTCACCCGAAGCCAGGCGATATACCTCAGCACTGGCGGGCGATATACTCCAGGCGGGTCGGGCGATAGTCCATCAGGGGTGAACTATCACGCGATATTTCTCTTCAAAGCAGGCGATATTTCTAGCAAGCACGAAGTATCGCATGATATTTCACTTTACAGTGTGTGACACTGTTGCAGATTTGTTTAACTCTTGACTAGAATTGTGTAAAATTTGCATTTTTGGGTCTGTTTGGTCAAAATTTCCAGTCTGAGGGTTGATGTTTTCGATTTCAGTCACAACATCAGCAGAATTTTGGCAGGTTTGCAAATAGTAAGGGATCAAAACATAGTCTCAAACACTTGAAACAAGGGCAAAAGCAACCTTGCCAAAACAAACACTTGTGATATCAGAATTGAAAAAAGCACCTTATGAATGCTACTGATTGTTTGTATGTAAGAACGTTTGCACTGGTATCACACAATCGAACACAATTCAAGAAAATCTATCCTAAAAAGTCAAGGCTCAATACTTACCAACTTAGCCCCCAACTTGATGCCCCCTCGCCTCACACCAAGTGGTTAACCACAAGAGATGTTGGCTTTATCATGGAAATGTCAAATGACACAACCAAAGGGACACATATGGTGAGTATCTTAAGGTGATCCGGGTAAACCACTTGGATCAATCCTTGCACTAAGAAGATAAGCGGCTAAAATAAGGTGGCTTCTATCTAATGGTTCTTAATAAGGATTTCCGTTCACAACACCCCTCTTGCTCCTCATAAAGGACTAGGACCTTGCGGCTTCAAGAGTACCTTAAGCATTCTTGTTCAATATTTTCCCCATGGTCGCAATCCCATGAGCTACTCACATCAAACGAAGACAAGTGTTATGTCTACCAAGGTTTTTGGTGTCCTTGATAGCCTTGAGATTATAGTGAGTTGGAATCACTTGCCACCAAGGAAAATGATGACAAGGTTGTCCCCACTTGAGTCGTTCCTCTTGATTTCTCAAGAGCAGGCCTGCTAAAAGATCCTAAACTAAACAAAGAATAGATCAACTCTTGAGGTTCAAGGTTTTTGGTTCACCACAAGGGTGAAGAGCATACTCCCCTATCTCAAGAATCTCTCCCAAACACACCAAGCAAAAGAGGTTCAATTACTCCCTTGCTTCCAAAACCTTAAGATGGGTCAAAATTTTTTGGTTCACCTAAAGGTGAAGAGCATACTTCTCCTACCACCTCAAGATCCCTTTCACAAGGTTTTAAAGATTCCTAATACAATTAGTGAATGCCACACTTGAAAATAAAGTAAATAAACAAGCAAGAAACTTTTTTTTTTTGTTTTTATGCTTGGACAGCCCTGCAAAAACTATTAGTAGCCCTCTTTGACATGCATTTTTAGCAATTTTCAAGCAATGAGAGCACCTACAAACACAACTTGTTAGACCCACAAGGTTAGCAAAATCAAAATCCAAATGTAAACATGCAATAAACTGATAGATTTAAGCTAAAAGATGCAGGTTAGACCTATCTAAACACAGCAAAACAAAATAGCAAACTAAAATAATCAAATTCGGATGAGAAAACTAGAAATGCAAGTCTCTGTCAAATCAGGTGATAAACCTCAGACTTCACTAGTATCGCGCGACACAGTTTCCTATAGTCGCGCGATATACCTCGGTCTGGGTGATACTTCTCACTATGGGCGGGTGATACTTCACACGATGCCAAGCGATATACCTCAGTACTGGCGGGCGATTCTTCTCTCGCGCGAAGTGTCGCACCACTATACAAAGGTATATCACACGATATTTCTGAGAAGTATCGCGTGATACTCTGAGACAGAAAATTGAAACTACAAAATTTCTAAAAAATAATCCAAAAAATGATGAAAATGCAAGAAACTAAAGGACAAAGCCTATCTACTCTGCCCCACGGTGGGCACCAGAAATGTACACACTAAAATGGTGCACTTCTATGAACCATTACATGCAAGGTTGCTCAAGAATGAGGCCTCACAAAGTGGCTCATAGCTCTCTATGCATGGAGTTGCAAGGGACTATGATAAATTTGCTCTCAGCTAGAGCTACAAACTTGTGACCTTGCTTTTCAACCATACTATGAGAGATTCAAGTGAAGACAAGGGCAACAATGCCAATATCTCCAAGAATCACTATGAAGATGCAATGCAATGCAACTAAAATGAGAATGCAATCTAAGCTATGAAAGGAAAGTACAATGCAACTAATCTATGAAAGGAAATAGCAATGGATTACAATGCCTCCTATTTAGACTATGTGAGCTTATTCTATTGCATAAAAGGATTTCTACACTAAGAATGCCATTATCATGCAACTATGAAAGCAAATATGAACTAGATGATGAAAGCAACAAGTCTTCAATGTCTTCAAAACTCCAAATGCACCTAAAACCTGCAGCATAACATTAGCATAAAAACATGGTATATAAAATGGAGGAGAGAGCTCTCCTTTTATAAGAAATGAGGTGAAATGGACCATGGAGATTAAGAGGCAAAAAGTCTTAATCAGTGGTGGAGCTTGAAAGAGGAGCAATCCATGTGCACAAGTATCCTCGAATAGGAAAATAAGAGTTGACTTTATGTCCATATGAGACAAAAAGTACTTTTTTCCTTTTTATAAAATATGAAAAATGCTTTATTTGTGCAACTTAAGATAAGAGGAAAAGGTGGGATTTTTATTTAATCAAAAGGGGAGGAAATATTCCTTTTAATCAAATAAAGACTTAGGATAAATGGTTAGCCCAAGGATAAAAAATCCAATATATGATCGAAATTAAGATTTGATCAAGAAATTAATAATGTTGAAAATATTGATTATTGATAAAAATAATTCAGGATTGATAAATTGAATAAATGGGGCCCAAAGTCTTAGCGACCATTTTAGGGTGCATACAGAAGTTCTACCTCTAGAGGAAAATTTTCTTCTATTCCAAAGACTAAGGAAAAAGGTGTAGCACCTGTTGGTGTTCTTATGCTTTTTCTATAAGCCCACAAGGTCGAGTTTATTTTAATGTGCCAATATCTCCCTAAGTTGTCTACTATTCTCTTCAAAATTTTCAAGATGTTTTTATTTGTTGCTTCGACTTGTCCATTACCTTGAGGGTAATAGATTGAAGAAGAATGATGAATCATGTGAAACTTGGTGCATAATTCCTTTAAGTCTTTGTTCTTGAAATTCTTGGCATTATCTATTATGATGGCATGAGGTACGCCATATCTACAAATAATATGATTGAGGATAAACAAAGCAATCTGCTTTCCTGTTGCAGTTGATAGGGGTATAGCTTCCACCCACTTAGTAAAGTATTTAGTTTATGTGATGATGAATTTGTGACCATTCGAGGATGGTGGATAAATCATGCCTATTAGGTCTAAACCCCATTGATAGAATGGCCAAGGTGTTGTCATTGGATGAAGCTCTTGCACGGGCGCATGTATCAAGTTTCCATGGAATTGACACTTTCTACAAGTTTTGGCAAAGTTACAAGTGTCTTTCTCCATCGTAGGCCAAAAATACCCTATCCTAAGAAGTTTCGTAGCTAAGGTTAATCCATTTGAGTGTGATCCACAAATTCCTTTGTGGATTTCTCGTAAGGCTAAGTTTCATTCTTTTTCTTCTAAACACCTAAGGAGCATTCCATCTAGACTTTTTTGATACAATGTTTCAGAGATTATGGTGTATCGGGTGGCTTGGCAAATGAAGCTTTTCTTTTGATTCCTAGTTTGGTCTATGGGAAGAATTTGATCTTTCAAGTAAGTGTAAATTGGTCCATACCAAGGTGATTTGTTTGTAGTTAGCAAGAAAATGCTATAAGGGTGGGTAGGGTCAAACGCGGGTTGATCCACTTCTTCTACCAGGAATTCATATCTGGTACTCTGATCCAGCATCTGCAAAAGTGAGGCCAAAGTTGCCATTGCATCTGTTGCTTTGTTATTTTCCCTCGGCACTTGTTCAAATGTGATAAGTATGAAATACTTCTTAAGATTGTCCACCATGTTTTTGTAGGGTATCAATTTGTCATCTTTCATTTGATATTCTTCATTAACTTGATTTATGACTAATTGTGAATCTCCAAAAACCCTTAGTTCTATTACTTTCCACTCTAATGCCAACTTGATTACAATAACCAAGGCTTCATATTCTGCTATATTATTGGTGCATGGGAATAGAAATTTGTAAGACTTTGGAATGGTAGAGCCTTGAGGAGTGATTAGAAGTATGCTTGCCCCTAATCCATGATGAGTGTAGGAACCATCAAAATAAAGTTTCCATGTTTTTGCCTCAACATTCACAATTTCTGAATCTGGGAATTCCACTTGGATGGGATGATCATCTTGAATTGGTGTTTCGGCTAATTGGTTAGCAATGAATTTCCCTTTGATTGACTTTCTATCAACATATTCTATGTCAAATTCACTTAGTATCATCACCCGCTTTGCTAGTCTTCCATTCAATGTTGTTTTACTAAGTAGATACTTTAAAGGGTCAATTTTGGCAATGAGCCTTATCTTGTGGGCTAGCATATAATGGCATAATTTTTGGGAAGAAAAAACTACAGCAAAGCATGCCCTTTCCATGAATGTATAGTTAAGCTCGTATTTGACCAAGGTCCTACTAATGTAGTAAATTACCTTTTCTTTTCTTGTTTCATCCTCTTGTGCTAAAAGTGCCCCCAATGAATTTTCCGTTGCTAAAATGTATAAGATCAAGGGCTTGCCTCTGACAGGTGGCATCAAGATTGGTGGATTCATGAGATATTTCTTCAATAGATCAAAGGCTTCTTCACACTTGTCATCCCATTTGAAAATTGTGTCTTTATGCAAAAGTTGGGTGAAGTTATGACATTTTTCAGCTAATTGGGAGATAAATCTCTGAATGGATTGGATCCTTCCTTGTAAAGATCTCATCTGACTAATGTTTTTAGGTGGTTCCATTTCCATGATAGCCTTCACTTTAGCGGGATCCACCTCTATCCCTTTTGTAGATACAATATAGCCTAGTAGCTTGCCAGATTGGACTCCAAATGCACATTTCTTTGGGTTAAGTCTCACTTTGAATTCTTCTAGCCTTTCAAAAAATTTCTCCAAAATTGGTAGATGCTCTTTTCTTGAGTGGGATTTAGCTAATATGTCATCCACATTATCCTCCATGAACTTATGCATCATATCATGGAATATTGTGGTCATTTCTCTTTGATAGGTCACTCGCGCATTCTTCGAGCCAAACAACATGACATTCCAACAAAAAGTACCCCATGCACATGTAAAAGCGGTCTTATCTTGGTCTTCTAGTGCTATCTTTATCTGGTTATATCTACTAAATCCATCCATGAGTGAAAACATGGAGTGTCCTATTGTTAGGTCCACTATGGCATCAATACTTGGAAGTGGGAAATCGTCCCTAGGACATGCCAAGTTTAAGTCTCTAAAATCCATGCAAATTCTAATAGATTTGTCTTCTTTTGATACTGGCACCATATTTGAGATACATTGTGCATAATCAATGGCCCTTATAAAGCCTGCCTTCAATAGTTTTTCTAACTCCACTTTGACCAGTAGTGCTATGTGAGGATGCATCTTCCTTAGCTTTTGCTTAACAAGTTTGTCTCCTTCCTTGATATTTAGATGATGCATTATCAGATTTGGGTCTATACTTGGCATATCATCATAAGACCATGTGAAGTTAACTTGTCTTTCCTTAAAGAACTTGATGAATTCTATTCTTTCTTCACTAGATAGTGATGTTGCTAGGTGGATGATTTTTGGCTCTGTTTCCAACCCAATATTTATCTTTTCTATCGGCTCAATTAAGATCAGAGATCTTTCCTCATAGTGCTCTAGTAGAGCATCCAAAATCCCTTCCTTAGGTGCCTCAGTTGGGTTTTCACCTTTGGAAACATCCTTTATTTCTTTATTTTTTTCTTGATCTAATGTTGCCACCATGTGGTTTTCAACACTCGATTCTTTTCCTTTTCTATTTTTTTCATTTTTTTCATTTTTTCTCAGATTGAAAGTTTGGATGCTCCCTTTGATCATTTCTTCTTGATATTCTCTGATAGAAGAAGGTTCAACCACGTTGAGGTATTGGGACACCATGTTGTCATTTAAGAATATTGGCAAGGTAGTTGGTTCAATGGTATTCCATTAAATTAAGTCCGGGTGAATGAAGGTTAATGGGTCAACACTTGGATTTGTTTCAATTGGATTTAGGCTGTATACATCATTATTGGAAGGTTCATACAATGTATCTTGAAAATCTTGAACATGGGCTTCCTCTAAATGCTCTAAAGAAGAAGGGTCAAAGTCCTCCTCACTAGACTCCTCTAGGGTTTTTGTTTGATAAAAATCATGTGGATTAAACCTAGTATTTGATTCTTCCATAGTAGGTCTCCATGAAGGAATGTATGGTTTTCCTACCAAGGATTTTTTTAGTGGTGAATATTCACCAATTGGCGAATATGTCACAATCGGGTGATAGAAATTGGCGAATAAAACAATCAAATACAGTTTGGTAGTCAAGTTCTTCGCCCATATTTCTCTTTACTGTTTACTCTTATTTGCCACGGATTAAATTGAGTGTTTCTTTCAAGGATCATCATTCGCCAAATTCCCATTTTCCTATGTGAAATTTTTATTTGTCCTAGGACCCAATTCGCCATGCATCACACATAATGGGGTCCCAAGTTCCCTCTCTATTCGCCCACTCGATTACTTGAAATTACACGGGGTTCACCAAATATTAGTTCTTATCATATGTAACGGTCAGCCCATTCACCAAAATGGACGATGTCAATTATGAGGCAAAATCTGATGGCTAATATGAAAATGGTTTATTTGTAGTTGTCTATTTAAGATATATGAGTTTCATTATTGAAACATGCCAGAAAGAAGGATCCTTCGAGAGATTTTCATTTAGTACTTAGTAGCATAATAATTCAGTTGATTCTGAGCTTAGAGCTCACAATTGCGATCAGTAGCGAACCGGAATGACTATGACTACAAGTTCGTAGTATTTTATTGCAGCCTTAATTTGATGGAGATGTCATAGTCAAATTTAAACAAGAAGAGGACTAATGAAGGTGGAGATGTCCAAGAGAGGCCAATGAAATGCAGAAATATATCTTCATACTTTGGCGGGGGTAGACGCAATAGTGTTGGTCAAAGTGAGGAAGGTACATCATCAGAGGAACCTGTACAATCTCAACCTACACAAGAGTCTATTCAACAAATTAGGGAGCCTAATAAATCTGGTGACGAAGTTGCAGAACCTGATATCTCTAATGAAGATGACCTTGATGAAGAATATCCAATAAATAACCAGTACCAGGATGAATCAATCGACTTTGGTGATGATGATGGTGCAATTAACAGTAACACTAAAGGGAGAGGAAAATCGAAAGAAAAAACTGATCGTCAATGGGAGATGGCCAGGAGATTTAAATTTGATTGGGCAGCAAAGTATCCATTCATTGAGCCCATGGACAATCCAATTGTAGGTGAGCCACTAGTAGAATGCAGATGTACGATTTGTAGTTGGAAGTATAAAAAGGAAAAGTGGTTGCAACTTAAACTAGATAGCATAGAGAAACATGTTGGTAAGATTTATGAAACCTCAACTGTAGATGGAAGGGAAATAAAAGTGGTAAGATATAAAACAAAGGAGCAATGTCAACATAAAAGGAATGCTGAGGAATATTATTTGTTTCAAAAATTTAAGATGAAGCCTGGTGAAGTTCAAGGTTCTATTAATGCTATTTTTGCAAAAGCAAGTGAAGTAGAAGAACGCGGAAAAGCTGTTCAATTAAGTAATGTTTTCCATATTTTGAGTAGAGGGCATCCAATGACAGACTATCCAAAAATGAGTGGTTTGTTACACTTTCTGAAAGTTCCTAACTATCTTGTCAGTCATTGGTCGATAAAAAGTGGATGGGAATGGGCAAGTTGTATTGCGCAGGTTGAAATAGAGGATGTACAAAGAAAAATAAAAGAGTCAACCTTTATTGCATTGTCCTTAGATGAAGTTACGGCAATAGATAATATGTCATGGGTATGCATGCATGTTTATACTGTACAGAATAATGTCCGCCAACCACATCTACTAACTGTTGCTAAATTGAGAGACAATGCGACAACAGAAACTTTATTTCAGTTAGTAAAGAGCCATTTAATTGAATATGGAGCTATGGATGAATTGACAATAGCGAAGAAGTTGATCTGTGTTGGAGCGGATGGAGCTTCAGTAATGCAAGGTCAAAGGAATCATCTTTGCACAAAGATGCAGGCTTCTTGTTCACCATATGTTGTTGGCATTCACTATATGGCCCACAGGATGAATCTTGCTTTTAGAGTTGTGAAGAAGTTTCCTTCAGTAAACAAGGTTGAAGATTTAGTAAGAGAGTTGTACGCATATTTTTGTCGAAGTCCCAAACGTTTTAGGGAATTTCAGCACTTTGCTGATGGAATTACCGATGGAAACAAGCTTCTTAAAGATGTTGATACCAGATGGATCTCTTTGGATGGACCAGCACATCGAGTATTTTCCGAATATCAATCTTTGATTGGACTGATGTATGAAAATCGGGACAATGCAGAAAATCAAAGATGTGGTGACCTGCTTCAGAGGTTGAGAAATTTAGAGACATTTTTGACTTTGGCATCTCTTCTTCCCATGCTAGAAGAAATGACGTTAATTAAGAAAAAAGCCCAGCAAAGAGCCATGTATATTGCAGAATATGCTCACTTGCGTAAAATGTCATGCCAAGCCCTCGATAGTCTCTATCGTACTGACCTAAATTTATTTGATGATAGATTTAATCACTGGTGGAAACTAATAGATTTGGATGATCCTGATAATTATTTAAAGATCATTGAAAATGGAGATTTATGTGTTTGTGTAAGGGGATTTCATATACCAATGTACTACAGTGCCCCAAAGAAGCAAGCTACAAGAGTTACAAGGGAAGAGTTTACCAAGATCGTCGAGTCTATAACAGCTAATGCAAGGGACATAGCCTATAGAGTTTCCTTTGAAATAAGATCACGATTCCCATATGATCAACTACTTGAGGCCATGGCAATTGTGTTTCCTCAATATTGGTCCTTCAACTCTAAGGAAGATTATCATAAAAGGTTGTTGACTTTGATAAAGGAATTTTGCAAATCTGTAGAATTCAATGGAGTGACTATCAAAGGAATATTAGATGAGGGTCTTCTTAGATAGCAATCAGGCACCTTTGCAAGGAATATGAAGCATCAATATCAATTAATGCATAACCCACATGAAGAGGGCTCGGCAACAAAGCTTTGGACAGAACTAAAACATAGCACAATGTTGCGTGAAGAAATTTCAGAGTACTTCAAGCTTGCTGATCTATGTCAAACCATGATATTGGGTTCAGTGGAGGATGAGAGAGTTTTCAGTGCTTTGGGCTTCCTAAAATAAAAGCTAAGAAACAAACTAGACAAGAATTTGGAATCATGCTTGAGGGTATACACATCTAGGTATGATGTCAATACTTTTCCTTATCAAAAAGCAATGGAAATTTGGAAGAAAAGATGCAAAAGAAGAGGGGTGGGCAACACCATTAACCAATCTCCTTCAGCGACTCCAAGTGGGACAAGTACAGTTGGCAGTGGCACTAGTGATGGGATTGGGAGTCATAGAAGCAGAGGTCAGAGTGAACTTGAAGAAGACACAAATGAAAATGAAGAACAATGAAGCAACTGCAATACCAGAATTGGATGATGATGACGACACAGAGATGAATTGGCAAATTTAGGAAATTTCTGTTAAATTAGCAGTGGCAACCAATAGGTATTTTTTGAACTTATTAACTACTATATGATATCCTATCATTCAATGTTCATTTTAGAAAAGCAAGAATGTATTATGTTTCATCATTAAAATTTGAGAACAAAGAGTATTATTATTGTAGAGTGTGGTTTATATCATGTCATCAATGATCATTCATATTTGAATTTGAAATTCCTGAATGAAATTTTGTATTCCAATAGCATATAACAGAGTAATTTTGTATTCTTAGTTAAACTCAACTAAGAAAAAATGAATAAAATAGAGTAACTCAACATACATTGAATTGGAAAACATGAAAATTAGATAGAATCATAGAGCACAATTTGTTTTGTATTCATTTGCAATATATTACAATTTAAAGTAGTTCAAAATTCAGAGCAATCTTTGTAGGCCACTCCAAACATCCTCTGGTGGCAGAACAATTTGGTTCATAGTATAGTCACACTCCTGCAACTTCGTTAGCAATTCATATTTGGAAGTGTGACTTGACAACACTGTTGATTCTAAAAGTCCATTCAAAGTTCTCACTGGTTTGATGAAATCCAAAAATACATCACAAGATATGTCTGCAGGGAGAAAGCGTACATCAGTATTTATTTTGTCTTGCAACCTTGTTTTGTAATTTTCTCGTCCAATGAACTGATTTGCTTCAAATCCCTTAGGCAAACCAAGACTTTCCATTTTCACTTTCCTTTGTTCCATCTTTGTGATCTTCTGCTTAGCTTTGTCATCCAATTCCTATGCTTCCCATAGCTTCTCACATTTGCGAATGATACTTGATACCTTTACTGATGCATCAAGGTGGTTGCTAATTCCTTGGTTTGATAGATAACTATCACTCTTACTGTAGAGTTGTTGCATAATATCTTTTGTTGTCTTTTCTTTGTTGACAACATCCATGTTCTGTTGAATGTTGTTTTGGAGCTTCAAGTAACATACTCTCATACTTTGAAGCATTTCAAACCAATCATACAAGCTATTAGACATCACCAATATTTGGCCCCAAATGTGTTCTTTTGTAATCTTCACTAAATTATGACTAGTATCTGTTAAAGTCTTAATTGTACAATTGGCCTTCTTTAGTTCTTCTGCCATTTTTTCACAATTGTTTTTCTCTTCTACTGCTTTTTGTTCCCAATGATTGGCTTTATCCGCCTAAGAGGCAGCATTACTCTCCAGATTTTTAAATAACTTTTCTGAACTGGCTCTTTCTTCGTCAAGTTTTTTTATCATTTCTGCCAATTTTCCCCTCAGTTCCAGTTCCTTCACCTACTCCTGTGCCAATTTTCCCCTTAGTTCCTTCAGCTCCTATTCCTTCAGTTTCACCTGCTCCTGCTCTTGTTCCTTCACTACCGCCTCAACATGTCCTTGCTCTATATCTGCTGATTTTTTAATCTTTTTTTGTAATTCTTTCAAACTATTCTCTAAAGCTTTCCTCTTTGCTTTTTCATTACCAATGTCTGCCTATAACTTTTCTATATTTTTCTCGAGCTTGCTTTTCTCTCTTTCCACCTTTAGCAGTGCACTGTAGACCACTTGGTTTGTAGACTTTGAGACATTGATTTTGTCCACATTTTTTACTTTGGAAAAATCCATTTGGAGAGTGCTAACTTCAAATTCAGAGTGATCTATCTGACTCTCTGGTGGGTTTCCATCTTTGTTTGGTGGAATAACAACCATGAACTCCATCATGTCTCTCTTTGGGTCATATGTTGGAAAAACCCTGTTGGATGCAGGTTGTTCCTATGCAGCTACAGTAAGGGCACCAGACTCCAATGCCTTCTTTGATTCCTTATTCTTTGTTTTTGTTTCTGCAAAATTATTATAGAAATCCTTGTAATGAAAATCTGGTGTTGCAGAAGGATTTGAATGTTTGAAAGGTGAAGAAGAGACAGAGCTTGCAATGGCTGTTGATCTAACTAATGCTCTTTGAGGATTTGAACTTCTAGAGGGTTTTGCTAAACCTAAAATTGGAAACACTTCTTTATGATCTAATGTCATTGTTCTAGAACTGGAACTGGAAATGGAAAACTTTTGCTTCTTGACACTATCTTCTTGTATAGGATTCTGTGTAGATTCTAGTGGCCTCTTTAGAGATGGAACTTGTTCTATAAGGTGCCCACTCCTACCAATGCCAGTCCCATGAATGCCACTAGTACTACCACTAGGTCCACTATCAGAGCCAAGTCCTGCATGACAATCATAAGCAGTTTTTTATGTCTCAATTGTATTCCAGATGCCTTCTCCTGTGGGACCTAAACCACCACTTTATAACCCATTTTTTCAAGAATGACTGCCCCTTTGCTATATACATTTTTTTGATCCTCAGAGATTGCACAGTGACTCCCAGTCTGTGGAGTACATGCATTATCAATATCATGATCATCTGAATCACTGCTATCAGTGTCGTATGTGGAGTTAGGATGCTCCATATTCCACAATTTGCTAAACTCTATATCCTTGTCTATGTCATCCAGATCTGCACTGGTCTTTGGTTCACCAAGAGCCTTTCTCATACTCCAAAAATCATCCATTTTCGTTCTAGTCCATTTTCTATCCTTACAAGCTTCTGCTATTCTCTTTGTTATTTTTATGTTTGATGGCTAAGCAGCTTTGTCGTAGAAATTGAAGGACATCCTAGGCTGTACAATGCCCTGATTTATTATTGTCATAATTTGTGATGACAACTGTTCAACTGAAATGTTTTCCTCAATGGAAACTTTCTCCATCTCTTTTCTAACGTCATCCCAGCTATCCTTGTTTTTGAACTTCTCTAGCAATGGTTTACTTTCATGTTGAAATAAGTTTGCAGAGTTCTTATTAGCAACAAGCCTTTCTTGAATGATGTTGAGTGGATCATACTTCCAGTACCACTCTAAATCAAATTGAAAAATATCTTAAAAAAATTGTGCCACTTGGAAAGCCTTTCTCTCAAATGTTAACCCTCCAATTGAGAAAGGTAAGGAAGGGAATATGCTCTTCTTCGATTGGCCAGAGAAGAGTCTATCTATGCTCTCTATTTGTACTACATATTCTACTGCAAACACCCTATCTGTCACATGCATTGGAAGTTTGTGGGGTTGCAGTTCTGATCCATAAAACCTTAGCACAGTGTAACCCTCCATTAAGTACTAGTCAGCCAATTGAGTTGTGCTTCCAAGTTGGATGCAATCCCTACATGAAGCAGACAATCTGGGCATTGGAGTGCTTGTTATTTCTTTGTACAATGGGGCCAAAAAGAAGTCTACAAAATTACTGTAATTCCTTCTATTATCATACAATCTTATCTGAGGTGTCCAGTTATATATTGGATTTGGAGTACCTGTCCCCCTCTGAATTTCAAGCTTGTTGTCGTTGCTCATTAATATTGCAGCATTCTTGGCTAGCAAAAGATAGCACAAGTAGGTTGTGAACCTAAATGTCTTAGAATTGCCTCTTTTAATCAATGCTAATTGCTCTTGCATCGATTCAACCACGTGTCCAACAAAATTATATCTTACTGGTTCATTCAGACAATGGATATCCCAAATGAATTGAAGAATGTTGGCACTCACTTCCCTATTGTTTTCCAGTCCCAGGCAAAATGATAGCGAGGATATAGTATCCTAAACCCATGGCACAAAAACCTTAAAATCATGAGGCTTATGGTTCTCACCCAATGAAGCCTTTGCCTCTGCAACTATTAGACCCTTTACAAATGAATTTTTTCTGTCTTGCAGGACTGCCTCATATTGCTCTGCCAACACTCCCAGGTCGATTTTGGCATTACAGTTTTGTGGGTCAAACCCTAGGTCTAGCAAACTGACAAATTCTTCCTGGGTTATTGTTAAAATTTCTTCCTGAGTTTGTTTCTTCATCATAATTTTTTGCACAAATCTTGACAATTTCTGGGCAAGGGAAAACTTTGGGTAACAGCATGTTACCCAGACCAACATCCCAGGAAGCAACTTTATTGGTTATTGCACCTACCGCTACATTAAATTTTATAAATTTAGACCTCCTTGGCCCAGTTGCCTTACTGCACAATGTATGTTTAATTTCTATAACTCTCTTTTCACCTTCGATAATAGGATCATAAACATCGTGATACTCATCGGTGAAACCAGGGATTTGTACTAGTTTTCTGAAGTCCATTACAGTTTTCCCTTCTACTTTCCCTAGGCCTTGAGTTTTCACTTTCCCCATTGTTCTTCGACAAAATTAAAAAACAAAGATTCACAGATATTTACTAATAGTAATAATATCACAGATATTAACTAACTAATTAAGAAAACCCCAATTTAAGAAAACCCCAATAGAACATGCAAGAATTAAAATTTCAAAATCAAGTTAAACTTAGTACTTACCCAAAATTAAACTTTGAATTTTGAAATCAGGATAGATATAAGTTCGAACGGCTAAGGCTCTCACAAATTACAGTCTCGATTTCCAAATCTCTGGTGACGGTTCCCATTCAATAGTTCTTTTTAACTCTGCTGCTACGAGTATGAGTCGATAGGTTTTTAAAAAGTAAATGTTAAAAACCTTTCGTTAAATGCTAAAGTAATCTTTCTACATCATACACGTGTAATGTAAATGTTTGTAATCTTTCTAAAACATTACACGTCAACTTTCAACGTGTCACGTTTCTAGAGCGAGTTTTCAGAAAAGCTTTTTGAAACCCATAGAACTTTCAAAATACAACTTCAGTTGTTCATCTGTCGTAATCTAATGATTGTCATGATTTTAAAATATTAATAATTTAACATACACTAATGAATATTAATGAAGCGGATGAGCTGGCTGACCTGGCAGCTAGAGGAACAAATTTGAAAATTCTATCCGATGTCAGCAGAGTTTCAACGCAGCTCATTGAATCTAACTACTAAATCAAAATGGTCAAATCAGGTATTGATATATTTTTGCCTCAAAAGTTGACAGAACGGCTCCTTGTGGTGATAATTCGGGCGTCTTCTCTCATAAAGCATAACACGTGTAGGAGTTGAGAACATTAAATGAGGATTTGGATTAGGATAAGAGGAGCAGATACCTATTGTACATTGAAGAGTGACGGTGTCCGGACATGAGTTATCTTCTAGTGTCGAAAACCTTGGTTGTTTTCGATCATTCGCCTCTGCGCAATTAAAGCTCTGATACCAGCATCTCCTATGTGCACTGCTGTGATTGTGTGGGACCCAATTCTTAGTTGTCGCTAGGTCAGGGAATGGAGAAATTCTAATCAGCGAATGGGGGCTTGCGTTTATTGCTAAAACATAATGGTGGGTCCTAGTGTCTGGATGAGTCAGAAGGTCTTGACATGTCAGAGCATCAATGGTGGCTGCTAAAGCGCAAGGGAGTTGCCAGAGATATGCGAAATCACGCCGATCGTTGATTCTTCTTTGCGGTGTAGGGTTTCAAACTGTGGGTCCATGGTGACATGTATGCATAAATGGCACTCTCCTATTGGCCGAAGGAAATAAAGAGGTGGATTTTTGTCAACGGGGCTTGGGCTAGAGATTTTGATCGACGGGCGGTGTGTGATCGCATGGAATATTCTCTCCCCATGCGATCATGCACCCACCGTCTGATTAGATGTCATTGGTTTGTATGCAGTGGGACCACGTGATGATTCATCATTGAGTATGTGTGCTGCTACAATTGTAGGGGCCCAATTCTTCATCATGTTAGTCATCACTAGGTCAGGGAAAGGAGAAAGTCTCCAGTGAATGGGAGTTTGCCTTTATTGCTAAATCTCAATGGTGGGGCCTAGTTTCTGGATGAGTCAGATGGTCTTGTCATGTCAGAGCATCAATGGTGGTCGCTAAAGTGCAAGGGAGTTGCCAGAGATATGTGAAATCATGCCAGCCATTGATTCTTCTTTACAGTGTAGGGTTTCAAACTGTGGGCCATGGTGACATGTATGCATAAATGGTGCTCCCCTATTGGCCTAAGGAAATAAAGAGATGGAGTGTGGTCAGCGGGGCTTGGGCTAGAGATTTTGATCGACGGTCGGCGTGTGATCACATGGAATATTCTCTCCCCATGTGATCATGCGCCCACCGTCTGATTAGATGTCGTTGGTTTGTTTGCAATGGGACCATGTGATGATTCATCGTCGAGGTGTTAGGTTGCGATTGGCTAAGCTGGTAAAATGTTTAGTTGTTGCATGATCGCATGTCAAAAATTTCTAACATGCGACCAAGTGACCGATTACTTCTTGTGCTGGGTCCGTTGGAGGGGAGGGCAGTGGTCCCGTTGGTGGTTATGTGGCATCCTATGGGTGGCTGTCGTATGATCGCATGTCAGAGTTTTCTGACATGCGATCATGTGACTGGTTGACACCTGTTCCTCAGCCTGGTGGTAGATGGTGATGTAGCATTTTTTGATTGGTCGATGTGGCAGAGACATGGAAATTATCGATGGGGCTGTGGTCAGAGGGGCTTGCGGGTTGGCCAGCGTGTTTCAAGATTTACGACTAGCGTGACAGTTTGTTGCATGTTCGCATGAACCAATTTTATGCTTTGCGATCATGCAACAAACCCTGTGTTTTGGCGGTGGCGGTCATACGGCAAGGTAGAAGGGTGACGTGGAGGTATGTCGCATGTTCACATAGCCCATTTCCTAGCTATGAGATCATGCGACAATTGTTCAAGCCTTAACTCTAAGATAGATGACGTTTTACTTTTCATTCAAGCCTTAACTCTAACCATTTATTCTATCGAGGTAATGAATAGATTACACATATCTGTCAGTACATTGCTTTAATTCTACAATTAATTCAAATTTCAAATCGATATGATAATAAATATACTTAGTACATTGCTTTAATTCTACACATCGCCTATGGTAAATGGTAATATACTCAGTACATTACTTAAAACTTTACTTTATTTCTATCTAATAAATGCCAAATTAAGAATGATACTTTTCAGGCATATTGCTGGTCCTTATAACATTTACTGAAAACTCTCGGTGGAAACATGACACATGTCATGTTTCCACCGATAGTTTTTAGTAAATGTTATAAGGACCAGCAATATGCCCAAAATTCATCTTTGGCCGTTGATACGTATTAAATCCAACGAACATTTGTTGTTTGAGTCTGACGTCATTATCATAGTCATGGGTGATGGGACTAGGACTATGGGACCCGATGCAATGTGTCAGTATTCAAATTTCCAATAACAAATAAATTAATTCAACTATTTGGAAAATAATTTCACCATTTTTTTATAAAAATGGTATCGGTTATTAAAATATTCGCCAACCAATACCCATATTTCAAAACATAATTTGCCATCAATATTAATAAATTTATTTTTTTTTTTAAAATTAATCGCCATTTTTTTATAAAAATTGTGTAAACTATTAAAAAATTCACCACCAAATATCCATAGATTGACGCATAATTCGCCAACACTATTAAATTTTTTTCACCCAAATCACATGTGATTCGCCACAATTTTATACTTTTCGGGAGGGGGGGGTTCCTTAAAGTTATCCCTGTCGCCTACCCATTGATTTGTCTCTATTTCTATGCTTGGCACATCATTTAGGATCACTTGACTAGAACTAGATGCTTGATTTGAACTTGCTTCTGTTATTGGTCCTTTATCTTTGGTAGAAGCATAATTATGGATAACATCAATACCTTTATCTTGGCATGACTCCTCTAATAGGGTCTCCCATTCCCATTCATTAGAATCCTCATCACTATGAGATTCTAATTATAATATTTGATCATGTAACTTGGGGTAATGTTTTTGAGTGTATCCTTCCTCAAGATACCCTACTCCTACTTTCTCTTTGGAACCTCGCCATGTTGATTCTATGGGTCCAATGATCCCTTCATTCTTTGTGCCCAAAGGTCCTTGACCTTTGTACCCCATATTTTGCATGATTGAAAACCCTTTCCCATATTGATGTGTGGGAATGGTTATATTTTGGATGTGTTTGACATGGGCACTTGATTCTTCATCTTTGTATAACCAGTTGAGGATTTCATTGTCTTCTTCATCCATGGTAGATGATGTACTTTCCCTCACAAAGTTATCATTATATCTATGGGGCAGATTTGGAGGTTTTCCAAAGGACTTGTGTGATAAAGGTAGGTCCATCATAGATAAGGAGTATTCACCCACTCCTTTTTGCTTGATCTTACATTGCTTATCAAAAAAATTCATCATTTGGTCCATCTTTTGATAATGGGCCTCTTGAGTGTACACTTGGATAGCTTTGGTAGGGTCTTCTTTTGGTTCTTCAATAATGTTATCCTCATTAACCTTCTCTTTTCCTTTAGTCAATGTTGTTAGGTTAATGAGTTTTGGTGTGTCTTCAATAACAACTTCTTCTTCCATCTTTTCTTTTCCTTTCAAAAAAGGGATGTCCTTAGAACTTTAACCTTGCTCCATTTGATTAGGTATAGACCCTTCAGCATTGTGTGGAACCAAGGTGGCATTGATAGGCTTGACATTATTACAATATTGAAATGGGTTCAAATCCCCACTTACCATTATCTCTTGCCTTAGATATGGGAATTTTAGGCATTGATTATAAGTTGAAGGAATGGCTTGCATTTCATGGATCCATGGCCTTCCTAACAAGATATTATAAGTCAAATTTAACTCCAACACTTGGCATATGGTCTCTTTTTGCATGGGACCAACTCTAATGGGTAGCACTATGACTCCTTTTGAGGCTCTTTCTTCATCATCGTAGGCTTTTATGGTTATCTTTTTCTTAGGGTCGATAGCCTCCTCAGAAAATCCTAGGGCTTTTACCAAGTTAAGGGTACAAATGTTTAAGCTAGCTCCTCCATCTATAAGGACTCTTTTCACCCTATGCTTATGGATCAACACTTCTATATGTAAGGGCAAATTTTGGGGATGATTAAGGGACATGTCATCTTGTTCAGAAAATGATAGGCAATGAGGTGCAATTAAGTGCCCTACCATATTTTGGAATTTATCTACCTCCAAATTTAAAGGCACATTTGTTTCCAACAAGGCTTTCTCCAAGATATCCTTATGAATTGGTGATAATTTGAGCAGCTCAAGAATAGAGATTTGAGCGGGAGTTCTTTTGTAATTGATCAACCAAGTTATATTGTTTTGATGATGATGTTGAAGCTTGGTTTGATAACACAATCTTTGGAGCATTGGTAGGTAGGATAATTTCTTATGCTTGCCCCCTAGTGACAACATTTGATGATACCTCCCTTGACTTATCTTTCACTATGATAACATTTACGATTTGATCCTCTTCTCCTAGAGTATTTATCATGTTATCATAGGTATGAGCAAAGTTTACTTTTTCATTGCCCTTTTTTTTATTTTGATTAGCGTTAGATGACTCACCCTTTTCATGATTCAAAAAGGGGTTTTTATAGGTTGGGTGATCACCATTATTTTGAGGCCCTTCAATTTGAATGGTTCCCTTGTCAATTAAATCTTGTACCAAGTATTTTAACCTCATGCATTCTTTTGTTGGGTGACCTCTATTTTGATGATATTCACAATGATGGGTCTCATTCCACCAATAAGGCTTAACTTCTGGTTCATAATCTCTCATACCAGGTAATGTGATGACATTATTGTTAACCAAGGTCATTAATACATTCTCCAAAGGTTCACCTAAGTAGGTGAATTTCTTTTTATTATAATTGGAGTAGGAAGATTTTGATTTGTCCCCTTTAGCACTATTGTTGGGATTGTTGGAGTTGTTATTGGAATTATTGGAATTATATGGAGCTTTGTTTGATTTATTAACATTATTTGAAGAATTAACTCCATTTGGTAGGATAAAAGGGGTTGACTTCAAGTTGTGGACCTCCACAACTCCATCATTCACAAGTTTTTTATTGTTGTTCTTCATCCATGATTTAGATTTATCATTGTTGTTGTTGGACCCTTGATTATTAAAATACTTAGGCACATAATTATTATTATTGTTGTTATTATTGTTGTTGTTGTTATTGGATTTTTTATCTTTAAATAGTTTGATTTCACCTCTCTTAACCAAAACATCTTCAATCTTGACCCCATTTTCGATGAGTTTTTCAAATGTTGGGGGACATTGAAGTTGTAATCTATAATTCATTTTCGGGGTCAAATTATTGGTGAAGATCTCCATCTTCTCTTTCTCGGGGATACTTTGTGGATACCTTGCAAAAACGGTCCTCCACCTTTGTAGGAATCCTAAGAAGGACTCTCCATATTTCTATTTTGTATCACACAACTTGAGCATTGTGATTTCGTGCTCAATGTTATAAGAGTAATGGGTTATGAACTTGGAGGCTAGCTCCTCAAAGGTCTTTATTCCTGGGGTTAGTTTTGAAAACCACTCCATTGTGGGACCTCCTAAGCTTCTAGGAAAGAGTCTCATTAGATATGTGTCATTGTGCACAAACTCAATGCTTAGGGCACAAAACTCTCTTAGATGATCCTGTGGATCTGTTTTACCCATGTACTTATCGTATTTAGGAAAAATGGTATTAAAGGGAAAAGATACCATAGCTAGGCTTTTGTCAAAAGGGAAAGGACACAAAGATTCAATGGAAAAGGCCTTAGGTTCAGCTGCCTTCTTCATGGTATCAATTTGTTCTTGGAAGGCATTTATCTGTCTATTCATAACATTCATGAAGTCATCTTGTTGTTGGTCTTTCTTGAGTTGGTCAATATCAAAATCATAAGGCAACTTTACTCCCTTTTGAGCTAGGTTTAGGAAAAAGTTCTCCTTATCTTTATCTATCAATTTCCCCATAACCTCTAGGAAGTCTAGGTCTTGGGCAGCTCTCTCAACCCTTTCCTCAAGTGTTTCTTTGGGATTATGATTGGCATTTTTTATATTGTGATTATGATAAGCTGAATTTCTATCCATCTCTCCAAGTCTTTGTTCAAATAGGTTTGGAAAAATTTCCTCTTGATTAGGATCTTTGAAAAGACTTTGGTATTCACCTTCTTGCTCTTGGCTTGCAACAAGAGTACTATCTCCTTGTAATGGTACCCTATATGTGTGGGACCACATGGAAACCGACATCCAACAAGGGTGTGATTTGGAATGATCCTTGACTCGAAAATTGTTGATTTTATATTGAAGATATTTAAAAATATAAGATGAATTTCTAATGGATATATCTCTCACTTGTTTATGTATTTCAAACACAACAATCACGCATTCACTTGTCTCTTTTTACCCACTTAACACAAAATGTTTGATTTGAAGAACGTTGTCACGGGTTTTGCACAATAAGACACTTCAAGCACCTACCTAGCACAAGATTTGGTTCGTAAACATGGCTCTAAAAGGTGGTCTTGCTACTTTATCAAGGTTTTAATGTAGATTCCGTTCAAATAGATCTTACACTTTCATCCCCCAAGTATGTTAAGGGGCTTCTCACATGCATAAAAATACGATATGGCGCAATCCGTGAGGACTACTAGAGGAAGTTCAAAAAATTTAAAATTCATTTGTCACACACCCCATTAAGGATGTATGCATTTCATTTTATAGTGGGTTGGATTCCCACAGCAAAAGCGAGCGTATCCCACTTTGGGTTGTCCCTCTCACCGGCCTCATTAAGGCAAACTCGGGAGGCAAGCCCACTAATTCTCTAGCATGTTCATTCAAAGCAAGGAAAATGGAATTAAGGTTAAGCTTTTGGGAATTTGGTTCACCGAAAGGTGAAGAGCATATCCCTAACTTTTCCTTTAGTTCCCAAACACAATTAGCAATGTTCAATTGATTTCATCCACTAACTATAGGGATTTGAGTATTTCTACTCTCTTCCACAAAAAAAGGGGCTTTGATTTTAAATGTTTGATTACTTAATCCTTCTTAATTACTAGATTCTTGAAATGCATCAATGCCACAATTTAAGGGAAAATATTGACTAGTTGAGGCTTACCTTTCCCTTGTAGCTAACCGAAGTTAGGGGCATTTTTTAGTGATTTCATTATTTTTATCCTTACCTTGGCAATAGCTCCTTCCAAATGTGCTTTTCCACCAGCAAGTTAGTCAACACCAACAATCACAATGAGGGGAAACCAAATCAAAATTGATGAAGCAAAGAATTATGTATTGAACCTTAAGCACCTTATTTGCAAATTTTTAAGAAAAAACTTGAACTAAGGAGTAAAAATCCAATTAAGGGAAACAAAATTCATTTTGTAAGCTTCAATAATTGCAAGATAGTTTTGATATACCTGATTTTCTTCCTCTTGCGATGTCTCAAGAACAGCCTTGATGTGTGTAACATTTTCCTTCTTGATCCTCTTAGCCAATGCTTTTGCTTCTTGATTAAACCTGCTCTCTGGCTTTTGGACCTTTCTGTGCTTACTCATTTACAGTCAAAACATACAAATAGAGAGTTAGATAATTGAATAGATCAATCTGACAATAAATTAAGACAATAAACAAAAAGTGACATTAGTCACCTAATAGGCGAGATCAAATTGTTAGCAGGCGTAACTTTAATGACATCAATCGTCACTTTTCAGTGATACAGGCGACACGAAAAGTTACTCAGGCATGAAAAATTTATTGCTAAGCGTAAATAGTATTGAAAATTGTGTAAAATGATTTATCCAAAGTGACAAATTAACAATACTAGGTGTGAATTAGTAGATACTAGGCATGACTATTTCTGTAAATTGCTAAGCAAAGGTCTGTCACAAGTGGTGACAAATAGTAGCTAAGCGACACTTCTTGAGTCACATGTGTGACTTTACGTGCAAAGGTGGAACAATTTATCTCACAAGCGTGAGCATCTATCTCTTAGGCAACTAGAAAGAATTTAAGACCGAAGAGAAGTGATCGATAAGGCGTGAGTTATCAACTAGTAGGCGTTAGAATAGAGATCTCAAGCGTCATCTGAATGACTACAGGTGTGACTGAATCTTGTGTATGCATGACTTCACCTATTTTCTACAGAAAAAACATAGAAAAGTGAAAATAAAAGCATACAAAATATGATGAAATGAGGCTCAGAGCCCCATGGTGGGTGCCATTTTGTATACTAGGGAAAGTACCTTCATAGAATTAAGGTTAATCATCAATAAATTGAAATAGTAACTAAATAGACCACAATAAAGCAACTATTTAGCAAATTAATGATCAATTGAGCATCCTATGGCTCTCTAATTAAGAATGTTAATGCATAAGCTCTCAACAAGGTCTAATTAATGACAGTCCTAGAATGAGAATGATAAGATAAACAAGTTAAAGCTAACAATTATATCAAAGTATGCTAATTATGCTCTCAAATGCCTTTCTAAACTCATTGAAAGAGGTTCAATGCAATTCTCAAATATGTGGTTATGATTATCAAGGAATTTGGTCTTCCTTTTATAGATTTTCCAATGGTAGGGGGTGTAGTTGTGTTTGATCATGATTAAGCCTTGGTTGAGTCTTTGGTTCCACCCTTTGAAGACAATGCAAAGCTTGTGTCCTCAAATCTTGGGACAAGTAGACAAGATCAATGGACAAGATTCCTTTTCACTTTGAGTGATTGAGATTCAATTAGGCTTGATCCATGTGAATTCCTTTCCTTAAATCTCATTGGTTGCCCCGATTTCCTCTCCTTTGGTTTGTTGAGAGTAATTGAGGTTTATTAATTGATTTAATTGATTTATTTTAGCCGTGTACCCCTTGAATGGGTTGAATTTGATTTAATCCAAGACTATACAATTAATTGATTTAATTGTATTTTGATTTCATTTCATTTGATTAAAATGCTCTTAATTTTGATTGATCTCAAATTAGGACTTGGTTTTAATTTTGATTGGCTAATTATGCGTTGTGATTCAGTTGCTTCAATTTTGTCCTTGATTTGCTTTGATTTGACTTGATTTATTGTTAAATTGCCTTTGTCCATTTTTAGGTGATTACAGTGAGTTTGGAAAATTATAGAGGTGGTGTTTAGAGGTGTGGTGATGATAAATTTGGTATAATCTATGGTAGAGGATCTATTTCTCTTGATGGTAAGAACAATATTGATAATGTCTTGTATGTATAAGGTCTAAAGCATAATATTTTGAGTTTTGGACAATTGGTTGACAAGGGATGTGATCCTTCAATTCAAGTATGGGAAGTTTAGAATTTTGGGAAGTTCCAGAATTAAAATTGCATCAAGTACAAAGACTGAAGGTAAAGTCTTTCATTTAAATAATGTTGATAAAAGATGCTTGATTACTCAAATTGATGAAATTTGGTTGTGGAATAGAAGAATGTGTAATGTTAATTTTGATAATATTGTTAAGATAAGTTCTACTCAATATTTGAGAGATCTTCCTAGGCTGATGAAACCTACTAACACCATGTGCAAGGAATGTTAGTTGGGAAAAAACATAGAGATACTTTCAAGAGTAAGAATCATTGTTCAAGTGGGTTATTGGATCTTGTGCATACTAATTTTTGTGGTCCTTCTAGAGTTATAATTTTATAGGGAGATAGATATTTCATTTTTTTTATTGATGATTATTCTAGGATGATATGGGTAACTTTCTTGAGGGATAACTTTGGGGCTCTAGACAAATTCAATATTTTTGAGGCTATGCTTGAGACAGAGATAGGTTTGAAGTTGAAGTGTCTAAGATATGATAGAGGTGGTGAATTCCCTTTTGGTGAATTCACTTTCGGTGATTTCAATGCATTTTTTCAAGAGCATGAGACAAGAAGACAATTGTCTTCTCCAAGGACCCCTCAGCAAAATGGAGTAGTGGAAAGGAAAACCAAAACCATTCTAGAAAATTCTAGGAAAATGACGTTGGAAGTAAATGTTATGCATGTCTATTGGAGAGATGATATGATTACTATGGTTTACTGATATAGAGTGGGTCAGTAAGTTAATTTCCTAACCACCCACTCCACAAACATTCAACCTTTTAATACCTAATTACTCAAACATGTGAACTCTCCAGACTTATTGTCCCATTAACTTTAGGTATGAAGAACCTTATCACTTCTGAATTTCAATGGAAAGGTTCATAAGATAAGTTTCAATGACATATTTATGTGACAAGATCCATGAGATGATTGTCAAAGTCACTTTCTAAGGCTTCAAAAGCCTCACTTCATACAATATTGGATCTTTTGGTTTAGGAGTAAATGCTAGATTCTTCTACAGTCTCAAAAAACATCTTCCAACTCAACTCAAAGGAATTTGCAGGGTTTTATTACTAGTGAGATCATACTGTCCTAAAAACAGGCCCAATTCCTAGTAGGTCTGCTAGATGAGAAACTAGAGGATAAGTTTACACACTTCCAAAGGAATTGAAAAATAAATGGATGTCTTGAATACCCTTTTGGACCAACTTGAAGATTACTGATAATTATATCTTGACTCCTTTATATGATGACTTAACCCACCTATAGGTCCTTTAGGTCTAATAGACCTAATTAGTTGTGTTTACAAAGGAACCCTCCTTCCAAGGTATGATCTCAACAATATTACTTCATGGAAATCTTTTCTTAGTCTCTCCAACACCAAATCAGCCATTATCCTTCACAAATCCAACCCTTTCCCTTTGTTTTTTCATTTTTTTCATCAAAATTGGGTCAGTCACATAGAGGATGTCTAGATAGAATGTAATTGTTCTCCCATGTGCTAGAACTTTCCAGGGACTGTCTTCTAGATTTTTACTATACATATCCTCTTCTTTCACTCCCCAAGTGGCCGTTAAATTACCATGGTGGGACTGCAAAAAAAGAAATAATTTCTAGTGAAACCCTAGCAGATTGAGTGTTTGTGACTGGTCTAAACAAAATTGGTTTGTGTTCTGTCCAAACTTGATCAAATTGCAAACTAATACTACAGGAAGTTTCTACATACACATTTCCAACTCTTCCAATCCATGTTCTCTCAATTCAAATTCAAAACATAATCAAATATGTAATGCCCTGCCAGGGAACCCAGAAGAATTTAACCTAAACATAATTTTCTTTTAATGGGTACTACGGTTTCTAATAGAACTAATTTCCTTTTTTTAATATGATTTTCACATGCAATTTCAATTAATTTTCTATGCTAAATATTGAGGCAAAATATCAATCTTTTATGGGTAAAATACCCTAACTAGAAAAACCCACACAATTTCCTAAAATTTCTTCGTAGGTTTTCAAAACCATCCAAACATAATACCAGATCTAATTTAACATCAAAATAATCCAAAATTTCACAAAAAAAACTTCATTTAAACATAAACTCAATTTCCAATTCATTCACATAAACAATTCCAAACACAAAGCATACAATCTTTTTAAAAGAAGAATTTTACAAAAAGAAGGTTTCAAACCCTACCTCAAACAATGCCTGAAAAATCGAAGACAAGAAGAATCCTACACAACCTTCAAAATCCAAGCTTTCCAAAAATCTCAAACAACGCCTACAAAATCCAAGCTTTCTAACAATCTCAAACAATGCCCACAAAAACTAAGTTTTCCATAAATCTTCCAAATTCATCCAAAAGAGCTTCTCCAAAACCTGATAGATGTAGTTGAAAATAATACCTAGAAACCCCTCATAAAGAAGACCTATTCCTCCTAGGGTTTCCAAAACATGTAAACTCTAAAGTCGAACTCAACTCTCTCTCTACCTAGTTTACATCAATTTACTTGCATGATTAAAATCACTTAATAATAAAATAATGCACTTTTAATTAAAATTTCTAACTCAAATTTTAACTTTAAATTCTATTTCAATTTTCACTTAAACCGAATGTGCAACTTAAATTGCATATAATTACTTAATTAATAAATAAATACTTTAGCACATAATTAATTATGCAAATTGATAAATTAAATATTAAATAAATCAACAATACCCTTTAATTTTTATATTTGGATTTCATAATTAATAAAATCCTCTTATTCCAATTTTAGACTTTTAATTAACAAAGGTATTTAATTACCCTTAATAATTAAATATTCTCTATATCTAATATTTCCACATTCATAAAATATAAATATTCAAATATCATAATTATTCCTAATTTAATTATTTAAATCAAATAATTCACACAAGTAAACTCACTTGACTCACAAAACATGAAAATCGACTAACTTAAACAATAAATAAACACCAAGGAAGGGCTCGCGAATTCACGTCACCTTGACGAATTCGAATGGGTAAAAATAGATACTTGCCCATTATTTATGACAATCAATGGCTTGGGTTGGGATATGGATTTGTATGCTATCTCCCCTCTCTTACCATTGAGATTTTACAATAGGGCACGCTCATCCTAGCAATTCAGGGAAGTCGATACCCAATACCTGCAAACCTACATAAAAGACAAGCATATACATACCTGTATAAATATAAACAAGAAATGGTGAGGATCGACCAATCATGTGGATCTCGCAAGCAACTACGACTCTGTCCCTCAACCACATCAGGCATGTCAAACAAAAATATAAAACATACACATTAACCATACACATGCAAGTATGGGGTCAGTAAAACCATAAACATAATATACATAACATCAAATCTATTTGAGGATTTATACAAACATGAAAAGTGGCCTAAAAGAGTATGGCCGATTAAACTAAAAATTAAACTATGGGAGGGGTGTTACAAAATACGCAAAAAATCAGAGAGGGTTCTGGAAAATTCAATCTCTTATTTCTTTTGATTGTCAAAAATTACATCACCGTACCTTACCTCCGATCCCAAAAATGGATCTTGTCATTTTTTATATGTTACCAACCTCTTCCAACAAAAATTAAAGGGTTGTGACCATTGGGAAGGTAGTTTGGCACCATTAGCCCAAACATGACAACTTTGACATCTTTTTAGTAATTTTTATCAAAACTTTTCAAGTGACCTTTCTTTCCCTAAATATTGATATTATGACACAAATTAGGCTCAAACCTACACAAATATCTAATTTATTCATCCTCCTATAATCTAGGCACCCTTTGACTAGATTTGACCTTGTTGGTTTATCTCACCATACAAGTTAATGGTCTTACATTTTGGGTTTAATTTATTAAAAATAGAAAGACAAAATATAACCTATTCTAATTGTCTTGATCTTCTTATTCCTGGAAATCCTTGGAAAGGAAGTCTTCATCTTCTTGATGGGGTGCTCCTGCACCATTTACACTCTCAACCGAGTTCATATCAAAGGTGATACCAGTAAGACTCCTTATGAATTATGGTGTGGCCATATTCCTACTATTAAATATTTCAGAAATATTGGAAGTAAATGTTATATCAAGAGGGATGAAGATCTAGGAAATTTTGATGCTAAATGTGACAAAGGAATATTTCTTGGTTATTCAACCAAAAGCAAGGCCTACCAATGTTATAATAATAAACTGAGGAAGATAGTTGAGAGTGCAAATGTAGTTTGATGAAAGCAATCAGAGACAATATAGATCCCACATATATGATTCAGATGATGAGAATGGTACTAAAGGAAAGTAACCTCAAACCCATAATCAAGTTCAGATCATTTTAGGGAATCCAGTGTGTCAAGGAGAAGAAACTAGTACAAGTGCTAAAGAAAGAACACAAGAGTCTGAATTTCAAGAAAAGACTAAGACTCTTAGGTATGTAAGGTTGAATAATTCAAAAATTAGATAATAAAGGTGTTCAAACTAGAAGAAGAGTTGTTGAAGATCAAGTTGAGTATTGTTTGATTTCAAAGATTGAGCCTAAGAATGTAAATGAAGCATGTAAAGATGGACTTTGGGTAAAAGAAATGGAAGAAGAATTGATGTAGATTGAGAAGAATAATACATAGGTTCTTGTTCCCATAACTAAGGACAAAAATATAATTGGAACCAAATGGGTCTTCCAGACCAAATTGAATGAGGAAGGTGAAGTTATTAGAAACAAAGAAAGACTTAGTTCCAAAGGATATTCACAAATGGAAAGAATTGATTTTGAGGTAACCTTTCCCCCTTGGGCAAGAATTGAAGTTGTAAGATTGTTTCTTATTTTTTCTACTTACAAGGATTTCAAATTCTAACAATTGTATGTCAATTCAACATTCCTAAATGGTGAATTGGAAGAAGTGTACATTGAGCAACCAAATGGATTTCAGTTGTCTAATCAAAGTGATATGGTTTTCTGGTTGAAGAAAGCTTTGTATGGACTAAATAAAACCCTAAGAGTATGTTATGCTAGATTGCATAAGTACTCGTTGAAGCTTGGATTTAACAAAGGTACTTCTGATAGTAATTTGTACTTAAAGATTGATCATAATAACATTTTAGTTGTTGAAGTTTATGTTGATGATATTATCTTTAGAAGGAATCACAGGTTGAGCTGCAAAGAGTTTTCTAATGAAATGCAAAATGAATTTGAAATGTCTATGATTGGAGAGATGAAATTATTTTTAGGTTTTGAAATCATACAATCAGAAAATTGAGTTTTATATCTCAGTCCAAGTATGTAAAAGAGTTGTTGAAGAAATTTGGAATGGAAGATTCAAATCCAGTTAGTACTCTCATGGTGACCGGATGTAAGTTGACTAAAAATTATGATTCACCTAAGGAAAATAAAACTAGATACAGATTTATGATTGGTGGATTTATCTATTTAACTCAAACCAAACCTTATATCATGAATGCAGTTTTTATTGTTGCTATATTTCAAGCTAATCCTAAGGAATCTCATGTTGTAGCCATCAAAAGAATTTTCAGATTTTTGAAAGGGACAGTTGATTTTGTTCTATGTTATCCTAAAGATGATGGTTTTACTTTAAGTGCCTTTACTGATTCTAATTGGGGAGGAAATGTGTATGATAGGAAGAGTACTAGTGGTGGTCTATTTTAATTGAGAAAAAGATTGGTTTCATGGTTGATAAAAAAGAAGAGTTCTACTTCTCTATCTATTGTAGTGGAAAAGTATATCGTTGTTGTAACCAATTGTACCCAGGTAGTAGGGATGAATCAGATGTTGAAGGATATTATCCTAGAGTGTTGTATGATGAACCTATTTCTATCTATTGTGACAATTCAAGTGCAATTAACATTTTTTAGAATCACTTTAGGCATAATAAGAGGATTTCCTTCCTGTACTATCTTTTGAGCTCTCTAAACAGCAACATTATGGAGCACAGGAAGAAATTGAGCAATCCTTTGTTGCATGAGGGTTTAATCCTCCTCATTTCTGACTACACCAGAGACATTGTCCTGGATCCAATTCCTAAAAGGGTCACTGGAAAAAGGAGATAGGCTAAAGAGGTCGAGAGAAAGGCTAAACCTAGCAAAAAGAGGAATAAAAACAAGGAAAAAACCTCTGACAGTAGTGAGGAGGAAGGCAAAAAGAGGAAAAAAAATAAAGATAAAATCTCCGACAGTAGTGAGGAAGATGGTAATATAAAAAATGAGGAAAAAGAAAGGGCTAGTGGAGAAGACACTAATGAAAACAACCCTCTTTCTCAGGGAAAGGGAAATGATGAGGAAGACAATGTGGAGGTGGATTCTAGTAATGAGGAGACCCAGGAAAAAGAGGACAGGGATATTGTTGAGATTGAGCAGGAAGAGGACATGAATGATGAGGAAGGAGGTAAAGACGAGGGAAATCAAGAGGAAGAAAAAGATGATGAAGGAGCTAAAGAGGAGGAAGAAGATGCCCATGAATCCCCTACTGAGGATGACAAGGAAGACGCTCCGGATTACTTTGTTGAAGAAGAAAAAATTGATACTCATTCGGACACTGAGGAAGGTATGGACCTGACTAGCAAGGAGGATGGTAAAAACCAAAAGGAGGAAACCTTGGGCCTCCTGGAGGGTCAAGCTGAAGAGGAAATGGAGGCTAGTCAGAATCCTCCTGTTGTTGATGAAAAAGATGAGGATCATAATGTACCTGAGGCTAGCTCGGACCAGGTTATCTTTGAGGAAGGCAATTGCCACATGGAGGACACTCTTGTTCTCCTGGCGAGCACTACTAAATGGGATGAGGTTAACAATGCTGATGGTTAGAGTACTTCTCTGGATTGGATCAAGCGGGAGATGCAGGAGATGAAGCTCCATCTTTAGGCTATGGAAAAAGCTACGAATACCCTGACAACAAAGCCAGAGAAGCTGGAGAATAAGGTTTTGGATAAGGTAAAAAATAAAAACTGGAACAAGGATATAGCTACTAAAGTTAATAAGATTGTTGACAACAAGGTCAAAGACATTAAGGCAAAAGTCAGTAAAAATGGGAACATGATCAACGAGGTTCTGAGTCACAACAATGAAGGTCTTAATGCAGCTGTCATGAACCTGAATATGCTACACAACTATCTGGAAAAAAGTCAGCTGGAAAAGATGACTATAACAACTGATGAGGAAGGTGGGAATGCTGGTCCAGGAACAAGAACTAGAGGGTGCACTCAGAGGAAGATCCCTGAAAAGCCAAAGGAACTGAAGGACCTGAAAGATGTCATCTAGAAGATGGAGGACCTAAAGATGAAAGCGGAGAAAATGATAAAAAATAAATAGTGTGGTTTGCTTGGTCGTTGGGTGTTGCTGGTAGTTGTGCTAGTAACTGTTCTTTTTTGCTTGTGTAGTCGATTCTAGGGTTGTTTTGGGTCCTACTTTTATTTTTCCAGCAAGCATTTCTTTTTGGTGAACTTTCTTGCTATATCTTTTTGCTTTAATGTAAATGGTTTCGGGTTCCATTCAAAACTTGTTTTTACCTTAATCAAAAACATTTTTTAGAATCTGGTGTTCCATTCAAAGACTAAACATATATCCATCAAGTTTCACTTTTTTAGAGAAAGTGTAAATGAGAAGGAAGTCAAATTGGAGTATGTGCCTACTAAGGAACGGATTGCGAAAATGTTCACAAATCCTTTTCCTAAGGATACTTTAGAGTGTCTAAGAGGGAAGTTAGGGGTGTTTGACCCTCTAGATCAGAACTAAGATGCATTGGTATGCATCAATCCAGTGCATTTCGTAGTCATATCTTGTGACCAAAATTTATGATTGGTGGCTACTACTCGGGGGGAGTAGTCAAGTTTTATATTTTCTAATTCAGATGTTTAGATTCGGGAAGAAAGTTTTTATGGTTTAATAAAAAATATGTTCATTTTCTATTGATGTCAAAGGAAGAGATATTTATGTGAAAAATTGTGAAAAATTGTGAAAAAGTAAAGGAGAAGAGTAGTGCGCAAGGTCTAAGGGGGAGTTGTTGATTTCTTTCTCATTGATTATTTTTCACATCATATGTTGCCATCAATGCCAAAGGGGGAGATTACTGGAAGAATGTGAAAATATGTGCTCAAGATGTTTTGTCATTGATGTCAACATATTTCTCTATCTGAGATAGTGGTACAGTAAAAATCAGGAGTTTGTTTGGTCAATATAGCAAGTATGATGAAGATCAGAGTTTGTGGATTAAAGATTTTGTAGAGGGTTGTATGTAGTTGATTCAGTTTAGGTTTCATAGGTTTACATGGATATTTGAGTGAATTATAAGTATTTGTGCTGCAGCTGGTTTTCTAGTTGTTTAGTGGTGACAAAGTGACAGTATTTTGGTTTTCATTGCTCCACATTGTAATATCTTTCTCTATAGGTTTGAAGGCATGTTTGGGATGTTCATGTGTGTCCTCTATTCAAATGGTTAGTGATCTAAAGGTCCACAAGTGATTTTTCAATATTGACATTCATTGCAATTAGTGTTCACAAGGTTCAATATGAAGATGCTAGTGATTCCAATAATTTGTGTTGGTGCAGATATTGTTATGGTAACTCATGATGCTTGTGGATGTTTCTAGGTCATGTGCTTTTTGCGTTGGTGGTGTGTATTGATCATTGAGCCTACAATTGATGTTTTCTATCAGTATGTTAGTGTTCTTCATGTTCTTAGCTGACAAGATGGGTGTAGCATGTTGCGGATGTTTGAGGTGTAATCTTTGGAGGTGTATCATATTCAAGGTTTATAATTTGGGTCTGTGCTATGTCTTGGCTAACATTTCTTGGTCCGCATGTAATATTGTATTGAGTATGTTTATATTTTTTTAATTAGGTGGTGAGTGTTGAGCCGACCTTGATGATATTTCCAAGGTTGATGTCATGTATAAATAAATGTAATACTCTTGTATTCGTGTGTGTTCGTGAAGGTGTGTGTGAGTATGTATGTGCAATGAAGGTATACATATTTTGAAGTTAGATAAGAAGTGTGAAGAAGAAATTTCTTTTGTGCTTGAATGGAACTGAGTCAGGCATAGAGGAGACGTTATTATACAACTCATAATTTTTAGATGTGATCTAATTTTTATTGTACAAATAGTGAGCCTTCCCTAGGCAGTGAGCCTTTCGTTGGTTTGTCATGAAATGATGATGATTAAAAATGGATGTAAAATGAGTCTTAAATTGAGAAATAGGAGATGTGAATCAAGGTAGAGTTCTGAAGCGACATTGAGCAACTTTGGAAGAAATTTTTGGGCATTGATAGAAGATAAAGTGATATTCATTATTGGAGAAGATTGGGAGAGGAGAAAATAGTGGAAGGAGTACAAGGGTATATTTGATTGGATGGAGGTTAGGAGTCTCTATAGAAGAACAAAAAAATACAAATCATCATAAGATAGAGAGAGACAGAGGAATAGGTCTTTTTGTACCTAAGAAAATCACAGACATAAAGCTAATCAAGAAGGGCATTGGAAGAGCCCAAGCTGATTTGTGAAATCCCATGTCTACCAACAGCTTGATCTAGTCTTTTCTCTATAATTATAATGGAACACAGATCATTTCATAAAGATATTACTATTTTTTCTATTCATTTATTTTTTCCCTGTTCAATTGGTTATTGTTTGTAATTATTGTCACATTTTTTAATTTGTTGTCGATGTGTACTGGGAAGGAAATTATTCATAGTGATTGCAATTTCATGAAAGGACAGTCAAGGAGTGTCAAGACTTGGTGGAGGAGAACAACTTGTGTACCTAAAAGATATTGGAAGAAGTGAAAGAATGAAAGACAAATCATGGTACCTATTCCCAACTTACAAGTATGCTACAAGCCATTTATAACTTGAAAGGGTAGTCCTGCTATTAAATTCCACTTATTAGTTATGCTCACATTTTTTCCAAGCCGACAAGTCTAATGCAAGAGCATTTACCCAACTTTGGTTTTTTGTTTATGTTTTGAGATTTTTTATTTCAGTTTGGGCTTTATGCATTGTTTGTGCCATAATCTTCTTTATTTTCTATTTTAGACATGTTGTCTCATTTAGGGAGTCGTTGTGACCATTTTTATAGAGGAGAAGTGATGGTTCAACATGAAAATAAAATGATTCTTAAACTGAGAGACAAATCGGTGGGATAGAGTTCCTAAGGGAGGTCGAGCAAATTTAGAAGAAAGTCTTGGGCATTGGCAGAATAGGGAATAACAATCATTGTTGGAGAAGAATGAGAGATGGGAGAATGATGAAAGGAATACAAGGGTGGATTATATATTAAAGGGCATTTGACGGTTTCTACAAATGAGAAAACATAAAACAATCATTGTAAGTTGGAGAGGGATAAAGTAATGGGTTTTCTTTGGAGCTGAGAAAATTGCAGACATGAAGGAAATTGGTTAGGGATTTGGAAGAGCACAAGCTAACTTGTGATTTCTCATTATGACCAACATCTTGGTCTATTATTGTGTATATTATTGTAAAGGAAGGTTGATCATTCTATAAATATATTGATGGTGTGTCTAATCAATTATTTTTTCCATGTTCAATCAATTATCATTTGAGATTCATGTCACATTCCTAAAATTGTTGTCATTGAATTTGTTTTTTGCATTTGTATTTTAACATTTTTTTATATGTAAATCAGTAAGGCTACATTTGTTTTGGGTTTGGAAGTTGTTTGACATAATTTTAGTATCAAGGCTACAAGATCTAAGAGTGAAGAAGCATGAAGGTGTCTTAAGAAAATCATAGAAGAAGTGTGAAAAAAAAGTTCTTTAAACTCTAGAGGATTTGGATTCTATAAGATTTTGTTGCAGGTGTGAGAAGACATGCAAGTGTAGAGGGCTTAAGTCCTAGCTAGGGATTTTTGCAAGTGAAAGGAGACCTATGATTGCATAGGGTAGAAAAGGAGGCACAAATAATTACATGAGATTGTGAGAGAAAATTTGTTTGAAGAGAAATGTGAGAGTATCTAAAGAAGAAGGTGACTTTGAAGGGGAAAATGATGTGGGTCATTAGGAAACACATAAAGATCCCATTTTGGGAAGCATATTGAGAAGATGTAGAGAATAGGAAGCTCAATCAAGAATTATTAAAGGAAAAAAATAGAATAGATATTTTTGAAAAGAAATATTTTTCAAATAAGGTTGTGATTACAAGTAAAGGAAAAGAAGTAGAAGATAATGAATTTGTAGTAGGAAAATGTCTCTCTAAAGTCATGAAAGAAAATAATGAAGATGAGTAGGTCACTGTAATGGTACCTAAAAATGAAGTAGAGTAGAATGAGATTGCAGAAGTTGAAGGGATTGTGTCAAATGGAAAAGTTGAGATGATCAAATTAGAAAGCCCCAAACTTGACAATAAAGTGGGTGAAGAGGAGAATAAAATTTAGTGGAAAGAAGAGATTAAGAGCATTGATAGATTGTTAGGAGAAAATTGTACAAAAAATGAAACTCGGGATCTTAATGGTGCAACAAAAATGAATGAACAAAGGTTGGAGTAGAAAAGGAGAATGAGGTACAACTTGAGAGTTATGATTTTATTTATGTAGAGAACGAAGAAAATAGATACATGGAAAGCTTTAATTTTCACATATGTTTATGTAAAGAGGTTGTAGAGTCTACAGTGGTAGAATTTGTAGAGGACATTGTAGGGGAAATTTTTTAGAGGTTGTTTGTTTGCGATCAGATGGAAATAGTTCATGGTTATTTTAATTCTATGAAATAAAATTTGAGGAGTTCAAACACTTGGTGGAGGAGGACAACTTGTGTACCTGAAAGATGTTGGAAGAAATGAAAGAAATAAATACAAATCCCTATTCCTAACATAGGAGTATGTTACAAGTAATTTATAACTTGAAAGGGTAGTCCTCCTAGTAATGCTAAAAAGTGGGTAGATGATTAAATGGGGAAAGGGGTTTGAATGAGTGTTCACTAGGATGATCAAACAAGTTGGGAAACATCACATCCTGAATTTCATCTTTAACTCATTGCATTAGTAAGAGGAAATACCTGCTAGGCTTAGGGGACTTAAATGTTAAATGGGTGTAGGATTTTCTCCTTTCAATAAGACTAGATTGATTGAAACAAGTTGGATTGGATAAATGAGGTAAATAGGATGCAATGGAGATGATTTTTGTATATAGAATACAAAAAAATTGATACACAAATTCTAGAACCAGATCTAAGAAACAAATAGAGCCATTGATTTGCATAGAAAGTTTCATTCCAATCTGTCTGTCAAGGGCGACTTGTACAATAGAGAGTGACTGGACTTGCCCCTACTGGTGGGAGTTACCTTTCTTTGCCAAAAGTTGATGGGGAAGCCCAAGATCTGAAATGGACTTTTTTGTCTCCCTAAATCTAGATCCAAAACTCCACCACCTATCATCTACATACAAAAAATGGAGAAAATGTTGGAGAAACAGGTTTCCTCAATCAAACCCCTTTTTAGGAACTAAATTTGAAATTGAATTGAAATTCCATAAAGGAAAAAGTGTGTTGACAATAGAAAATACTTGACAATATACTATACCTTCACAAGTGTCAAATTGCCCATGAAGATGCTTGAATTTATCTTGATGTAGTCTTGACCTTGGATCTAGAATAGGAAGAACATAAGTTCCTTCACACATGCGAGGAACTAGACATTACTTCATACCTTCCATGTTTGATTCTTGAAATGAACTTTTCCTCCTTGGATACCTGATTGTTTGATTATTTACCTTTTGATTCTTAGTTGGTTGATTACCGCTTAAAATAAGGGAGGTAGCTTTCTATTTATACCTCTCATAGCCATTTCAAGGATCAAAAGTCAAAGGAGGTTGACAAGGATTTCAAATCCCACACAAAACCAAAATACCAACCTAGAATTCAAATTTGGGCCCAAAAAAGCGTGTAAGGGGTGCCTCCTAATGTACAGAGCAATCTTTTCACCTCATATGTCCCAAGTCATGCTTTACAAGGAAAAAAGGCTCAAATGTTAATTCGAGGTCAATTTTGATGAGTATTCTGAAAATGTGTGCAAAATCAAGGTGTGATCAAGCATAATGGGCATGCAAGCCTTGGACACTAAAATAAGGCCTAACTAAGGACAAGTGTAAATGCTTACAATTTAGGATGCTACAATACTTAGTTCCATTTATGAGCTATGCTGACAAAGTTTTCCTACACGACAAGTCTGATGCAAGAGCATCATCCTAATTTTGGTTTCTTATTTAGGTTTTGAGTTTTTTATTTTCAATTTCAGCTTTCTACATTGTTTGGGGTAGAATCTTCTTCATGTTCTCTTCTAGACATGTTGCCTCATTTAGGGAATCACCATGACTATCTTTGACGAAGGAGAATTTGGGCTCTCTCACCCTTAGTACACTTCTTTTCACCAAGAATTAGTTTGAGCAATTAGGGTCGTTGGTTGATCAAGTGGTAGTGATGGTTTAGAATGGAAGTAAAATAAGTCTTGAAGTGAGAGACAAGGTGGGATAGATTTCCAAAGGGACGCCAAGCAATTTTGTTAGAAAGTCTTGGGCACCGGCACAAGATGACGTGATATTCACTACTAGAGAGGATTGGAAGAGGAGAGAATGATGCAATGAGTGCAAAGGCAGATTGGGGTTTGGAAGGAGTTTGGTAGTGTCTACAAAATAATAAATTTAAAACAATCATCATAAGGCAAAGAGGGACAAAAGAATAGGTCTACTTTGGAGCTGAGAAAATTGCAAACATAAAAGGAAATCAGGTAAGGCTTTGGAAGAGCCCAAGTTGACTTGTGATTACCAATGCTTACCAACATCTTGGTTTTGTGTTGTCTATGTGATTGTAAAGGAAGTTCGATCATTGTATAAAGATGTTAATGTTGTATCTATTCATTATTTTTTACCTTGTTTAATTGTTTATCATTTGTAACTTGTCACATTTTTGAATTTGTTGTCACTGACAAATTTGTTTTTTGCATATGTATTCTAACCTCCTATTGTCTGTTAACTAATAAGGTTGCATCTTTTTTGGTTGTGAAAATCATTTGTCATTATTACTTCTACCCTGAAATGGTTCACATACATGTCTTTGCTTTCATATTTTGCATGTCTTTGTTACAAGCTCTCATCATAGCACAAGCTATGATAAATGTTGATAAAGATTGCAAAGTTTGGTTATACAGACACCAATTGCATTTTCTTGACGCTTTTAAATCCTATCAATAGATCTGTATGTTATGTCCATACCCTTTATAGATACTTTCACTTTCTTCATAAACTTTCAACAGTGTTTTGAAGTGTAAGTTTGTATATCTTTAAATATTTGGAGGTGTTTTGTTAAATCCTTCACATTTTGTGCCTATACTTTCACATTCTACATACATTCTTCAATCTAAAATTATTATTTTTAGATAGAGATTAGCATTAACTCAATCTGAAATAACTGCTATTTTCAACAAAATTACAAACAATTATTGTTTTACAAAAAATTTATAGTTTTTAACATGTTTTGATACTACTGTTAGAACTAAATTACATATATGTTATAATATATATATAAAATACTCCAAGATATATCCTTCTTGAGGTGCCTAATTTTAATCATATCCACCCTAAGGTATCTTCTACCACCACAACACAGATTTCATGTACAGAAAAAAGAAATGTTTAGTATGCTCAACAATCGCGAATGAATTTGAAGAGTCGCACAATAGCAAAACAGGGAGCAGTGAAGATTGGTGGCAAAGACATTACAAATAATTTCATCTTAATAGTTAGTTACATCACAAGGGATTAATGCAGAGATGGCTTCATTAATATAACTAAAGGAAGAGGCTCTTGCAAAAGATCAAAGTTACAAAATAACATGACAAACCATTGTAATTGTGGCATTAGATTAATAGGCTTCAAGTGTTGTTGAGCTAAAAGACATTTGGCACCCCCCATACTACAATTATGAAACTGTTGGCCACAAAGCATTTGCCAAGGACAATCTCGGGCCACAACTCTCCCGAGGCACATATTATAGTGGGAGAACACTAGGCTTCGAGCAAATTAATCACTTGAAGCGATTGACTATCCAACAATTCAATCCTCTCTTGATAACAAAATTATGCACTTGTTTTTTTTAAGTTTTATCAAAAACCTTTTTGCAACAATGCCTCTGACCAACTCAATGGCTTGTTAGCTGCTTGAAATCAAGGTTAAGATTTTAGTTTTATTATTATACCAAAGGCGTTTGACTATGTGATTTAAAATAAAACAATATTATAAGAGAAAATGAATTTCTATTTTATAATAGAATTTTTGTCTTCAAACAATCTCTTCTATAGATTTTTAAAATTTAGATATGCTAGTTATTCTAAAAATTGAAGAGCACCCAACACTATCATAACATAAGGGTTAATAAAGATGTCTGCCACTAGATACTTATTTCTGAAATACAACAATTCTCTCTCCATTGTGCACCTAGTTCATGGTGTAGTAAGAATGTACTTTTATATAATCCATTCTATTAATGAAAATTAATTTTCAACCAGCTTTACTGAACTCTAGTAGTTGTATGATAATATGATAACTTGTCTCGATTAAACATATAGAACATTCAAATTTCTTCTCAGCAAAGATGCTTGTAAGGATGTTTTACTTACATCTGCTGATGAAAATGAAACAATGGAGTGGATAAATAGTACAAAGAAGTTCAAACATTATTAGGGTAGGTGAACTCAAATAATCTTCTGAAAGACCACCTCATTCATTAATTGATCCTGCCTGAAAATTACAATCAATGGATAACAAATGTAAAACTATTGATAACAAAAAGCTGCAATTTATTGAAATCATCAATATTTTTGCCATGATTATTCAAGTCTTCAATCTTAGGTCAATGATTATAAATAAATAAAAGTTATATTCCCAAAATTACAACTAATGTTGGTTCTCCATTAAATTGATCTCACTGCTATTAATTGATCTAAAAATTAAATTGTTACCGATAAAAATTAAGAAATTGGATGAACAAATACTGTATGCAACAAATAACACGTACTAAAGATGGAAATTGAAATCGACAGTACATAAAGCATAACGTCCTAATTTACATATTAAAATTAGATTAAAAATACAATTTTATATCTATAACTTCTAATGAATAAGATTAACAACTGACAAGAAGATCATCAGTCACGATTCACGATACAACATGGTGAGGGATCATTGCACAAGCCACTAATCTGGCTTATAATGAGTAAAAAAAAAATTATTGGAGAGAGGAGCCATTCTAGTTTCTTTAAATGCTCAAAATGTATGGGCAAACACAATAAAATTAAAGGTCCAAATAACATATCATGGGAGTACACACAACGAAATTAATGAATATGGAAGCATGCTCTATTGTGAATTTTATTGTGAATTACATCTCTATGAAGTACAGAGGAAGTTTATTGTGAATTACATCTCTATGAATCGTAAATACATGGATGACTACCATGCAGAGCTAAACATGCACAGTAGCAGTGAAATGCTTCATTAAGGTATTCAGAAACTCGCTCGCCTTCATGTTTCACTCAAATCGAATCATTTCACTCAGAAACTGATATATTTAAAGCAGAATCGCTGTTGATTTAATTGCACATCACAGAAGATTGTCTGAATTCGACTGAGGCGTTCTCAAACCTCTTGACGCTTCTTTATTTTTATTTGATTTGTAGGGAGTATCACATTGGAATGTAACGCTCATGATTTCAATGGTCATGTTGATAAGACACAAACCTTTCAATCCCTTTATACCATTATAAAAATATAAATGAAGCATATTCTTATTCTTTATTTCACAATTTGAAGAGCTTGATACATTATATTATCAACTAGACTATTAAAATCATTTATAAAAACAGATTTCTCATTTCTCATCTCAGTGCTGCAGATCTATACATCATGACAATAAATTTCTTTCTTCAGAAATAAGAAAAAATTCTAATTTCAATTATAACAAATATCTGATAAGTCTTTTCTTTTGGATCAAACTTGAGCTGCACTGTCTACCAAACTCATCAGATTCGTCAAAGATCAAAGCATGTGTATATGGTAGGAGTTTTGTTGGCTCGCCTTTACAAACCATTATCATTTTGCCCTTGTCTATTACAATTCCCTAAGTTTAACTTTACATCTTGCATCCCCCAAATATAAAGAAACCTCATATTGCCAACCCCATTCAGATTATACCTCCATTTTGAAAAAACCAGTAGATTTTTTGAATCTCATAAAATTGCTTGGAACAAAGTTAATTGTATTCATCATACATCTATTCCCTCTTTGATCCAAGTGAAAGTTTCTCATATCCCATCTCTGTTCTGTAGATCTATAAATCAAAACAATAAATTTATTTCTTCTGATAAGATAAAAATTTCCAATTCCAGTTATAAAAATATATGATAGGGTTTTTTCTTTGAATCAAATTTGAGAGTTGTGCTGCCTGCCAAGCTCATCAAACTCATCAAAAATCAAAGTACATGTATATGGTGGGAGTTCCATTGGCTCACCTTTACAAACCATTATCATTCTGCCCTTGTACTTTACAATTTCCAAAGTCTCTTTGATCCAAGTGAAAGTTTCTCATTTCCCATCTCTGTTCTGCAGATCTATAAATCAAAACAATAAATTTATTTCTTCTGATAAGATAAAGATTTCCAATTCTAGTTATAACAATATACGATATGGTTTTCCCTTTGAATCAAACTTGAGAGTTGTGCTGCCTGCTCATCAAACTCATCGAAAATCAAAGTATGTGTATATGGTGGGAGTTCCATTGGCTCACCTTTACAAACCATTATCATTCTGCCCTTGTACATTACAATTTCCAAAGTCTAGCATTAAACCTTGCATCCCCTAATATAACCTTATATTGCCAACTCCATTCAGATCATACACCCACTTTGAGAAAACCAGTAGTTTTTTTGGTTCTGCATTAAATTGCTTGGAAAAAAGCTAATCATATCCATCACACATCTATTCACTCTTTGATCCAATTGAAAGTTTCTCATTTCCCATCTCTGTTCTGCAGATCTATAAATCAAAACAAACAAACAAAAATCTTTCTGAGAACATAAAGATTTCCAACTCCAATTATAACAAATACCTGATACATCTTTTCCTTTGGATCAAACTTGAGCTGCACAAACACATTATCATGATATTTTTTCATTTAAAACAAAATCTTGCTTTTTCTGGTAGACTTGCATCTTCAAGAAAATGGGACTGTATAGTCAGTGGATTGATCGCCCAAAGGGTTCCATTTCTCTTACAGCTATAAACTAAGAGGCCCCCATCTCTACCTCTAAGAAACCGTTTTGAGTAACTCCAGCTCCACTCATCAAATTAAACATTTTCTTGTACCTTAGCCTCCTAGTGACATCAAAAACAGCAAGCCCTTTAGAAGACCCATTTGTTCTTCTTAGTGATCTATCATCAATCGCTTTTGCATATTGCTCTGATTCCACAGATTGTGAAACTGAACATAGTTAGAAATAATAGTTTGCCATGAAGTGCAAACGATTTGAAGTTGGAACAAAACATCATGAGAAACTTTCCAAAATATTATGTTCAAGATGTCCTCTAGTGTGTAACCTGCAAAAAATGATTTCCTCGACCTTTAACTCTTTTGTTTGAACCATCTTCTCTGCATGAGCCGATTTTATGTGTGGACCAACTTGATGAACTCTCTCCTTTCTTCTCTGCATCCTGACCTTATCCATGCCACATATATGCTTGCGTGATCCATCCTCTATGCATGAACCAATTTTAAGGGTAAGCCAATTGGTGTAAAGTCCACTTGATCTAGGATCACCTTTCTTCTCATCTGAAAAACATGCACAAAGTAATGCATTCAACAATAGTCCTTAGAAATTAATCTACCATTTTTCCTCTATCCAATTGAATTCTCTTCTTCATGATACTCCTTAAGTTCCTCTATATACACATAAAAACTTAGTGGAAACATAAAAAGTGATCTATTGCCCTTAAAATAAATTAAAATAATAATGAAACTTTAAGCATTCATACAATAAATTATCTAGAGTAGTTGAAACAATTCAAACAATGCATAATCACCATAACCAAATCAAAACTATGGCACATCAATTTAAACATATTAACAATAATTGGGCTTAAAATTTGGGAAGCATTTCATCCCGTTTCCCTTGTTTGAGCTTAATTGATGGAACGAAAGCTTAAATTTTCCTCTTCCCTTGACTCGGATCAAACAAATCAATGACTTAATAGAAAGGAAACCATGTATAATCATTTTTCTGGAAAGAAAAACAGTCATTCAGATGATACGTCTTTGACAAGCCAGAAATAACCTTATGCAGAAACAAACATATGATTTGAAAACAAGCAATCAACAATAATATAAAATCATGCATATAAAAATGAATTAGAAAGAGCAAACGCAATTATGTATCATCACTCCACAAGCCAAAAAATACTTACAACCCTTACTCGAGCAGAGCTCTCTTCTCCAAAACAAAACAAAAAAAACTTCCACCATAAAGAACCATGCCAAAATTCTGCCTCCACTCTCACAAAAGGGAAAGAAAAATCCAAAATTAGACTTCCACCAAAACGGACAGTTACAAGCCAAAAAAAATAGGCAGAAGCAAAGCAGACGGAAAGTAGGCCCGATGATTAATCTACGATTACATTATCTTCCCTATCTTTGAAAAGTTCTGAATCTCCTGATTCAAAAGAGTCTAATCTTCATGAGAGAGGAGATCTTATTAATGATCCAAAGTGTTGTTGGAATCAGGAAACCTACTCATTTGATCAAATATATCTTATAATTTTTAGCTCCTATCACAACAATCGGAGTATCCAGTATAGTCTCTTCCGAAGTGTCCCAAACCATTCGAATGCATTTCTCAAATCAGTTTTTCTCTCTTAGATCCTGTGGGAATACAAAGTTAGAGTCTTCTAAATAAAAATCCACTTATAAACAAGAACTTTAAAAAAATTAATCCTAGCAGTAGGACTATATATGGCAGGGATAAAACTTCACTGAAATATGGATCAGTTCAATAATCTCCTTTCATTTCCTCAAACCCAACAATCTCATTGATCATAGAAACAAATGAGTGGTGTCTTCTACTTAAAAGTGTCAACTACCACATTAGTTTTACCACTCAAATGTTGAACAACAAATGTATAATTTTGCAAGGAGACCCATTTGACATGCTTATGTGACAAATAGTCTTGAGGATTGATATATATCAATACTTGATTGTCAGTCAACAAGATTAATTCTCTACGAAACAAGTAATGTTTCCATTGTTTCAAAGTTTGTACAATAATGTCTTCATTGTTTCAAAGTTTGAACAATAGGGAAGATCAATGATTGCTTTGTCATAAGTACTATATCGCTTTTTGGCATCATCTAGTTTCTCACTAAAGTAGGTGATTGGCTTGCCCTCTTGACTCTGGACACCCCAACGTTTACTGCAGAAGCATCACCCTCCATAATAAAAAATAATTCTCAAAGTCTGGCATAGGGGTCTTCTGCCTTGATCACCTTTCTTTTAAGCTGCATAAAACTCCTATTAGCTGCTTGAGTCCCAGAAAAAAACTCTCCTTTATGACAATCGATCAAGGAAACACTTATTCCGCTAAAATTTCTGATAAATCTCTTATAGATATTTATTAACCCATGAAAACTCTTTATTTCTGAAATGCTTTGAGGGGTAGGCCATTCAAGTATGGCTTTAACCTTTTTAGGATCAATGCATACTCCTGTTAAAATCAAATTTTTAAGGAATCACATTTTTAAGGAAAACTCACCTTTTTTATATAATTTATTAATAACCTCTCCCTCTTCTAAGAGTATTAAAAAGAATTTGAAGGTGTTCCATTTGCTCTTCCATGCTTTTATCGAAAATCAGAATATCATCAAAATAGATTACAACAAATTTGTCAATGTAAGATCTAAATACCTGGTTTATGATGCGCATAAAAGTAGCAGGGACATTAGACATTTCAAAAGGTATCATCAACCATTCATATAGCCATTCTTGATCTTGAATGTTGTCTTTCATTCAAATTTGATGGTAGTCATTCCTCAAATCAATCTTGGAAAAAATCGTCGCACCTGTTAAACAATCTAACAACTCATCCATTCTAGAAAAAAGACGTTATCTTATTGATAGTTCTTAGAACCCGCAAACTCTCCATTTGTCCCCTTTGTAGATCAAAGTAAAACAAGTGTGGCACAAGGGCTCATGCTCCCCCTTTTGAATCCCCTTTCTAACAATTTACAAATGTGACGCCAAAACTGATGCAGTGAAAGCTTAAAAAAGAAAAAAAAATCATTCAGGTGATACGTCTTTCACATAATCTTTTCCTTAGTAGAACATAGTTCAGATTTGCAAAAACAGACATATGATTTGATAACAAGCAATCAACGATAATATGGAATCATGCATCAAAAACGTAATTATGTATCATCAGTCCAAAAACCAGAAAATGCTTACAACCCCAACTCGGAGCAGCACTCTCCTCCTAAACTGAAAAAACTTCGGCCAAAAAACAACCCCACCTTAAATCTGCCTCCACTCCCGCAAAAGAAGACAGTTACAAGTCAAAAATAGGCAGACGCAGCAAGGAAATTCAAAAACTAAGCAGACGGGAAGTAGGGCCGATATTAATCTACGATCACATTATTGATCATAATATTACTTGAATTTAAATTTTATTTTATTTTCAAACAACAGGGAAAACAATCTCTGCATCCCAATGGTGTCCTTGCACATGGCAATAGTTAGGGTTAATATTACCGGTGAGAACAAGAAAGCTTTAGAGAATTCCCCCTTTCTGGAGAGGCTGAAGCAAAAAGGTTATCCCAATGGTGTCCTTGCACATGGCAATAGTTAGGATTAATATTACCGGTGAGAACAAGAAAGCTTTAGAGAATTCCCCCTTTCTGGAGAGGCTGAAGCAAAAAGGTTATAAAGTTTTGTTTACGGCAGATGTCATCCATGAGTACGCGCTTGGAAAGCTGAAGAAATACGATAGAAGAGGTCAAGCTGGAGGAAACAGAGGAATAAAAGAACAGAAAGGAAGAGAAAAACAGGTACCTTTGAGAACCTATGCAAAGTTATAAAGGACATGTTGGGAGACAAGGTAGAGAAAACAATGGAAATCAAGAAGGCCAGCCGGTAGAGAAAGAATGGAAATCAAGAAGGCCAGCCGGCAGAGAAAGAAAGGAGAGTTCATGAACCCCCTTCTCTTCTGCGACCTTGGCATACATATATGTTTGATCAAATTGAAATAGAAATAAATTGAAATAGAAATAAAGCTAGTTGATCCAAATCACCTTTATTCTCTGCAGCCATTGCTTTGCCCTTGCAATGTGTGTCTTTGCTTGAGCCCAATACTCTTCATTTTCTTAGATGCTATTCCAACTGATTCTCATCCCCTTCATACCAGCTTAATTGTCAGGTTCTTTCACGGAAGCCATTATCTCTAACAAACCCTTGGTTCGGTACCATCCAAATTGCATTATAAAGAACTCGTGAACTGTTTCCAGAGGTTCGGTACCATCCAAATTTTGCACCGACCTAAACATTTTGGAGCCTTGAGCTCTGTTTCATAAAAATTGGAGCCCTCCATTGATTTCAATCCAAATATGGTTTTTTTTGGAACTCGTAGAAGTGAATATTTAGACGTTATATTATAGTGACGTGGTATATTAATAAAAAAATTATGAAATGTCCAGAGTTCATATTGATTTTTAGTCAATATTTGTTTACATCTTATTTAGACATTGGTAATATTGGCTAAAAAAAATATAATGATACTAAATTTTATATTGAATTGTATTTATATATATTATATTAAATTTTAATTTTGATTTAATATTTTATTTAATTTATTTTTAAATATTTGAATATTTGAATAATATTTTTTAAATCTAATTGTATAGATTTGTTTGGGGTTCTGATGATAAAGATCTTCCTCCTTCTGGCACCGCAGCTTTATGCTTCTTCTTTTTTTATGAATAGTTGTTGTTGTTTCTGGCTTTTGTCGTGTGAACTCTCCAGGGTGATTTTTATGTCCCCCGGCCCTTTTTTGTGAATATGTAACTTTTATATTAATTTAATAGAGAAGGCACTATTCATCAAAAATATTCATATCAAATTTTCATAGTTAATATTAATTTTTGAATTGTTATTACCAAGGTTTGGTAACAAACTTCTAGATTTGATTTCAAATTTTGGTAATAAAAATATGTAACAAACATTAGTTTAAAAAGATCATTTTAGTACAATGACTTGTCATCTTACATAAAATCATAAAATTTCCCCCATTCATATTGATTTTTAGTTAATATTTCTTTTGATCCAACTTAGAAATGGTAATACAAATCTACAAACAATATTGGTTAAAAAGGGTTATGTTGGTATAATGGTACAAAATTTAACATTTAAGTATTATTTATATTTATATTTTGATATATTATTTTATTTTATTTACTTTTAAATATTTTTAATATTTGAATATATAAATGTTATTATTTTTTACATTAATAAGCAACAAAACAAGGATGTTGTCCTCTAAAAATAACAACATGAGGATATAAAACCAACTTAGCAAAGTATTAACAACACACTAATAGCAAATCAACATAAAAAACTAGGAGAGTCCAACAATAGATTATAAGCTACTTCTAATAGCATACTTGTTGCATCTCCACAACTCACGCCCCATTTTGGCCATTGGGCCTAATGGGACCCCCCCCCCCCCTATTTTGGCTTTTTGTTTAGGTTGGCAGGACCCTTTTGGGTGGTTAGGCATCCGGTAAGTAAAATTGCGAGCTCATGAGCTCCCGATAGTTGGGTGTCGGTTAGATCACTGTTTAATGCTCTCCCCCCTCCCCTTTTTCCTTTTTATTCCTATTTTTCCTTTTTGTTTACCTTTCTTTTTTTTTAGGAATTAGTTTTTGTCCTTTCGTAGTGTTAGGGTTCTCCAAACTCTAACACCTTCGACTCGACCACTCAAAGGCATATATGGTTTCGACGTTTTGGGGTTCTAGACCACCCCAGAACGACCCTCTAATGATGACATCATCCAATCGGGGACTTTATAAAAGGTTGCGACACTATTTTTTTCATTCTACAATTTGAGTTCTTAGCATTTCATGCTTACGACATCGGTGACCCTACTTCCTTTATTGCATCCCATCATATTGTGATATGCAACCATTCACCCTTGTGATTCCATCATTTACGTCACAAAATCTTCAGTTCTACTTTCCCTCAGTGATAGAGCTTTCATTAGTTCTAAGTTTTATTCCAGTCTGTTTGGTGTTTTGTCAGGGTTTCCTTTTGATTAGGGTCTTTGTTCTTTTCTATTAGGGTTTTTGGTTCTTGTTCTTTAGGTTTGTTGTGTCTAGTATTTAGTGGTCCTAGGGCTTATTATCCTCATTGTCCTCAAAACCCTATATTTTTTTAGCTTTTTTGACCTGGAAGAGCCGTACATCACCTTGAACAAGATAAATCAACTTGGGAGTGTTAGTGTTTTTGGACTCTGACACCTCGAAAGGGCGAAGGGAGACAAACACCCCAACCCTCAGCTCAACGAATAACCCCACAATCCTAGCAACTGCAGAATGTGAATTTCAATCCCAGACTTTATATGACTTCATTCATTTTATATCTACTAGCTGCATGGGAAGAGTGCCCAAAATTGACAAGAAACAGATCTTTTCAAGATAGAAATACTTACCCATATAGCATGTATCCTCAACTGGTGAGGAAAGAGACTCTTAAAGAGAACAGTCTCAAATATCGCGTAGTCAACAATTATTTTATCTTTGTAATAATCTAGTGTATAGAAGAGGACTATGCAAAAAGGATTTCAAAAGAAGCAGTAGCCAAGGTTAGGATGATGGGAGCATACTACATCCAATTCTAAACCTTTACTTATATTGGGGTGGCAGGATGCACCCTCAATCCTAAGAAGCTCCCAAGATATCCCTCAGACACAATTGTGCTCATGGAGATAAGTAGGCAAATAGTGAACACTTATTAGAAAATAGTCAAGAAGAAGAGGCATTATTGGGACTTCTTAATTTCCATTGGGGCCTGAGTAGTTCAAGATATTAAGGTATGTACATCCATCTGCTCTGAATAAGATGAATTCCCATTGGAGGAGTATAAGTTCATTAGGCCAAGGTTTGACCCAATAGGAACCTTTAGCAAAATAAGAGGTGCATTATACAAGCATGAGCCTTACCTCAAGGATCATTGGATGAACTATATTGACAACTATGAGGTCAGGATCATAGATTATTGTAGAATGAAACTAGCATTGGCACAACAGGTAATCCATATGACTATTCCTCCCAAGAGATGGGAGAATGATTCTAAAGACATTCTGGACCCTTTGTACAATAAAGATAAAGTGTACAATCAATCAATTTTGAATGCAGAGGTGAACAAAGGAAAAATGATAAAATTGAGCCAAGCATGTTGTAGAAGTAACCACAAGGTGGATCCAAAGGCCATTCAAAATGGATCCCTTTCCCATGAAGCAAAAGGTGGATCATTCTACCAAGATTGATAAAGGAAAGGGGGTTAAGGTCAATATCCCAACCTTCAAGAAGATTGCTTCCATTTCTCCTAGCACTATGTATGGACATGCTCAGAAGATGGTAGTTCATGTTCCGATTGAGGTGCCACGAAGGAAAACTAAAGGAAAAAAAATGATTCACCTCAAACTCCACCTCTCACACCAGATATTCCACAATTTTCTACAACACCGGCTACAGATACTCCTCTAAACATTCCTACATCCAGATAGAGGAAGAGTGGCATGATTAAGCTCTGTGTGCCTAAAGAAACAGAGTCTCAATCAAAGGGAAAACTTTATAGGAGGATGAGGAAGGGGATCTCAGTCTCACCTTCTCCTGAAACCTATATAGAGGATAAATATCTTGAGGAAGAAGATGTACCTTTTATAAGGAGGACGAGGCAAGCTTCCACAGATGCAAGAAGGAAAGAACTAGAAGAGGATACTCAGTCTGAAATTCAGAAGGAGATAATTGAATCGGAGACAAGTAAAAATCCAGAGTCATAAACTAAGGATGAGTTAGGCCCTGATGAGTTTTATATATTAGGTTTTGAAGATATCTCTAGATTCACAAGGACATCTATGGAGGTTCCAATAAAGGATATAGGTATAGGGATGGTCCCCCTCCACAATAGCTCATTACTAAGGTGCCCCTTCCAGTCCACACTTAGGAACTTCCTACCGAAGAGGTACAAGAAGAACCACAACAAACACAAATTCCTATCCCTCCAACTATTGGGGAAGTTCAAAATGAGGAGTTACAAACTAACCAACCAATTGAGCAAGAAGAGATAAGGGACAAAGTAATAGAAACAACCACCTAGACAGAATTAGAGTTAGAGGAGGGAGAGATCGATACCAGTATACATAATAAGGAGTCTAAGGGCGATGAAACGGTACATATTAAAAAGAAACCACATGAAGAACATCATTTTCCTCCACCACATTCACAAGTTGAGGATATTCAAGAATAATTTGAAAAGAAAACACATGAAGAACCTCTTTTTCCTTCACCGCAACCACAACCACAACCAAAGAAATAGGAAAAATAAGTATCAAAGTAGAATGGGAAGCCAGTGACTGAGTTATGGATAGAACTTGCAGAACCTTCATTTGAAGAAGAAGAAAGATAAAAGAATCCCAACCAGAAAGAGCCTCCAAAAAAGGAAGTGGAAAGAGAGGAAAAGCTAGAGAATTCAGAGTATAGGGAAGCTTTAGAGAAAGAAGAACATGAACAAGAGGAAGGTGAAAGGGAATGGGCTAGAACTTCACTGATAAATGTTGGCCCCATATGAGCCACTTAAAGCTACTTCCAAACCCACCTAGCTAGATAGAGCAGTTCAACCTCATAAGAGGACATACATGGAAGTAGAGAATGTTGGCTTTTCACAATTGGGTCAAGCATTCCATACTATAGAACCAAGCCAGAAAGCACAAAGAATGTCAAATGTAAGTAGGGACAAGAGTGGAAAATGGAAGGCTCAAGTGGTGGTACATCCTCTAAATATTTGTACAAATAAAGTCGCACCTGGAGATTATTTGATGGAAGAGGTGGACTTAGGAAAACCTACTAGGGAAGGTGGGAAGGCATTGGTAGCTTTAGGATTTAGCTAATTATTCAAGTGTTTACGGGAGTACGAGACTGAAATACAAGGTCTCCATCAATAAAATCAAGTTTTCAAAGATTATGTCTCATGAATAGTTGGTCCCATTAATCAAAATAATCCAAAGGCTTCATTAAAAGTTGCAATGGAAAAGAGAGTAGTAATAGAATCTTCAGGTTTTTCTCATTCTTTTGTAAAGGCCTTTTCAAATTGAAGGTCAGAGTTTGAAAGATTCAGAGTTGAAACCATTCGGATTATTTTAAAACATTTTAGAATAATTCTCATTGAATTAATACAACTCATTGATTTGATTAAGGGATCTAGAACAAGGAATTGAGAATAATATAGAAAAATGGCAACAAGCATTGTTAGATTTGAAGAAGATTAGAAAGCAACACTTCCAAGTTTTGGTTAAGTTGTATGAAGGGTCAAAGTTAGAAAATTTTGATGTGTGGGTCAATGTCATTGGTTTCATCATCAAGGATTATCGGAAAAGGATGGAGACGATTGAAAAAATGGGAAAAGATGTTTTGTTATGGATAGAGGAGATAGATAAATTCTTTGCTAGAATTGACTTGGAATTATATGAAGATGAAAATAAAGATAATTTATAGTCCAAAAGGAACATTGTTTAGCAGTTTGAAGGGATTGTAGCCGTGGTGAACACACAACATGATTTGTAGAAAAAAATTTATGTTAAGGAAGACATGAGAGAGATAATGGAACATATAAAATACATTCAAATATTTGGTTCTTGGCTAACTTCATTCTATAAAAGGCAGCAAACGCAATTGAAGTCCATGGAGTTACTTGATTTTGGAGAAATTGATGAAGTGATTGAAAGATTTAGGAATGTTCATCTATGTGTTCTCTCAACACTAAGTGTTTATTTCATGTTTGTTCATCCACATTTTGGTCTTCTTACATCAACAAAGAAAACTAGGCATCCGAAAATGCAAACCCTTTTCAACCCCAAAAATGGGCAAAATTATGTTTTACAAAGAAAGTCTGAATTTTGAGGTCGAAGATCTTTTCGTCTGGGTCATTTTTCATTTTTTTCTTACAATCAGTTCTCAATCAATTATGCAACATGTCAACACTTTCCTCCATCATTTTTGGGCATTAATAACAAAGTTTGAGTTAAAAATAATGGTGTTTTTTGTCAAAAACAAGGGAACTACAATCATTTCCTAAAATTTTGAGGTTGATCGCAGCTCACTTTCGCATGATTTCAATGCAATAATATATTTAAATTATTCTCAACATAGTAACTATAGGTTTAGAAGTAGTTTGTTGTAGTTAATCTTTAGTTTTAATTTCATTTCTCCATTTTTTCATGGCCAAAAACCCTAGTTATGGGATTCAATATTCCAATTGTAAAATCTATATAAACTCTTGATGAGGATATAATTAAGGTCGAATCTTTTGCAATAGAAATACAATATCTGTTGCTTCATTCATGGTGTGAAAATTTGCCATCTATGAGAAATTATGGGAATTTATTTTCATTATTTCAAAGAGTTAAATGCATTTCTTGTTGGCATTATGATGGATTTTGGAGTTGAGATGTAGTATTTTATGCTTATGAGTTTGTCATTAATGGAAACTCTATTAGATTTGTTGAATAGATTGCAGATATAGATCGACTCAATGGATACATAAAGAAAAATAACGTAATTGTTTTTATCAATTAACATGAAGACGGTAACAAAAAGTATTATGAGTGGTGGTCAAGTTAGAGAGCACATTGGGTGGTGCAATTGTTACTGGAGCATTATTTTGGTCAGACAAGTTCATTTTTCCAACCACAAATATTAACTCAATTTTTTGAGTCCGTTGGTATTTTTGTGACGTGTTTAGTCTGAACCGGTTGCGTTACTACTTCATACCTAATGATCAGATGATTGAGGTGGTTGATTATTTGTCGGCGCTTGGTAATAAACTTTTGTATTACATTTTGGGATGACATGTTAGGCATGATTGGTGTTGATTTTTATGTGTTTGGTAAATGTTTTGGTTAACTTGTGATTTTTTTTTCAAGCCCTAGCTAACTTAATAACAATAGTATAAAGGAAAGATAAATTGTGTAATCTAAGAAAGAATATCATGTTATTGGTGATTGTGATTAGAAATAGAGATAAATAGTTGCACCAACATTCAAATATTGTATTGGATCTATTAGGAAAGCAGTGTTATTTCCAGATCAGTTATTTGAGTTCATTTCTCAAGGATGACTCTAATAGGTTAGAAGGTTAAATCCCTTAACAGGGTGGACTTTAACAGATATCATTGTATAAATCCTTTAATAGGGTGACTTCTGAGAAGGAGTTCAAAATCCTCTAGATAGGTAGATCCTAACAGATCTGATTGTACTTCTAACAAGGTACTAGTCACTCTTAATCGGCTAAGCTCCAATAGGGTATTGTAAGCTCCTAACATGGAAACTCTTTTTAATACAGTGAAGAGATTTGTGGGTGTCATCCCCACCATGGTTTTCTCCCTCTTACAAAGGTTTCCTCAAGAAAAAATAGTGGTGTTATGTGTTATTCTTTTGTGGATGCTTGAATTATTTTACTTATATTGCATAGTTACATTTGCATGTTTGGTTGTATGGAAGTTGTTTAAAAGCATAATCAAATTATTGGTTGAATTATTTCATTACATGTTTGCACTGATTCACCCCCCCCCCCCCCCCCCCCCACCCCCCTTGCAATGCCTCTCTATACTAACAATTGGTATCAGAGCCAAGTTCCCTTGAAGAAGATTAATAGCTTGGGTGAGATCCCTAAGGAAGGCATGGAGAGTTATAAGTACAAAAGTCAACTTCAAGAAGTAGAGAAGGTGTAATGCCCCACCAGGGAACCCAGGAGAATTTAACCTAATACATGTTACTATGTTTGCAAAATATTTTTTAATTAAGTGTTTATAAATAATAATGATAACAATGCGGAAGAAATACAATTAGAAGACATAACCAGTACATAAGTACATCTCCATTACAGTTAACAATCCTCGAGGGTCCCATGATGTAGAATTAAGTATTACTAATTAAATATTTTAGACTAAAAATAATTAAAATTATCTCATATTACAAATGAATAACAAGTACATCTAATACCATAAGGTATACATAATGATACAACATCCTCTACACAATTAATAGGGTATGTCACAAAAATTAAATACAAAGTATATTACAATTATGCAATTCTAAAGCACCGATACAAGATATATTTACAAACAACATAAGATAGATACAAATAAGCCTCCAAAGAAGAACAAAAAGAAGGTAAAAACAACAAGCATCCTCCATAACCACTATAGGAACATCATAATCTCAAATGGTAAAAGAAACACTACCACCCAACCTCATAGAACCAAAGGTCCACTCCCACGGTGTTGAGGAGATAACAACAAACCCCACTCAGATATAAACTCAATCAAAGACAATTAAGAAAAGGTCCTGAAGGATTTCTAACTCAAAGGGGTTCCACCAACTAATGAAAAAGAAAAGATAATAAATATCAAATAACCAACACGTACCAAAACACAAAATACCAGAATATCAAACAAACACACAACCACCAAATAATACAAAATAGACCACCAGGTAATAATGAGATAAAAAAAATATACACCACAAGAGGAAAATACAAAAAACTATGGAGCAGACTTAGGCTACATACTACGAGAGTTTCATCACATGGCCATCTACTTGAGTTACCCTGGACTGGTCACACTGGACCCCGGACCCTCAAGCATTGAGTTACCCTGGACTGGCCACTCTGGGCCCCGGACCCTCAATATGACCCACACAGAACTAGAATGCCCTTTCAAGAATATGAGGAATTCTAATCATACCTACTCTCTAGGTATCATCCTTATCCTAAACAAGTGCTCAAGGCATAGGCGAGACATAATCTCTAAATTATCTTTTTAATGAATTCTATAAATTTTAATTACTATGTTATCACTTTGTTAATAAAACTTATGATAGGTTACCTTGGTACTGACCACTTTGGGTCCAAGAACCCTATTGTAAGCCATTCCATCAAGATGCACCTATTTAACCTCCCCTAGCCTCATAATCATAATTAATCAATTAGGTTTAAGAAATGTATAAAGGTCAAATTCCAGTCCTTACAACACATAAGGAACATGCACTGGTTCTCAAAACCATGACATCATAAATACACCCTCAAAGTGCTCACATAAATCACGAGCTTCAACTCAAAACCAGGTTGGGTAGAATGATCAAGAACATTATCACCGCATCACAATTCATACATAAAGGATACACACTCCTTCCAAATGTTCACAATAAACAAGAGTTCAAATGGATAAGGTTGGATATACAAGATCGAATTCACACAAAATTTCAACCCATGGACAAAAGTTTCAAGAGAAAATAAACCCAAAGTCTAAAACCTCTAGTGTACATTTACTATAGGTTAGCTTAAAACCCCCAACAAATAAAATCGACCAATAAGGTTTGAATCAATCAATAACAACTAAAATTTCACCAACAATTCACGTCCATATTTTAAAACATCTATACATAGAATTTTAATATCAATATTTTTAAAAAAAATACAAATTAATAATATTAATTAATTAATATTAACATTTAATCAACAATAAATATCAATTAATATTAAAAATAATATCAATATATTGCAATTAACTTAAATCAAATTATTTATAATTCAACCAAATTGATTTATAAATCGATTAATCAACTTATAAATATTTGTTAATCATAATTTATCTTTAAATTATAAAATTTATTTAAATTTATATAATTTTTTTAAAAAAATTAATTAATTGTACCAATATAAAATACATCAAATTTAATTTAAAATAATTTAAACTACATAAACTAACTTTATAACTAATATATTTATTGTTTATTTAAATAATAAATAAACTAAGAAAATAAAATAAATAAATAAAAATATTAATTAATATATAAAAACAAAAAAAACAAAGAAACATCATGTGGAGCATTGGGTCCCACATCCCCCATCCTTCTCCTCCCACGTAAAAGGCTTGAAATGAAATGAATGATTTTAAGCTACATCCACAAGACCAAACAGCCTAAGGGATCACTGGATCACAGTCGTAAGCTAACTCCATATTCTTTTCCAAGTCTGACCTCCTGCTGTGAATATTGACAATCAAACTAGTGATCTGGTTGATCTTATCCTCCTCGAATAGATTGTGCATGCTATTTTCCCTTGAACTGATTTCGTATTGAACCCAAATGTTATCATATGCGGTGCACTCAATGATAAAATGGCATTCAGTCTCAATTGCACCCGACACACAAAATGTGCAAATCCTTTCTTCCCATTCCTCTTTTGGCCTTTTCCATCTACCAATTTTGCATATGAGGTGATGAGAACCCGTCTTCAACTGCGCCACTAACAATATAGCTTTTTGTTTAATAGCTGCCCCCAAATACACCTTACCACCATGTTCCCAGGTTGGGTTGAACACTTTGATGTAATGAGCCTTTTTCCTACCCATGTTATTAGTTCAGATGCAAGTCCAGAATTTTTCTATGACAAACTTTTTTATTTCTGCATTGTTATTAGGGATTCTTGTAACTTGATGTTCCACTTACTCAACCACATTAAGTTATGTTTCATCCATGTTTTCTTCCTGCAGACCAAGTCTTCTTTCATTGCAATTTTGGGTTATCGTTGGTTATCCATGTTGCCAAGTTTCTTTAAATAACTTATAAACCGAGTTATCGATGCCCCCTCCAATGGGAAACTACTTGCTTCAGCTAAAAGAATCTCATATGGGACAGAGGTCTTGACTTTAAGATTGTTAGTGATGAAGTGTTTCTGAATCCTCTCTAGCTATCTCCAATTGCATTTTGTCATGCTGCCTCCCCAAACTTCGCAGCCATTTAGGACAACTAATGTGACCAGTAAACCAAATAAAGTTTTCTTGGATTTTCATTCCCAAAGTTCAGTATTTTTGCATCTATTCTAAAGCAGGTAAGACGCTTTCCACCATCCCTTAATCCTTTTCACTCTACAAGTCTCATAGTTGAGTCTATAATAGAGGTAAATCCCTAAGTATTTGTATTCTTTCACAATTTCTAACGGACCTCCTTCAAAAAGGAATGAAACATGTTTTTCCTTCCTCTTCAAAGAAAAAATCATAATATTCATTTTGGTGATGTTCACCTGCATCCCCACTTCCTGAAAAAAGTTCTCCAAAGCCCCTAATTGAACTCTTAACCCTTGAATAGATTTAGAAATTAGAATAAGATCGTCCGCATAAAGAAGAAGCTTCACCACATATCCAGCTAACTATACCCCTTCAACATCTATCTTATCTAACCAAGATTCAACTTTATCAATGTATAAGGCAAATAAAGTGGGAGATTAACACCAATATCACTACCGAAGCATTTATACATACCCTCTTTAGTTATGATGTTGGCTCTAACTCTCTCATATAACTTATGTATTGATGCTCTAAATACATCTGGGATGTCTAAATCTTCCATTCTACTCCACAACTTGTCTCTAGGAACAATATCAAATGCCTTCTTGAAGTCCACAAAACAACAATAAGCTTCTCCTCCCTGGTTGTCCCATTATTTTTCTATCAAGTGTCGAAGAGTGACCCAATGATCAATGGTAGAGTGTCTGGGCTTGAAACCGCTTGGCCTTTGGCTCTTTTTCCTTCACCTTTAGCCCAATTGTTGATTCTATGTTCCACCATACTCCCAAAAAGTTTTCCAAAGAAAGGATTGACCATAATTGTCTAATAATTAGATGGGTTATTGATGTTCCCACTTTTAAAGAGACGGATAACCATGCTAGTGATCCAATCAGCCGAAAACCCCTTGAATGACACTTTTGAAGACACCTTTGATGTAGGGTGCAAGAAGATCAACTCCCCATTTTAACAATTCAGCTTGAAGACTGTCAATGTCACTTACCTTGCCACCAGCCAATTTCTTTATTCCAAGTTTGATGTCATCTATTGTAAACAACTCCATCGAGGTGTTTACTTTGGGGGAAGAGTCCTTCTCATGTGAGTGCTCATAAAGTAACTTAGCAAACTCTAACCATTTCTTATCTATAATATTATTCACTATTTGTTTTTCCCTTTGTTGTAGTTCTTTCCAAAAGTATTTGGGATTGTGTTTGCCAAGATGTATTAACTCCCCCCTTCTTGTATTAACATACTCCTTTTTTTTTTGCTTGAATCAACTTTGTATATAACTTCTTATTTTCCTTGCTCGAATCTTTCCCTCTTATAAGTCTCTTAGCCTCCTTATAACTCTCGAATATTTCCCTATTATAACTCTCTTAGCCGCTTTAAAACATAAGAAAAGATTTTTTTTTTAATTGTGCTTTTAATAAAAGAATAAATCCCCAAAAGTGGGGAATGGTGTGGGCAGGCCACCTAAGGTGGGGACCAACACCCACCTTTTCCCTCACAATGCACATAAATAAAAGGGGGTATGATTTATTTAAACCACAGACCTCAAAATAATTTACAATAAACAATGTAGGGTCACGAATCTCCAGTTCCCACGTGAAATATTATGGAAGTTTTTTTTATGAGAAATAATAACTAATAAAATTTGTTATTATAATTGTCATTATTTCTTTTTATTTTTTTTATAAATCAAACAAAAGATTTATTTAATACATATATTCTCTAATATATATATTTTTAAAATATTATAATATTCTGTATTTTTTTAGCAACCTCCTTTCTTTCTTTTTTTCTTTCCAAAATTAAAATACCAAGATAAATATATGAAAATACCAATTTGGTAAATCAAACACACATATTTCCAAATGATTTAATCTAAATGTTTTTATCAAAATTTCTAACCAAACCCTAACTGATTTAAATTAAAGTTTTGTATTATTTTTTAAACAAATTTCTGTATTTTCGACATATTCAATACAACAAATATTTTCTCCAAACAAAAAAACAACCCAAAGATTGTCTTATTCAAATATCTCACACAAATGAAACGATGTAAAAAACAACCCAAAGATTGTCTTATTCAAATATCTCACACAACCACATCAATCAAACCTGACAAACACGATGTAAACAATCTTTTTGAAAGAAAATTGCATAGGGGTTTCAAAACCCTACCTCAAACAATGCCTAAAAATTCAAAGCCAAGAAAGATCCAATTAAACCTTTAAAATCCAAGCTTTCCAAAAAATCCTCTAAATTCATCCAAGAGCTCTCCCAAAACCTAATAAACGTCCCTAAAAATATGTTGGCAATTTGGCTAATGTGGATACATAGATGTTGTCATTATGGCAACATATGATCTCTATTAAGAGCGCAGAATCTGGAATGCAAGTATGCAAAGTTGAAGGAAGAAATTGTCTAAGTTTGGATACAGTGATCCTGACAGAGCACCCGATGAAGATTTAGTTGGCGACGTCCACTGGAGCAATATTTTTGTTTGTGCAGTTAACTGAAGCTTCTATAGAGTATGAGGATACCCCATCTCAGTGCGCATAAAGTTTGGATAGTACAGACAAAGTTATTCAAAGTTTACCGAAGATAGTTTTTGCAGACACAGCAGTTTTGGAGACAGTATTAGCGAAAGAGTTAAGGGATTATTTTTGCTTGTCAAAATAATGACTTAACATTATGAAGGGACAACATCCTAGATGTTTACTCTTGGATAAATATTTTGGATGCCGACCATGTAAAGTTATTAGCTTTAATAACTCATATATTAGGCATACTTGAAATGTAATGAAAGATAGAAGTGATATGTAAAAAGAAAGAAAAGATAACTTGCGATAGTTGTATATTGTGATAGCAGCAAAGGCTATTGATGTGAAGTTGTAAGCAGTACCATATTATAGTCAGAAACATTTTTGTATTACCTGTTTGGGCAGTGAGCTCAGCTGGTGATCAGGTTTTGTAATCTAACTCCTAACAGGGTTAAGGCTTCTAACAAGGCCTAAAGTCCTTTAACCAGGATAGATCTACTATATATTGTAAATTGACTCCTAACAGGGTTCAATATCCCTAGCAGGATACTTTTTATTAGTGATCTTTGTGGGTACCATCCCCACCGGGGTTTTCCCTTGGCCAGGGTTTCTTCGAGAACATATGATGTGTTATAAGTTCTTTCTATTTACTGTTATGTTTGTTAATCAGCTTGATAATCTTTGTATGCACTAAAGTAATCTGTTATATCCATAAGTGGGCAAAAGAAAAAGTTTGTGAAATACTGATTCACCCCCCCCTCTCAGTATTTCCTATTTCTAACAAAATAATACCCACAAACCCCTCAAAAAGAAGACTTGTTCCTCCTAGGGTTTCTAAAACATGCAAACCCTAAAATAGAACTCAACTCTCTCTACCTAGTTTATATCAATTCACTTTGCATGATAAAATAGCTCAATAATAAAATAATGCACTTTTAACTTTAAATTCTAATTCAATTTTCACTTAAATCGAATATGCAACTTCAATTGCATATAATTAATTAATTAATCAATAAATACTTTAGCACATAATTAACTATGCAAACTATAAATTAAATATTAAACAAATCAACTATGCCTTAAATTTCACATTTAGATTTAATAATTAATTAAACCCTTTCATTCCAAATTTAAACTTTTAATTACAAAGGTATTTAATTAACCTTAATAATTAAATATTCTCTATATCTAATATTTCCACATTCATAAAATATAACTATTCTAAACTCATAATTAGTCCTAATTAAATTATTTAAATCAAATAATTCACACAAGTAAATCCACTTGACTCCCAAAACTTGAAAATCAACTAACTCTATATCAAACAAACATTGAGGAAGGGCTCACGAGTTCACGTCACTTTGATGAATTTGGATGGCTAGAAATAGATACTTGCCCAATATTTAGGACAATCAATGGCTTGGGCTGGGATTTGGATTTGTATGTTATCTCCTCTCTCTTACCATTGAGATTTTATGATAGGGCACGCTCATCCTGGCAATTCAGAGAAGTCGATGCATGGTACATGTAACCCTATATAAAAGATAAGTATGTACATACATGTATAAATATAAATAAGAAATGGTGGGAATCAGCCAATCATGTGGATCTAATGAGCAAGTAAGTACGATTTCATCCCTCAACCACATCAGGTGTGTCACACAAAAATATAAACATACACATCAACCATACACATGCAAGTATGGGGTTAGTAAAACCATAAGCATCAATGATATCCTTACATATAAATCATCATCCTAAAATGACTATAACATATAGAAAATCAAACTATGGGAGGGGCACTACAGAAGGTAATCAATGAACTAAAAGATCAACTGAAGATGTCCATTTCTAAGAGGCAAGAACTTTCTGAGCAATTGAATGAAAGCCAAGACTACATTGAACACCTGTCAGAGCATGGATTCAAAGAATCTAAGGAAGCTATTGCAGATTTGATGAAGGCAAATGAGAAGCTGACCAAAGATAAAGAAAACCTATGGAAAGAACCTGGAGGTCAAACAATCAAAATATGTGAAGAGATGGAAGCAAGAAAAACTGCAAAGGATGCAAGGAAAGTTGTTGAAGAATCCAAAAAGGTTTCTAAGGATGCCCTAAAAGAAAAACATGAATATTTGTTCAGGACTCTACAAGAGAATGTCATAATGCATAAAAAGCTTCATGATACAAGTGAAGAAAACTAGCAGATCTCAAGTGAAAATGAAAAACTAAGGGAAGAGCATGAGAAATTAAGGAATGAATTGAAAGTTGAGAAAGAAGTCAATAAGAAACTAAAGAAGTACAATGAAAGTTATGAAAATCTTGATGAATAGTTGAGGATCCAAAAAAGAACCAAGGAATCAATCGGTCTTGGATATATTGGTTAGGGTAATTTTAAATTCAATGAATCATCTGGACCGAAGAAGCCCTATAAAGATCCGAAGGTGAATCCAAGAAATTCTAGTAAGAAACCCTACAAACATGTTTGTTACAACTGTGGTAAGGTTGGTCATATTGCTAATGTTTGTAGAAGCAGTTCGGGCAATAGGCTTAACAGTTTTGATGGGTATTTTTATAATTGAAATAAGTATGGACGCACAACATATGATTGTAGATCTAGTAATAGTAGCTTTGATGGATATTATTATACATGCAAAAAATATAGCCACAAAGCTGATGAATGCAGGTCAAGAGTGAATAATGAGGACACATGTGAAGTTGAAGAGCCCTTACCAAAGGGAGAGACAAATTCAATATCACATGCTCAATTTGTGGGAGCTATGGACACATGGTTTTGAATTGCATAATGAGGACAAACACAGGCAATGCTAGATGATGTAGGACAATTGGTATGACATGTTTTCAATGTCACAAGATTCGTCATCTAGCAAGGAATTGCAGAATTAGAAACCAACTGGTAAACCGGTGAGAGGATCAAAAGGGAAAACAAATTGTTAATGTGGAAGAGACTAGGAAAGAGCTGAACAAGATCTAGAAGAAGAGAAAAGATGCTAAGGAATAGATTATAAGACATCAGAAGAATCCATATCACCATTAGTTGTGGATGGTTCATCCTCAAACTAAGTCACTATTAGCTTAGGGGGATAAAATGAACTAAGATCTAGATATCCTATCCCCTAAGTTTTCTATGCGATAAGATTTATCAGCATATTTAGATATCTATTGATGTTATAAAAGAATTTGGTAAAGAATCTTGTATCACATATGACTCTATGTGACCACATAATGATTTTTATGGCATAGTGACAATTTTATGTTCTTATAGTTGCAATTGGTTAAAAATACTATTTGACCATTGCATTTATTACTTGGAAATAAAACATTAAAAGAGAATATGTGAAGCTCATTTGTCACAATGCATTCTATGAGCTAAGCAATGTACTTTTGAGAGACACTAAGGTGATTCGAAGTGATTTTGTGCTAGAATTGAAGTGGTGTTTGAAGAACCCTTATCAACAAGCTAAAACAATATTTCTCTATGTTGTGAAGGTTCTATACTTTGTTTTGTGAAGATAATTATTGTTGGAATTATGGATACTTTTATATTGGTTGAGATTATAGAGGAACCAAGGCTAGTATTTAAGTTACATCCTTTGAAGGCGGTAGAGAATGATCCCGCAAAATCTTTGTCTACGATATGCCATGGTGTGTTGTTGACTGAAGACATAAGATCAGTTGTCCATTGTAAGATTGAGGATCTTGGTTCAAATGTCATCTTCAATGTATATACCAAAATGTGTAATGACTCTAGATTGAAGGATGAACACAAGCATTTGGTAGACAAAGGTGTTGCCCTTGTAAGAAGGTAAAAATTACAGTGGGGATGACACCCACAAAGTTTTACTAATTGGAGTAATAAATTTTGTTGGTTAAGGCTATAATATTTGATCACTTCTGATAATCTTACCCTGCTAGGAGTAACAATAAAGATTTGTAAGGATCTACCTACTTAGAGGATTTAAGAAACACTATGCACTCGGTTAAAAATTTACAAAAAGACTTGTTAGGTCTACTTTGTTAAGAGATTTAAGTCTGCCACAATTGTTAGAAAGTAATAGTAGATTTGATCTATATGTAGCAATTTACTTTGCTTGATTTTAGATCTGATAAGTACTTAATGGTTATCACCTTGTTGTGATAGATTTCTTCTCTGAATTCTGCTCGGTAGCCTTCTGATGTGATACTAATTCAATCATTTAATGCTCTATCAAAACTTTAACTTCACAACCCTATCTAATCTTTAGATGTTTGTGTAGGCAACTACTTCATGTGTGGTACATGTAAAAATGACATCTTGATAGTTCTTATATCAAAATATTTTGACCTAATTAGGGTTATGGTATCATCTAGAAAATAGAAGATCTGTGATCCAAATGAATAACCTAAAACATCATTACATAGGGATCATCAATCATTTAATGATTACATATGCATTTAATCTTCACCTCAATCTATGTAAACCATTTTCTAGCTCAGTGTAAACCATTTACCTTGTGTTTTGTGTCATTACAAACTTTTATGTCCTTGTATTGCTTGGTATATATTGCATTCATCACTCAGTAAATTACGGATACTCGATAAATATGAATGCTCAGTTATAACTGTACTTGGTGCTCGGTAATCATTTGGCTCAGTGTATATGCTCTATCATGACTGTGTTTGATTATTATGATATTCTTCCTTGTGCTCCACTCGATTACTATACTTAGTGTGTTGACTGACTAGCCTATTTTCTTCCTTTACTGATTGTATGTGTGACACTAATGGCAACATATAAACTAACAAATTCATTTCATGTAATGGTTAAATATATATGAAGAATGAAGTATTATAATATTTAAGTAAAATTGTATGATAATTGCATCATTAGTTTAGTTAGATAAGTTTTTTTCTTTCTAGTTCCTCAGTGGGGGCCTTACAAGGGGTTTCTGGTGTTTCTAGTGGTGAAGTAATTTTTTAAGCACCCAGGTGATAGATACATTTCTTTTTTCTAGGGAAAAGAGTATTAAGTATATTAGTAGGTGCTAATGAAATTCAATTAGGTACTTCCTAGATGACAATAATTTTAGGGGGACAAAGGGCCAAGTGGAACTTGTAAAGCCTATACATTAGGCCTTAATGCAGTAGAATATGTTTTCTCCCTATCTTTTTGCAGCATCAACAACCTCTCTAAATGATATTTCTAATAAATTTGGTGAGAAGAAGAGATAGAAAATGAGGCCATGATTCCAAAAATGGTTCAATAGAGGAATGTGGTAAAAATAATAAACTTTGAACCTCTTGTCCAAGGTGAAATACTTCATGGTCATTGGACATACTTACCTCCAAGTAGGCGACAACTATTCCCATTTGAATACATAATGCACTATGATCAAACCTTGACTCCCTTTGAGATATATGTTGAGGTTTCCATTATTTGCCATAGAACTAGTCTTCTTCCATTTCCTACTAGTAGTTAATAGGCCAATGCCATGTGCAATGACCTAACGCAAGGCAAAGGTGGAAGAAGGGCCAAAGGCACACCCTAATCCAAATATACCTTGCCAAGATCACACACGGAAGAAATTACACAACAAGTGAGAGAGAGAATGCAGGACAGATCCTTTTATTCATCAAATTGATTCATACATGTCAGGCTGTAAGGCCTTCCCGATTAGGGCTAGATATTGAAATTCAATTACAATAGTCCTCCAACATGCGAGGATTCAAAATCTACCTTCAATCTTCTAACTCCTAACTGCTACCCAAAAACTCACCCCCTAAACTACAACCAATGACTACATTATATACAAGAGGCTACCGAAACAAGTCGACCTTCAGATCTACCATAAACAAAAGGAAAGACCAGATCTAGGTCCACAAGCTTCCTAATGATATATACCAACATTAAATCTGTGACCACACACTACAACATTTGGGCTCGAGTTTCGATGCCAATTTGCGATGCCACTAAAAGTTGTGTATGTTTTTTGTGTTTTTTTTTGCAAGTGCTCTTGACAGTGTCGTAATAGCGATGCTATTGTCGTAATTGCGACACCCATTTGGTTATAAACAAAAAAAAAAGAAAAAGGAAGTGTCATTTTTAATTTGTGAATTCGAAGAGCCACGAAGATGACACTGCACTTTTGCGTGGCGTGAAGAGAAAGCATTCGAGTTTGGTGTGTGCAAAGAGGCAGGCACCATGTGGGAAGAGGGCACTGGCACTTGAGGTAGGCATTCGAGCTTTGTCTTCTCATTAACTCAGTTTTAGTGTCATTGTTTACATCTTAATTAGCATTTGGAATGCTCGATGACCCGCAAGCTTTGAGAGCTAGGGCATCGTTGTTATTACCTTCAAGGCATTGTGTGAAATGTTTGATCTCTCTTTATTTGTTTTGTTGTTGATATTCATTATGTGGTACTCCCTGTTTATGATCATTTCACGAGGAAATGTCTTGATGGCTCATAGGCTTCAAGCTAGGGCATCATACATAGTTCATGAGCTCACTATTTAATACTAGCATTGTTTACATCTTATCATTTGGAATGCTTGATGACATGCAAGCTTTAAGAGCTAGGGCATCACTTCTATTACCTTCAAGGCATTGTGTGAAGTGTTTGATCTCTCTTTATTTGTTTTGTTGTTGATATTCACTATGTGGTACTCCTCGTTTATGATCGTTTCATGAGGAAATGCCTTGATGGCTCACGGGCTGCAAGCTAGGGTGTCATATATTGTTTATGAGCTCACTTTTTAACACTAATATTGTTTACACCTTTTCATTTGGAATGCTTGATGACCCGCAAGCTTTGAGAGCTAGGGAATCATTGCTATTACCTTCGAGGCATTATGTGAAGTGTTTGATCTCTCTTTATTTGTTTTGTGTTGATATTCACTATGCGGTACTCCCCGCTTATGATCATTTGATGAGGAAATGTCTTGATGGCTCACGGGCTACAAGCTAGGGCATCATACATTGTTCATGAGCTCACTATTTAATATTGGCATTGTTTACATATTTTCATTTGGAATGCTTGATGACCTGTGAGCTTTAAGAGCTAGGGCATCATTTCTATTACCTTCAAGGCATTGTGTGAAGTGTTTGATCTCTCTTTATTTGTTTTTTTGTTGATATTCACTATGTGGTACTCCCCGTTTATGATCATTTCATGAGGAAATGTCTTAATGGCTCGCGGGTTGCAAGCTAGGGCATCATACATTGTTCATGAGCTCACTGTTTAATACTAGCATTGTTCATGAGCTCACTGTTTAATATCTGGAATCATGCAAACATACATTAATACACTTACTATTTTGAATTTGAGCTTGGGCATCATGCAATGTTATTGTTGTCATTGCATGCTTGCTATTGTTATGCACCGTATATTGTTTTATACACTGTTTATTTCACTGAGACCATGAGCTTGGCATTTGTAATGTATTTTTTGTTATTGGATCAATGCTACCATGTTGTTGAGTCTGTGTATGGATTGACTATACACATGCATAATTGTAGATGAGGATCAGTAATATGGTGCCAAGCATTGCTTAGATCCTTTGGATCTAACCCCATCTTTTCCTTCCTTGCAGGTTTTGGATCATACAAGAGCATACTGGATTGAACCCCGGGTCAACACTTCATTACTTCAGGCAATGTATGGTACCTTCATTATTTATGTTCATCCACTTATGTATGTTTGCATTCATTCATATTCTTATGAAAGTTGGCTATTAGTGACCATATAGGACCATTCTTGATGTTTTTGGGTCATTTGATGAAAAGATGTAAATAGGGACATCAATAATAAAATAGGAATATCTTAATAGGGATATATTAAGATTAATATCATAAGTAAAAACACTACACAATGGCATTCAGATTAAGTACAATATGAATTCACATGCCTTTAATTATGATACACTTTTGAAATTATCACTCATTGGTCATTTCACAATTCAAGATATAAGTATCAGAATATAAATTGTTGCAAAAAGAAGAAACACATATGTATCTATCATTATTTAATAAAAAATATAAAAGTATCCCACAGACACACAGTTGCTATTATAACAACCATCATCTAATTCCATGGTGTAATAATCTCAAGGTAAGAACAATTTACTTAAGCCATCATATAAGTATCATCCTAAAGTTCAAATAGACATTGACTATGGATATACAACACTGAGCCATAATAAATTATAGAGTTTCACTGCAATTTCTATGTCCACTTACAATAATAAATTACAGAGTTTCATTGCAATTTCTATGTCCACTGCCATTAAAATATATCACTCCTCTTGTTATATAGGCATCCTTCTCATTAAGTGTTTCCATTAAAATATATCACTCTTGTTATATAATGTATATGCATACTTGTTTAAAATGTCATACTTGTTGCTCTTAAATATTATTACCATTTCACTCAAATTTACATGACATTAAAGCCAAGCCCAAAATATATACATACGTGTAAGTATAGGAGAAGCTAGATTCTGCAACTATTGAAAAAAAAAAAACTATACCAATAGCAGCTTACGAGAAACTATACTTGTGCTTACCACACCATACCTCAACATCATAATGCTTATCATTTTCAAGCTTGAGCGAGGCTTCGTACCATGCACCGTCTACAGATTTGTATGCAACACTAATTTAGGCTGGAGGTAAACTACATGTGTCATGTAAACAACATGGTTGAATGCAATCTCTTTTGCGCATTTTCAAGAGTTTTCCCACCAATACAAGCGTAAATAACGCATTGAATGTAATCTACGAACATTGTGTGGTATGAAGTCTCGCTGAAGCTTGAAATATATCCACTCCTCATGTTATTGTCAAAATTAAATTCAAATATTTCTCAAAACATTTATTCTTGTAGAATTAAGATATCCTTATCTCAATAATAAAACAATCTTCCATAATAGCTTTTGAACCACATTAACACACACCCATGTTCTGTAGCATAGTTCGTTTTAGAAGTGTATGGCTGATGTCCCTATTTTGAAGTGTTTGATCATTTCTGTTAGGTCTTCAAGGCATTGTGTGAAGTGTTTGATCTCTCTTTACTTGTTTTTTTGTGCATATACCTTCTCTGATCAACTTTGATATGCACAGGTGATGAACATTCATATTTTCCTAAGTAGTACTTTGAGCTTTCCTGCAATGCATGTACTATTATGAAAATCATCACAAGTACATTTGTTGCAGGAAAGCTCACGGTACACATGTATGGATGACATTGTTTACATCTTAGCATTTGGAATGCTCAATAACCTACAAACTTTGAGAGCTAGGACATTGTTACTATTACCTTCAAGGCATTGTGTGAAGTGTTTGATCTCTCTTTATTTGTTTTTTTGTTGATATTCACTATGTGGTACTCCCTGTTTATGATCATTTCATGAGGAAATATCTTAATGGCTCGTGGGCTGTAAGCTAGGGCATCATGTATTGTTTATGAGCTCGTTGTTTGAGCAACTCATGTCCCTATTTGATTGGTTGGTGCTCTGTTTGTTATATTGAGTTTACATCATATATTTAGTCTTAATAAATTTCTTATAAAACAACATAAAACTAACCCAAAATACTTTGTCTTAATAAAATCTTAATAAAACAATATATCTAGTCTCAATAAAATCTTATAAAACAACTTATATTGTGTAAAGTGTTTGATGATTGATCTCTCTTTATTTGTTTTGTTGTTGATATTCACTAGCTATGTGGTACTCCCCGTTTATGATCATTTCATGAGAAAATGTATTGATGGCTCACGGGCTGCAAGCTAGGGCATCATACATTGTTCATGAGGTCACTGTTTAATACTGGCATTGTTTACATCTTTTCATTTGGAATGCTTGACGACCTACGATCTTTGAGAGCTAGGGCATCGTTGCTATTACCTTCAAGGCATTATGTGAAGTGTTTGATCTCTATTTATTTGTTTTGTTGTTGATATTCACTATGTGGTACTCCCCGTTTATGATCATTTCATGAGGAAATGTCTTGATGGTTCATGGGCTGCAAGCTAGGGCATCATGCATTGTTTATGAGCTCACTGTTTGAGCACCGACCAATCAAATAGGGACATGAGGTGCTCAAACAGTGAGCTCATAATGACATAAACAATGCATGATGCCCTAGCAAAATAGCAAAACAAATAAAGAGAGATCAAACAGTTCACACAATATATGTTGTTCTATAAGATTTTATTAAGACTAAATATATTGTTTTATTAAGATTTTTATTAAGACAAAGTATTTTGGGTTAGTTTTATGTTGTTTTATAAGATTTTATTAAGACTAAATATATGATGTAAACTCATAATTATACTTGATATATATATACTTCAAAGGAGGAATTATGAAATATAGTTGTAGGTAGTTATCTCTTCTATAATGATGGAGGAGTGAAAGGTAATGATCAATGAGGTTGCTGCTATTATATCATACATTAATACACTTACTATTTTGAATTTGAGCTCGGGCATCATGCAATGTTATTGTTGTCATTGCATGCTTGTTGTTGTTGTGCACCATATATTGTTTTATACACTGTTTATTTCATTGAGACTGTGAGCTTGGCATTTGTAATGTATTTTCTACTATTGGATCAATGTCACCATGTTGTTGAGGCTATAGATGCATTGAATCACCACTGTCATCCTATTTTGATAGCAACAATATAACAAATAGAGCACCATCCAATCAAATAGGGACATCAGTATAGATGATGCAGATTTGTGTACCTCTTTGTTTTGATGTAGCTTACTCACTACATGCAATGGGGCCTCCTTGGGACTGCCAACCATGTTGTGATGTTATGATCTTTACTTGAAATCACAATAGTGACTCACTAGGTGTTCATGTAGACATAAATGCAACAATTTACTCTCTGCAACATTCTTCTGAGTGCACATGTCCTGTAGCATGGTTTTTCTTTCAGAAGTGTATGGCTTGACTATGCACATGCATAATTGTAGATGAGGATCAGTAATAGGATGTCATTCATTGCTTAGATATGTTCTATCTAACCCCCATCTCTCTTTTTTTTGTAGGTTCTGGATCACACAGGGGCACACTAGATGCATACCCGGGTAAAAAATTCATCACTTTAGGCAATGTCTGGCACCCCTATTATTTATGTTCATCCTCTTATGTATGCCCGTACTCTTGCATTTTCTTTTGAAAGTTATTTTCCTTGTATAGCATATACAAGTTATTTTTCATATATATACATGTAATCTTTAGATGTAAAAATTTATTTTCCTTTACATGTATCTTTGCATGAAATGAACACAAATTAAACAAGATCATCTAATAATGCAGACTAGGGTACTTGATGTTACATAGACCTTGCTATAACTTTGTCCTAGGCCCTCCTAGAATCAAAGAGGCTAATCTCCTAGCCTTAAGGGTGCTATCCTAGTCCCCTTCTAAGAAGTTTCAAACTCCTCCTTTCTCCATTCAGTCTATGACACCAAGAATATGATAAAGTTCAATGTTCTAGGAACCTCTATGTCTCTTCTAAAAAAATTTGTCTGATGTCTGGCCTAAAAAGGCTACTAGGTTTAGTAGGCCTAATTGACCTTTTTCTGCTAATAACTCCAAACCTCTCCGAGCAAAACATCTAACTAATTATGGATTTGAATACCCTTTTGGGAGGGCTTTAAGATTCTATCGGTCTCCTTTTCCCATACTGGTCGTACAGGGCCTGCTGAAAATGGGGCTATAAATGAGGGTTTGGTAACTCACTGTCTGTAACAGTGAGGGTTTAGTATTTTCCCTTTTATCCACAATCCCTCGAGCTCTCTCTGCATTGGAGATGCTTGATCATGCATTTGACCTCCCCTCCACATCATTTGATTGAGGACCCCTCCTTTGCACAACATATGTTATAGGGAGTCTAGACACAAATCCCATAGACCCGTACATATTGTGCGGTGGGAGAGTGCTCTAGCACTCCATTATTCAAAGCTCTATCAGTAGTAACCAGAGACATGCCAAAATAAAGAAAAATATGAAGACTAACTCAAAACTAAAATGAAATGCTAAATAACTATCCTAGGAATTCAAAAACATTAACAATCATCACAAGCAAACATTACAGTCAAATATTCAATCCATTTCTTATCTCTGTCAACACAAAAATGTATATCTATGTCAAAGGAAGACTAGTTACACAGTCTAACTGCAACGAAAAGTTTTCTCTCCATACTACACTCTTCTCTACGCCTCGAATTATGGTTTTTGAAGCTTAAATAGCTCCCTCCTTAGTGTTAGGGCCCATGGATCAGGCAAACTATCTCTAGAGCTGGTTACATGTGTTTGCAAGAAAAACTGTCATGACAACTTTCAAAGTTGTCAAGCAACTTTTGGTGGATAGACAAACCACCTACACACACCTCAAAAGAACTCAATCCTTGATTGAGTAAGGGTCATAAAGGCCATTTTTAAACCTCTAAAACATTAAAGAGGCCATTTTTTCAACTTTAGAACACTATCCTATGATAGGCAACCTAGAAAAGTTGGCTAAGACTGCTGCAACCAGGCTCCAAAAGACACACCAAGGACTCAAAAGAACAAAGAAGAACAAACACTAGCTAGCACACCTAGAGAGACCAAATAGGCTTCTCCCTAACCTAGTGGCTTGGCTGAGGCCACTACAAGCCAAAATTTAGGAACACTAGGTACCAAACAGCCCTACCTAGGTGCCCTCACCAATACTATAGTCCTTTTGAATCTTAGGATGACATCTCAATTGGGAAAGGAAAACCAAAACCTTTCATAGACCAATAACAACCAAGGCATGTGGGTGATCTTCTGTTGTATAGTTATACTCATAAAATATATGTACAATTATAAAATATCATGCCTTAAAATTTTATAACATAATTCCTCTTCATCAAAATAGAATGGAAGTGGTGATTCAATGCATCTACCCACATTCTATGTGCTTTGAGCCAGTGAAATTTTTATCATCATGATGAAGTAATAATGCATTCAATGTCTTACTGATGTCCCTATTTGATTGGTTGGTGCTCTGTTTGTTATATTGCTGCTATAAAATAGAATGTTAGTGGTGATTCAATGCATCTACAACCTCAACAACATGGTAGCATTGATCCTATAATAGAAAATACATTACAAATGGCAAGCTCACGGTCTCAATGAAATAAACAGTGTATAAAACAATATATGGTGCTCAATAGCAACAAGCATGCAATGACAACAATAACATTGCATGATGCCCAAGCTCAAATTCAAAATAGTAAGTGTATTAATGTATGATCATATATTTAGTCTTAATAAAATTTTATAAAACAACATAAAACTAACCCAAAATACTTTGTCTTAATAAAATCTTAATAAAACAATATATTTAGTCTTAATAAAATATTATAGAACAACATATATTGTGTGAACTGTTTGATCTCTCTTTATTTGTTTTGTTGTTTTGCTAGGGCATCATGCATTGTTTATGTCATTCTGAGCTCACTGTTTGAGCACCTCATATCCTTATTTGATTGGCCCGTGCTCAAACAGTGAGCTCATAAACAATGCATGATTCCCTAGCTTGCAGCCTAAAAATCATCAAGACATTTCCTCATGAAATGATCATAAATGGGGAGTACCACATAATGAATCAAACACATAAAGAGAAATCAAATAAAGAGAAATCAAACAAAAAAACAAATAAAGAGAAATCAAACACTTCACACAATGCCTTGAAGGTAATAGCAACAACGCCCTAGCTCTCAAAGCTCGCGGGTCATCAAGCATTCCAAATGAAAAGATGTAAACAATGCCAGTATTAAACAGTGAGCTCATGAACAATGTATAATGCCCTAGCTTGTAGCCTGTGAGCCATCAAGACATTTCCTCGTGAAATGATCATAAGCGGGGAGTACCACATAGTGAATATCAATAGTAAAACAAATAAAGAGAGATCAAACACTTCACACAATATATGTTGTTTTATAAAATTTTATTAAGACTAAATATATTGTTTTATTAAGATTTTATTAAGACAAAGTATTTTGGGTTAGTTTTATGTGTTTTATAAGATTTTATTAAGACTAAATATATGATGTAAACTCAATATAACAAATAGAGCACCAACCAATCAAATAGGGACATGAGGTGCTCAAATAGTGAGCTCATAAACAATGCATGATGCCCTAGCTTGCAGCCCGCGAGCCAAACTTGAATGCCCTCTTCGTGCCATGCAAAAGTGCAATGTCGTCTTCGCGGCAGCTCTTCGAATTCACAAAAATTACAAATGACACTTTCTTTTTCTTTCTTTTTTTGTTTATAACCAAGCTGGTGTCGCAATTAAATCAATAAATGCCATCAAAATGAAATTGAGTTAATGAGAAGACAAAGCTTGAATGCCTACCTCAAGTCATGGCTGCAATATGAAGATCAAATGCTAAGGAACTATGTTATAAAATTTCAAGGCATGAAATTTAATAATTGTACAAATATAAAATTTCAAGGAATGAAATTTGACCTCTGATTTGCCCTTGATAATGTCTCCTCCATTGCTTATGCTTGATCATGTCTACCTTGTATTGATGGGCATGGTGGGTTACTGTTGTGGATGCATCAGTTGGAAATGATGTCATAGCAACACCAGATGGAACAACAACATCTGGTGTTGTTGTTGCACTATTTGGATGATGTAGTCACAACAGTGATTCACCAGGTGTTCATAGAGACATAAATGCAACCACAACAGTGATTCACCAGGTGTTCATAGAGACATAAATGTAGGGCTTCATTTGGATTCCAGTGCCTATACATTGCACATGTTCCTGAGTGCACATGTTTTGTAGCATAGTTTCTTTTAGAAGTGTATGGCTTAACTATGCACATGCATAATTGTAGATGAGGATCAATAATAGGGTGTCAAGCATTGCTTAGATCCTTTGGATCTAACCCCATCCTTTCTTTCCTTGCAGTTTCTGGATCATACATGAGCATATTGGATTGAACCCAAGGTCAACACTTCATTACTTCAGGCAATATCAGGTACCTTGATTATTTATGTTCATCCACTTATGTATGTTTGCATTCATTCATATTCTTCTAAAAATTGGCTATACTCATATTCTTCTTGTGTCTGAGTCTTCTAACTATGATCAATTTAATGTTGTAAATCTTGACATAGAATTCAATATCAACCGATCATATATGCATTCCAAATGATATAACTCCATTTGAATAAACATACATGACAACCATTTGACAAAATATCCATATGAAATCTAGAGCAATACATTAATTTTATAGTGAATTCATGATTTATAATGCCCCTTGATTTATAGTGAATTCATGATTTATAATTCAGTTGTAGCAGCTCAATGTGTTTGAACTCAAGAATACCCCTTAGGAAGTAAGTGTATAAATGAAGGATGAAACACATAGGAAGCTATGAGAAGCTATGAGAAGGTGACATGAAGCTAATGAAAGGAGGCATCTCAATGATGTTAAATCATAGGGGATTCTCTTTGTTCCCTATAATGGAGTGAGCTAATTTTGAAAGTATAAATAGATATTGTTAGATAAATAGATAAATATTGTTGGATAAATAGATAATTTTAACAATGAATAATGTCCTTCACAATATATAATGAAAACTATGGAGTGAACTATGTTTGTCTGATTATATAACTATTATCTTATGTCACGTATCCCACACAGTCTCATGGATTGTCAGGTACAAGTCAATACACCCCATAGAGATTAATATCTTTTACCATATGTAAAATATCTCTCATTGCCATCTGTCTTTCTCATTGCATGAGGTGCAGGTACTAGCAAAAAGGTATTTGTTAGAATTGTCTTCCTCAAGCGAGGAAAATCTAGGAATGGAAGAAGAAAGTGAGACATTTAGTACGTGTAATTCAATAAGATCGACTCGAGGTCAAAAGATCAGAAAGAAATTCAATAAACGCATGAAATTTTTCCTTTCTCAAGGGGGGTTGTGTTCTTATGATGATGAGAGAAAAGGCAACTCCGAGCTACCGTTTAGGTACAAACATCTACAGAAACAATGGGTCCTCGATGAACTTCCTCCAATAAACACTGATTTTTGTGTTAAAGAGAGGATATATCGCATAACACCATCTTCATTACATGGTTTGGGCCTATTTTCCATGGATGGCATAAAGGTCTCTTACAACAAAGTTGTCGAATTGATGGAGTATGTTGGACCTTGTTATGATTATAGTGGTTGGATGCAGATTGTTAAATATAAAAAAAGTATGTGTAGGTGTGCACTCGCGGAAAATTATATACAACAAAAAGTCAGTGAACAAAGTAAAAAAGTAGCTATATACATTGACAGAAGACCAAAAGCGTCAGAGAATATTGCAGGTTTTATAAATAATACATGGCCTGCGTCAACTAAGAAGCAACCCAATTGCATATTTGAGGTGCGTGAGGGAGATCACGTATTTGTATGTGCGATCAAATCAATACGTGGAGGCGAGGAGTTGCTTATTGATTACAATTTGAATCGCATAGATACAAAAAAACCTCATCACTATCATGGACAAGGTGGTACACATTCTGATAATTATCTATTATTCAACGTAACTTAGAATAAGAACACATGTTTGAATGATTTTTTTTGAAATACAGAGCTATAGTATGGATCAACAGCCACACGATACGCACGGCGGTGATAGTTCTCATGGGACTTCTTCTTCCCGACAAGTAAAACTCATTGTTGTTGTACAAATGCACATACAAGAAAAATGTTAATGCATACTTTTGTTATGTTAATGCATATTTTTTGTTGTTCTACTATTTTGGATTGCTTTTAAATAAAGGGCTAATAATATTGTTCTCACAAACGAGTGCCGATCAGAGAAAGGGAAAGGAACAAGTAGTCCATGAGGAGCCATAGAATGAGCATGATCCATTCGATATTGATTTTTTATTAGAGGTTGATCCTATGGTTGCACTGGAAAGGGTCCTTCGTGTAATATCAAAAGAGTTAGCTCGAATGGAAAATATTCAACCTCACACTCCTAAAATACAGAGGGCAGTGGATATGTTGATTGGCCGTGTTTAGAACTATAGAGTAAGTATTAATGTAGTTTTTAATTATAAAAAAAGTTCAATAATGATTTTTATAGTATACTATTTTATTTATGTCATTAACTAAAATATATATGTGTTCTCTTTAAAGGGGATGCTAAATAGATTAAAGGGCATTACCTTAGATGCAAATACTTCGGATGGTACATCGCATGTTTTATCCTCCACCTTGTCCATGGTTATCCATATCTTTTTATGCTCTAACAATATTTTTGTTTAGCATCTGCTATTGAACCTATGTTGAGTACGACACCTGGTATGGGGATCAGATCCACAGAGGTAGTTCCGCCTGAAATGTTGGCAAGTACACCTACTATTAGTAAGTAGACTCCTTTTTTTCTCTCTTATTTATCATGTGTTTATTTCACTTGAACTATATATTCTTTCTTAGGGGGCATTTTGTAATATTGGATTCATTTTATGTAGGAGGCGATGACGCAATTCCTGGATGTACTCGTGTTAATTGTACGAGAACAATACAGTGTGATCAATTGCTCGTGAGCAATCAAGATGGACTTCCCTTGATAATAGCCCAGCTTCCAAGTACTTTAAAGACTGATCCTTTCTTTTACTATACAATATAATACTCATAACGTAATGCACTAACCCCCTGTGTCGTCCCTTACAATAACTAATTATAATAATCTCGTAATTATCTTGCAGGGAATAATCTATTTTATGAAAAACTTAATGATGAATGTTTGTGCATTTTCAGGCCAACGATACGCACATATTATCATAATTTGATTTCAATGCAAGATTATATTTCATTTCATCCCTTTCTTCAAGTATATTAAAAGGTAGCTTCACTTCATTTATGAATCTAACAGTTTTTTTTCTTAAAAGGTGGTCAGTACAAGATAAAGGGTTAAAGAATAAACTCATTGACTCTATGACAACACTTTCTGGACCCGAAGTCTTTCATAGACTCAGACTCCTTGACAAAGCAGGAACTATTTTGAGGACAACTACAGTAGCCAAATAGAACACAACCCTTATTACGAGCGGCCTCCCTATATTCCTATTAATGAGTGGGAGGATCTTAAAAAGGATGCACTTGAGAGAAGTGCAAGACATAGTGGACGAGTAGTATCACCCGAGGAAAGAAGGTATGTGATAATGTTAATAATGAAATTATGTACTATTTACTCTTTGTACTTATGTGATCTAACATACTTCAAATATCACATAGGTTGCTTCCCACAACAAAGGCAACAACAACAAGAAAATAAAAGCACAGGCAACACAGGCTTGGCTCGGGTGGATATTCAAAACTTGCTGCACAAGTTGTAAGTATTAGTAAATGAAAAATCGTATGCAAATATTTATAATTAAATTGCAATCAATTTAGTTTTGATGAAATTCACTACAATAAAAATTCATGATACCAATAAAAAATGCAGGTCTTGGAGTTCAAAAAGCCAATTATAGAAGAGGACAAAAAAATAGGCTACAAACAAGGCTTTAAAGTCGTGGCTGAACGATACAGAGCAATGAGTGCAAAAGGTTCTTCTATTGGGTTTGTTGATCAGGTAAATAAGCCAATTGATTTTTATTTCAAGTTGAAAACTTTACCAATTACCGTATTTGATGTTAAGTTCCAACATAAAGTGAATATATTTGTTTTAAGTAAGGAAACACTGATTATATATTTGTTTAAAACTTTAAAGTGAATATATTTATATGTAGTAAACTGAATGATTACCATTTCTCAGTATTTGTCTTGTATTTATATGTATATATTATCGATAAATGCACTAATTATTTACATTGGAATGCAGCCTGCCGATATTGATACTGCACTGACCGAGCACGATGGAGGCATCGATTCTAATGTGAATTGTAGTACTCAAGGTATACATTTTCTATTCGAATTTTGATTAATGAATATTTAATACAAGCAAACATGTTAAATTGAATTTGGCATAGTAATAAAAATTTAATTATAATGTGTTGGGATTAATAAAACATTTTGTATTGTAGTTGCAGGGGATGTAGAGGACGTTGTTCTTGATGAGCGTGTTGAGGTTCAAGCTGCCGAGAAAGATGATGTGGTTGGACAAGGTAAAGAGCATCACGTTTATGTTTTTTAATGTATTGAAATGCTTGTAACAATAATGAATATATTTTTAAATTAACCCTAATTATGATAATATGTTTTTAATTGAAGTCTTTTATTTTTTATTGCAGATGAACCACCTTTGCAAAGGACAGTGAGATCATGTGCACGACCGAGAAGAAATGACGCTCTGGACATGGATACGCCTCTACAACAATATAAGGAAGCAGAAAAAAAGAGAAAGCCACAAAAAATTGATTCTCATTTATGCAACTTATTTGATAATGACTGATGTTTATTTGATAAAGATTGATGTTTATTTACACGTGTTTGAGCTTAGTTCCATGTTTAGACATTGAGTTTCCTTTTATACACTGTTGTAATGTTGGAGGGGTTTTCACTAAATTTTAGTGGATTTCATATTTTGGGAGAAATTAGTATTAGAATGTTCAATGGGTTCTTTTCTAAAACACAATACTTAAACCATCATCTTGTCTAGAATGGTTAATCAATTGTTTAAGGTGGATTAGTTGTGATGATGAGATGTGCCATTTAGATGTTAACTGTGACAGTCTCTTGGTTTTAGGCAATGCAGAAGGAGATGCCTAATTCAATATGCAATCTCAATTCATATACATAAGATATCAGGTGGAGTTGAAAAACACAACAAGGTTGCATTTTTTATAGAGGTCTTTAATTTCATATTCTAAGTTATAGACCACTAGTATAATTTGGCAAATAAATGACCAAGTGACTAAAACTTTTAGTCACGTGACTAAAACTGGTCATGTTCTACCATTTTTTTAGTCACGTGATTAAAACTTTTAGTCACGTGACTAAAACATTTAGTCACGTGACTAAAAATGATCATGTTCTACAAATATAAATGACTAAATAAATGACCAATTTGGTCATCAGGTAAAATCATAAGTAAAATGACTAAATAATTAGTTTTTAGTGAAAGTGATTGCAAGCCTAAGTCGTCTTGGGATATTGGTTTTGGAACCTCTTTTGGAAATCATTGTTTTGTCCTTTTGGAAAGGTGTTTTGACTTATTGGTTGTGGGATGCTTTGCATCAATATAAATAACCTTTTTCAATTAAAATTATGGAGGTGCATATAATGCATATATAAGTGTTTAAAATTATTTTGAAAGCTAATTAATTAAGATATTTACGACAAAATTAACATTTTGTCCTTAAAACATAAATTATTATTTTAAATATATCAAATTAAAATTTTTAATTAAAATTATTTTAATTATCTTAAATTAAAAAATTGAGAGCTAGTTCTACACATCACCCTAAATAGATTATTTATAATTTAGTTACCATCAAACTAATTTCTAGTCATGGTGTACTATTTTGAAGTGGTTTCTCATGCTCAAAAAAAACTCCACATTAACCTTTGTATATATCAATTTTCATTTAATTAGTTTAATATCTATTACATGATTTATAATAACATTATATAACAAATATTAAATAAAAATAAAAAATTATACAAAAGATACAAAATAATAATATATTTTTATATTAATATTTGTTAAGGAAAATAAACATGTCACTTAACAAACTTTAAAATTGAAAAGAAAATGTTAAAAGAGGGGAAAAAATATTATGGAGCGATTAAACAGTGTTGGCAATGTAGAATTGCTTATTTTCAAGCCTATTGGTAATGTGAGTTGATTATAATCTGATCCATCAAACCCAAGTTTGTGTATAGACATTTTTGTCTTCAACCTGAAGAATATAATTTCAAATTCAATCGTATCTTTATATTTAACAAAGAAGATCTAAATATTGAACACTTGAAATATATTTTATGTTTACAAAATAATATATTTTTATTAAAAAAATAATTTTTATATAACCTTAATATACCTAAACTTCAATAGTATATATTTTCTTAATATACCTAAACTTCAATAGTATAAATTTTCCACACTCTTTTTAAAATAGATCTCTACTTTATAATTTACATCTACAACCTAATTCATTACATTCTAGACCTTAATTTATTCATAAGCATACGCGAAGTATTTTCATCCTAATACATGTTACAACCTTCACTAATATGTCATGGTCCTAATATTGAAAACCTTTACATAGAAAATACCACTTTTTTAACCCTATCGAACCCGCATCTGCTTCATATCACACTAATTTGGGTTTTTTTTAGCATGTACTATAGGCGTCATTTTGGACATGCCTCTTCGGTTCTTCTTATGTTACCATTGAATTTGAGATTTTTTGTATGAAAGACATTACATTTGAGGTAATTCTAGCTATTAAACATCTAATTTTTGCTGTGAAGTTGGCTTCATTGGGGTTGTTAATGGCTTTTGTTTGAGAGCAGAATACTGCTTCAATAGCGATGCCAGGGGCGGAGGTTGTGCAGGCTATGACACTATGCGTGGTGGGAGATAACATGTGGGATGGTGGGACATCAAGACACCATTGTTGACCGCACCCACAAACAACTTTTCTGGAAGGATTTCATAAAGGGCTCCAAGACCCCCCAACTACTTCTATTTGAGTAAGTATTTGTTTTTTTTATTTAGCAATGATTCCATCTCTTCGTGCATTAAAATAGTAAGGGTTGTACCTTCTTCACTTCTCTGTTTGGGGTTTGTGATTTTGTCAGTAGGGTTTCTTTCTTTTATTCAATCATTTAGTGTAGTTGTTACTTTTTAGCAGCAACCAGTACTTTCTACTATGGCTGTTATTACCTTCAATTTGGGAAGATTTCTAAGTCATGAGTAGTAAAAAATCTAGTTCAGTATGTAGCCCAAAATCTGGGCATCAATTGATCTTGACACACCATCCATAGCTATTTCTAATCTTGTTGGATCTCGGACCATATTGAAAAAATTCTCTAATGTGGCATGAAAAGCAACATACAAACTATCTAGCTCAATGCCACCAGACATTTCTTTGACAATGGACTGCTCCAATAACTTTCATTCACCAGTGCTGCTTTGATGGTCACTTTTTGACAATTCTCGCTGTCACTGTGACTGTCTCTGTCCTGTAGATATCCTTCATTGTATTTAAGGATTTCCACTATCATATCCTCCATTGTGATTGATGTCCCCAACTATAATTCTTAGACTTCTCTATTGCTACTCTTTTATTGTCAAATTGTATGGTTCAAAGATCTTCTATAATAGTAAAGAGAATGTTTGTAGAACAGTAAATAAAAGAGAAGCAATGTATTTGTAACAGTTAGTCCTCTTTTCTTAAATAATAATTCTCATTATCAACAAAATCTAAACCTTTGAACAACAATAGTATTGCGCTTAAGGACAACATAGAAGCTTGGAAACAGTCATTAAATACTCACAAATAGTAGATTTTCTTGAGGAATCTCACTCCAGCTTACCAAAACAACACAAGACCACAAGGAAAAAATTGCAATTTGAAGGGTACTAAAAGCCTGCTCCCTTCACATCACACTTGACCTGTCCTATGCATTGTTGTAGCAGCCCTTTCATCAAACCCTCATTGACAAGTGATTAATATAATTACAACGGTTGCTTCAAAATTCAAATGTTGTGTCTCCTTGCCAGCTGACCTATGCTATCCTCTCAGTAATGGTTGTTTAATAACTTTTCTCATTCTTCTCAGTCTGAAGATTTAGGTGACAATTACTCATTTGCCCTGTAGTATAAAAAAAACACAAGCTCTAATAGGCATGCTCATTTGCCCTGTAGCTTTTGCCTGGATTGTTTTTTTTCTCAGTATTTTGTGGGTAAAAATGTAAAGTGCACTTTTATGCATGGTTGGAATTGTAATTTTTAGCTTGGGTATTTGAAAAAAGGGGATAATTTTTTTCCTAAATGACTACTTTCTTGGATATTTCTGATGTCTTATCTTGTCTGTCTTTTATCAAATAAGTAGTTATAATGAATTTGAAAATTTCTCTTGGTCAATTGTTCATGAAGTACAATTAACAACACTAGCCTAGAGTAAAATTGCAACCCTCAAATGGTTACTTGTTCAGATTCTAGTCACAGTAAAAACATAGAATGTGATTAATGCACACTTGGAAAGGGAAGGGTTACTGGTCTCCCAAAAAGAGTTGACTTCTGAAGATGTTTTCCATGGAGTTTTCCAAGGGTTACTGGTCTCCCAAAAAGAGCTAACTTCTGAAGAGCAATGTTGTGGACTCTTGTTTGAGTTTGATAATTTGATTTTACTGTGTCAGTCACCTTACAAAAAGTGGGCAAACCTACACCAAAGGATTAATTAGGATAAGAATAGGCTAAGCTCCTTAGAAAATTTCCTTAAAAAATTGTGAAGCCTGTTTCAGGATGACTGTTTGGTATATTGAGGTCCAAACTAATTGTTGTTGCTATAACATAGAATAAATGCTGCCCAATGATTTGTTTTTGCGGACCAAATTGCTAAATTGTTTAAACATGAACTCGGCCTTTTGTTTATTCTACATAACTTTTGTGATTCATCTTTCATTGCATTCATTGTCCTCTTACAATATAATGACATGTCCTAAATAATATAGTCTATTTGGGTGTGAAGTAGCCTTTTTCATTGGATCAATTTCATCTTTGGAATAATTCTCAATCTTAAATTTTAGCATCTCTAAATATACTAGATTACTTGGTAACATGTTGATAGGGTTAGCTTTGAGTTGGAGCCAGGAGCAACAAGGAAAACTAAAGATTTCAAGGAAGGAAATAAAATGCTAGAATGGGGCCTAAGAAAGGTTGTGATACCTTCCCACCTTTCTGCTAGAATGGGGGTTTGACATTTCTATTGACTATATATACTATGGGGTTGATAATTTGAAATCTCCTTTGACTTTAACTTACTGAATTTTTGACCAGATTGTTGGTAGTGCCAAGCATACATTACGGGCAAAGCTTACATTTTCACAAGATTCTAACAGTAAGGAGATTGTTTTCTAGAAGAATTTGATATGAAGTTTAATTATTTTATGTGTTTTATTATTGTAGTGAACTGTGGAATTTTCTTACATGCTTCTATTACAATAATAGTTTTTTGAAAATTCAATGTTTCCCATTCTCTCACACAATGCACTGAATATAACAAAGGAGTCAGGTCCTGTCAGCATGACTTTCACTATACCAATGTTCAGTGCCTCAAGGCTATAGGTACGATGGATAGATCAATAAAGAAGATAATATAATATATTTCTTTTCTTTTCTCTATGACGATCCTAATTTATGAACTTGAATACATGATTGATCTAGAGAAACAGATATCCACTTTGCATCCATTTGATGTGTCGGTAATATCTTTTCAGCTACTCGAAATATTTAAAAGTTACCTTTGGTGTTTCTCAAGTTTAAACATTTATTTAACTTTTAGAGGACACATTTGACAAGCAATGCCAGACAAATGTAATGCTCAGGGTGTTCATAAAATATGACCATCTTGCTGCCATGTTATTGTGATGTTTCAAGTGACAAGCAGTAATTAGGTTACATTTTATTGTTTTAACTTTTGATTATCCATCTTTTTTCTTTAGGATTAAAATAAAATAAAATAAAATTGTATAGTTGTTTATGTCTCTGGTTTTTTTGGATCACTTTGTTAGCATTTTCAACTCTTGGGTTTAGAATTGATTATATGTTTTCTTGTCTGAGGTCAGGTGATGGTGACCAAAACATGATTCTTGGTAGAGGCTTCTTTGTAACTCCTTTAGATTCAGTAGCCATGATTGCAGCTAATGCTGAAGTAGCAATTCCATACTTCAAGAATGGACTAAAAGTGGCTATGTCTAAAAATCTATGCAATTCTAAGTTTAAATTACTTTAGAAAGTTGCAAACTCATTTTGCGTATGAAGAATAGTTGGTTGGTTACTTTTAATTTTTAATTTTTATTCATAAGGTTTGGCAAGGTCTATGCCAACAAGTGGAGCTATATGACATTAAAGATATACCCTTGCAATGTCATATTAAGAATCCCTCTACTTAACAAACAACTGTACCCTCTAATATCAAAATGCTTTTGAATCAATGGGGAGAAATCTATTTTTATTTTTTAGCATTATCATAGTGTGGGAAAGCAGTTTGCTGTCCTCCAGTATACCAGTGTAAGGCATATCTAGCTTTATAGACAAGAAAATGTATAGTATGTCACAAGTTCAAGAGAATGGAAACATAAAATTAGTGTTTGTTTCTGCACAAGCTAAGAATTCAAATGGTCATCTCCTGTGAGAATGTCAATTTACAATTAAATTTACTTGTTAAAAAGCTTGAATAGTTGGTAAAACTTGAAGCTGGTAGTTGCCAATGAAACTTATTCTGCACACACCACTCATATTAAAAACTAAACGATAAGGCAAGCAACTTCCACGAAAGCAAGCCCCAGTGAGTCAAACTGTGCAATCAACCCAGAAACACTACTGCCACCACCTGAAACAAGCAGAGGTAAACTAGGACTCAGCTTGCAATTCAAAACTTGCTCAACATTAAAGAGCACAACAATAAACCAATATTTGGTATTTATTCAGTTACTTGTGCTTTACTGATAGCTTATTCAAATACTTAGCAAATCTTGTTCAGATTCTTTTCACTAATTCTTTAGTATTATCTCTAATATCTGCCAAGACATTGCCATCTTTTTGTGAAGATTTCTTAAAACTCTTACAACTTGGCAACACGAAGTCATTGCCTGAGTAAGAGTTGTGCCACTGTGCTTAATCAATAAAGTATAGAAGCTCAGGAGTCAGAAACATTTGATGATTGGTTTTGTATCGCTTAAGCAACTATATATTCCTCCTGCCTATAAAGGATGTAACCACTCAGAAAATTTCAATATTGGGAATCATTGAAAATGATTTCTTAATTGACTAAGATGCATTTTTGTCCTTCCAAGTCACTACAAGTAATAATTCCCATGAGCAAGTTGAAAGGACCACTTGATTAACTTGAGTATCCTTGCCTACTTTTGCTAAGGAATGCCTTAAGGCCCTCTCTAAGTTCTTATATACCACATGAATGCAGAATTCTGGAAGATTGAGAACCACTCATCTTCCCAGAAGTTTCAAAGGTTTTTCAATTGGTACAGTAACAAACTTTAATATAGAGGGAAACATTGCACACAAGCATATCAAAAACAATTTTGTTGTTGAGATAAACCTACTAAATTTCATTTGTGGATGTGGAAATTCAAAAAGATGATAATCAAAGAAAGGAGGAGGAGAGTTTGGAAGTGCTGGGAATTAGCATGAGAAAGATGTTTCAATTAGAGGTTTATAAAACAATTTGGATTCCCTTGAGAAGTATGATCTTTAGCACATCATACTCAAATGGTTCATGGTCGAGAATGAAAGCAAATAAGAATGGACTTGCTGTAGTAGTAAGTCAATGTTGATCGACCACAATCCCAAGTTAAGGGTCAATTTAACAAAGATTGATAGAACATGTTTGGGAATGTCTGCAATATCAAAGGGGAATAGGATGAGCTGAAAAACAAAATGCTCCAAATAGAAAGAAGCCAAAAAGCTTTGAATGACACACTGAATAAAGTTATCCATCTTAGCAAAATTAAAATCAAGGTCTCAGCTGTGAATATGCTTAAAAGGAGAGAGAATCTACAAGAAGGTGGGCCTTAAAAAACTAGTCGAATGAGGGAGAAGGAAAATGCATTGATGATTATTTCAAATTCATGAGAGGGAAATCAAATGTTGTGGATACTCTGAATGATCTCTCTTCACATCAACACTGAGTTTTGTTGTGCTGTCTTTTTGCCAATACTTGTGAGTAATTTGCTCTTGGCATATGTTGTTTATTCCTAGTTTGACGAGTGCTAGTATAGTCTATCTTCTACATTTTGTTGAAGGTTTTGGACCTTCTAAATCCACTTTTACCATTAAACAAAAAAAATAATTCTATCATACTATTCAATTGCATCAATCTACGATTTACTGTTAAGGTTACCAACCATATATGTCTTTTTGAGTAGAACCACTCACATGTAATATTTTAAGCCGATAGGCTTCTTTTTGGGAGCTTTTGCTCCCAGAAAGATTTTTCTTGGGCCGGAATTATGCCATCCTACGTGCCTGCCTGCTAGCTTCTTCCGGCGGATGACGCGGCAAATTTTTATTAAGCCCTCTTGCGTTTGATACACCTGTCGCCCCTCTCTCTCACCACTATGTAATTGCTCTGACATTTCCAGCGTTAATATCTAAGCTTGCATTTGTATGCTGAAACCCTAATCTGTGTAAACCCTAACCGCCCGACAATAGAATTTATACTTACGAATTGAGAGAAGCAGGCAATCCTATGAAGGATTTCCAAATCCATAAAAATCACCGCTTAAGCTCACTCTTCAAATGCATTATCCCTGTTTTGAAATTGCAAAAAAAATGAGGGGAGTTCTCACCTTCCGGCTTGAAAACTCCCAGTTTACATTTCAGGTGTGTAAAATCGATACTTCCAATTCTTTATGCATTCTCCTTTGTGATACTTACTATGATATTCCCTGTAAGAGTCCATGGTAGAACTACATTCTAATGTTGTTTCTTCCTTCATTGATGAAGCTGTGAAATCTAAACATTGAAGGATTGTCTTCCTGGTTATTAATAGGATTTTCTTGATTATGGTATGTTCCATTGCCTGCCAAATGTAAATAATTTTTATGTTAACATAAATAGGAAAGGCCATGAATTTCTAATGATAGGGAATCGATGAATGGGATGGTAAAGAATCAGGTGCTAGTTTTTTTTCTCCCGTCCTGCCATGTTTGGCTTTGCAGATGAGAATGCAGATTCTGAGAATATGATGATGAATCCTGCAATGATCAAAGTTATTCTTCACTGATAGTATTTCGTCTGATGATTCCTGAGGCTGCTATCGTTTGAATGGTTCTCAATCAAAGTTGTTCCTTAAGTCATGGGGGACATTAGTTTTTAGAATGGGTCCATTTTTATTTTATGTTTATGTTGCGGGTGTTCGCACGGAGCTCATTTTGTGTCTCGGCCTTCCTGCAGGCTGGACGAAAGTGGTTTGTAGGGATCGAGCTTGAAGATTGTACAATCTGGCATGTCGTAGTAGTACTATGACTACATTGGAATAGGTCTTGGAAAGACTTACTTAAACTTTTAAATGTATATTTAGCTGATGATACCTCACAATTTGCATCGGTCTTGTGCCAAACCCATTGAAAAATATCGAGTATTCGGACGGAGCTCGAAATGAACATAGGTCCATAACACCAAAGTTGTTCCCCATGGGGTTTCTGATGACAAGTTTGACTTGTACCTCCAAAATTCGGCCTCAATCACATTGAAGTGTGCTAAGGCCTGTGGAAATAGATCTTTGGTCAATGTTGTGGAAATCATTGTTCCACTGCTTGCTTCAAAATACATTGGGTAAAATTTAGGGCAATATTATGAAAGAACTAAAAGAAAATGCTGCATTGAGCTTGAATCTACTATATTAATGTGTGTTGGTGTGGTGGTTGATGATACTTGAACAATAAATAAGACCACATAACAATCTGCTAGATTACCCTGTACAGATTAATGTTGAGACTCAGCGAGTCTCAGTGTATGTAAACTGAGTAAGTACCAAACTCTGATACATATGAAATCATTATAAACGACCATGGTTGTGTGAAGTTCAAAGGACAACTTGTTTAGTAGTGGGTAGGTAGGTAGGTTTAGATTTTGGTGATCACCTATCAATCAACTGACTTGACCACTATATGCTGAGGAAGTAGAGGCTGAGGCTGGGTGGACCTCAACATCCTTGACTTCAATGGGTATGCATTCTTGGGCCCCTGGTACTATCATTAATATAAATTTCAGGTCTGGCTTGGTGAGTCTGTAGCCTCAACTTGTAGATTCGGATGAGACTTGCAAGTCTTGGCCATCAGACTGAGGATTTTTTGAAAAAAATTAGGAAAGCAACCTTGAATAGAAAAAACACCATAAAAAACATTTTTTTATATATTTATATAATTCCCAAGTTTTGAGTCTGCATTGAGTTGTTGCACTGAATCGATGTCCTCGGCAAAAAATGGCTGAGACTGAGTCTTAGTCTGACCACTATGGTGCAGGCTTTGATTTATTTGTTGTGTTTACTTTGCATTTACAAGACTTCATAATTTTTCTATTATCTTTTGAAGTGATTGCATATAGAAAACAGAGAGTAGAAATCTCCATGAGAGAATAGGTTGTAAAAATAAGGACTGCATGAGTTGCCGATGCAATATCTGCAAGTTAACAATGCATCTTAAAAAATTACAACATAGGCTCGGTATCTGTGTTAAACTATCATTTTTTACTCGAAATTATATGGAATTGAAATAACTTTATAGTTGTAGATTGTGCTTTTGAACGGTATTGAATCTACCAAACTTCAGATGCTATCTACGCTGCCTCAAATAACAAAATCATCCAAGGATTACCAGAGAGGCTCTTTTATTAATGAGTAGTGCCGGTAAATTTACATTTGAAGATATAAAATGCTTGATAGTAATCATCATGGCGACGTTAAATATAAAATTTGACGGAAGTGGAAGTAAATGGGAAATGTGAATTCCTAAATATAAAATAAAATAATATAAGTATCATCGTAAATTCAACATTTACGATTGTTAACCCACATGGAAATGGATTTTTCTCGTTGGATAACCATCTAGAGTACTGAATATTAATACAATGTGTAGCAGATAAGTTGGGACCTAAATTGTTTTATATTCCTTTCAATCTAATCCATGGAAGAGGTGAAAAAGAAATTCCTCGACTTGGCAGCTCCTGAGGCGGCTCACTATAAGGCCTTTGAAATTATAAATGAGCTACTGAAAAAAGCTGAGGAGAAACTCAAAGCACAGAAGCAGGTAATCATAACCAAAGAGGAGAAAAGTTTAGGAAAGGCAGATCACAGGAAGCTTCCAATTCCTGGCCAATTTTTCAAGAGAAGGCAGACCTGATATATTTGACTTGAGCTTGCACAAAAAATGAGACACATAGGCAAGTAAGGTGTTACAAAGATCTTCATCAAGTTCTTAGAGAAACAGATTAAATCAACCACTAGGCACTAATATTCATTGATATAGTGAAAGCTTTAATCACCGTGACTACAGACCATGATGAATGTGACAGTCTTGAAAATACTCAAAACAGTGAAGTACATTGTCTTAGGGTGATGAGGACGGCGAAGTGTACATCCCAACCATTCATGGTAATTATTTTATGGTCCTATAAACTCAAATCATTTGTAATCATTTGTAATGTGCCATAATAATGGTTTATATTGTTGGGCATGGAGTGAATCTCATGGGCAGTAAAAGAGTAGCAAATTTCTGTAGAATTCCATGAATCAAAATGTATATGATAAAAACTAAAGGCACACTTTCAATCTCCTAGGATCATACTGATCCAACCTCCATTCTATCATACTAACAACATGATAGAGGCATAATCAGATCATAATAATCATTCTAGATTCCACATATGCATCTTATCAAGTCACCAATATACTTCTCATAAGGAATTACCAAAACATTCACAACATCTCAGTCTATTGCTTCATAAATCAATCTTTCCATTAATTGTAACTGTCTTGTTTTAAACAGTTAGACTGCAACTACTGGTTTGGTCCCTTCAAACCAACATAAACACATCTTAAATTCTTATTAAAGAGAATGAATACATTTCCTTTTCATTATCCAACATTCATGTACCATTTGAATTCATTCAATGTGAATAACAATTAACATCATGCAAAACTCAATCCAAACAAGAAAACCACTATATTCTGGTCATGAATAACTGTCATGATCAGTCATTAATAAAAATTACTAGGCTGAACATTTTCCAAATAGCTCCGGTCATTTTGTATATTGGTTACCTATAGATCTAATCTTTGATTTATAAGTCAATCCGATGGTGCAAATGAAAATTATGGCCTTTCTACCAAAACGGGTAAGCTTCCTTGAGGGTTTCAGGCAGCTTAAAAGAATTAGCAAACTCTTTTATCATAGGATGTGGAACAGCCTCATAATGGATTCAAAAGAAAGATATTTTATCATAATATACTTCCCTATAGATTTCAAGACTCATTCAATCCATTAACATATGGAGGAAAACACAATAATATCATGAAATGGTTATTTTTTGTAACTGTCATCAATATTGCATTCCAAACATTAACGCTCTTTATTTGTCTATCAATAGAAATACATTGCAAGAACTATCTGATGGTGTTCCTTCACTATATTCATCCTTCCTTCATTTCTTCATGGATATCCAATGATTTTGGAGGCATGAATCTTCTTGACTGTCCCCATTAAACTGCAACATGGGTGACAGTCAGAGGTATAGATAGAATACCTTCAAACCCTTTCTTCAAACAAAAATTTGCAGAGGTCATCCTTCTTGATTGCTATTGTACTGTCCATGTTACCGTTCAAAGATTTAGGGGCTTCTGTCAAACTTTCTGAGAAACTTTTTAAACATACTATGAAGTTTAGAATACACAATTATTTTATGTCCAAACTTGAAAAAATTATGCTATTGGCAAGTCTACTTTCCTACCAGACACTTTATATCAGATTCACTGTATCCAAATGAACATATGCTGATTAATAAAATTGAAGCGGTGGCCAAAAATGAAATCACAAAACAAAGCAGAAATACCATGGAGAAAATCCTATCAGCTAACCCGTTGCATGCCCATGCATGCGACCGCTAGTCTATTTTCCCTTTCTTCCATAAAAGAAATGTAAAACAAACTATTTTGCAACAATACCACATGGTCGCCTTCCATTGCAGTGCATAAATCAGCACAAGAACAAGAAGTTAGACCTGAATTCTCTCACTTCTTAGGAAAGAATCTTTGGTTACTCAGACCAAAACTGATTCTTCTTCTTTATTTCCCATGTTGTCAAGTAAAGAACAGATTTGCTAGATTCTTCTTCTTTATATCCCATGTTGTCAAGTAAAGAACAGATTTGCTAGTTATGCCTCAAATAGATAAATTTGACTGCTACCACTCATTCGTCATGAAAGATGAAATCATTAATAATGGCATTCACTTAGTAAAAATGTTAATTCAAATAACACAACATATGTACAACTCTGAATGCAGAGTGGAAAATACAAGAGTTGATTCGTAGATTGCAACTGAAGAACAAGCAATAATGAAAAGCATGGATTTATCCACCAAAGAATCTCAATGCACAAGTCTCTGACTGGCTACTTTAAATAGACTGGTGCATATGTTATGCAGAGTACGCAAACCTTCAGAAGCAGCAATCCGGAGCTAAATTTACTAGATGATTTAGCAATCATAAGATTCAAATTTGCTAGGGATCCTTGAATTTGTTGCATTAAGCATTCTTCAAATACTTGAAATCTGATCCGATTCACTGTATGAGTGATTATCCATAATCTGGTTTTCAGTAGGCAAAGAATGTGCAAAAGTTTCAACTATCTCACTGGCATCCTCTTCCTTTAGTCTAGTCCCTTGTTGACCTACAACAACTGCAGCAACTCTGGCAGCTAAATCACCCATGGCTTTTAAATTTGAGGATCCTTTCAATAGTCCATATAAGATTCCAGCTGCATAAGCATCACCTGCTCCGCAAGTATCCACAGGAACACAGGGTGAAGGAGGTATATATATAACTTCACCTTTAACTGCAATGTAGGAGCCCCTGATACCATCTGTGACAGAAACTAGAGAAGAATAACGACTTAAATATCTTGCAGCCATTTCTGGGCTTATACTTGTGCTAAACCCACACAAAGCCTGTGCTTCATCACTGTTTGCAAAAAGAATATCTACGTGATTGACTATGATATCCCTGCATAATACAACATTATAGACACTGTCACCAACAGGAAAGCAAAGAAATATGAGAAACCAAAGAGTTTGCATTTTCTTACTTATATGTTTGCATTTGATAAGATGAGTAAACAACTAGCATTGAATTGTAAATGGAATAGTACTCAAATTCCTCATCCAATTAAATCTGAGTTCACCATATGTCATGCATCATCTAGAAATGTAAGTTAAGCTAAGTGAGCATCGAGTTAGAAAAGCTATCTGAAAATCAATCTTTTTGCTTTTGTGATTAAGCATACCCTTATAAAATATACATGTTATGCCACACCTACAGTTAGATTTCTATATTCACATTGAACCAAAAATATCTAAATAATGATCTCCGAAATGGTAATCATACCAAAACTTCTTTTGGTGCCTCGTTACATAGGACACATCACTTGTAGTAATGGCAACTAGGACACCATATCTATGTGCAGCCTCACATGCCTTGGCTATAGCTTCTATTGTCTCTGGAAATTCCCATAAGTAACCCTCCACCACAAAAATTCTTGAATTGGATATCAGGTCTGATAAAGAGGAATCAAAATTCACAATCGACGACATGCCCTACAAATAGATGGCATATCATTTTGTTATCACTTTAAAAAGTAAGCTAAAGTCATTCATCTGTTCAAGACGTGCATTGTTTTAAGTTTGAACTTCATCAATAACTCAACACAGGAGTTCAAAAAACTGTAATTTACTAAAAACTGAACTAATATGTATGCCAGCCAAGCTTCAACCATGAGCAGCAAATCTAATAAAATCAGATGTTACCTGATATGAAAGCATTGTTCTTTGGGCATCTGGAGTTGTCAGGACAATCACAGTCCCTGTGGTTCCATTCTTGACAGGTTTTGAAAGAAAATGTACATTCGCTCGCTGCAATTTTGCCCTGCTAGCATAACAAACTTATTAAAAAATAAAGTTATGATGAATGTACCAGAAATTACCTTCTAATATCAAATACATAGAATTTTAAGCTTTAAACAAAATCAAGCTTGTCTTTTACATATGCATGCTAAAAAGAACATTAGTAAAGAAGGAAATAGAAAAACTTTCTACAAGCCTGCTGTTTCAAAATGACTACGCTAAAAACTGTCATTCACTGTATGATCTCTAAAAATAGTCTTCAAGAAAGCATATTTTATGATCAAACCTATGATCTCTAAAATGGTCTTCAAGACAACATATTACATAATCAATGAATAAAATATGACATCTGAAGCAAGAGAAGCGTGCATAAGAGTACATAATTTATTACTTCTAGGATATGAAGGAACATCACCTGTAAAATTCTCCTAGAGGGTCACTCCCCACAGTACCTATCATGGCCAGATTAATGGTAGTAGGTACTCCATTCAATCCCATTCCCAACCTTGCCAAGGCAACAAGTGTGTTTGAAAGAGACACCCCTGCAGCAGCTTTGTAATCACAACCATCCATTCCTCGAAGAACTTTCCCCCTCTTCATGATTTACAACTTCTCTTATTCCCTTTTGCAATCCAAGCTTCTCTAAAAAGCCATCCTCAACCATTCCTGAAAAATCAACCTAGTGACCAGAAGGGTTCTCAGCGTGTAAGTACATAATACAGGCAATCCTGGAGCTTCTTTTCTCATGAACACTTCACCATTGAAAATAAGTAAGCATAGAGAGAACCATCACTAGAAACATTGGTTCCTAGTATTTCTGATCTATTTCATGAAATTTTTATATATCTGAAAATTATTTTGATCAGAAAAAACTAAAAAGGAGCAAATGCCTTGCTAACCAAGAAAATTGTCTCTTTTATCTACAAATGAGAACTTTATCCTTGAGTTTGGCTTCCAAAAGATTAAAATTGGATAGGTGATAACCATAGTAGACCTTTCGCTATACCAAAGCTTCTATTAATTTAAACAGATCAATTTTGTACTTGATGGTGTAACCTTCAGTTGGGAGAACTTTGCAATTTCACAACTCTATAAAGCATTATCCTAAAGTCCAAGCTGTCAAGTGATGTCAAAGCAATCATGTCCTGTCTAGAAAGGAAAGTTAGTAGCATACACTTTTACAATTACAATTTATTCGAGCAATATAAAAACTTCTTCTCTGTTATTGTAGAAGAAAAGGCAATATCGTAATATTGACCAAGGATTTTCTATTCTTAACAAGATGTTACTAAGCATGATATGAACATACAAAAAGCCTTGAAACCTTTAATTGGTGAGTTTTCTAGTCTGCATAACACATCTATCAAAGATTGTATCTAATAGGATTAATTTGTATCTTTGTTAGAATTTAATGAGAAGAAAGATGTTACGTTATTAGTTATTAATGTATCTTAAGGATTAGTATATACCACAAATACGAGATCTTGGAAAATGGCTATTGATTTTTATAAGTTAAATTTAGTGTGTATCAAATTTATTTAATAATACTAATTTTATGATTGATGTATTAGATAGAAGTGCAATAGATTGGTAGGTTATCAAGAGTGTGGACTTCTAAAGCAGTAAAGCTTTTGATGGGTTAATTAAGAGTTCAAATGTAGAAAGTATGATCATTGGTACATACTTTATCTCTATTTAATATCGTTGGTTTCCTCTAAAGATATATGCTTGTCATTATAATAAGGGGAACAAGCCGCATGTAATGTATTTTTCAATGACATCATTCACTGCATTCTTATATTGCACATTGAATAACTTCACCATTGAGTTTAAAGTATCAGTAGTCACCCTGTTCTTAAGTTTTGCTACCCTTGAACTATAGATGGAAAAATTTGAAATCATGTTTAGTGGAAAGTACTAGTATACATGGTATGATTATTCTTTAAAGGGTACTAGCTCAATGGAAGAGCACCTACTTTACAAGTAGGAGGATGATAGTTCGATTCCATCGTGCCTTAATATAACTAAATTAATGATTAAATATATAACCAAATAAATGACCAAATAAATGACTAAATAAATGACCAAATAAACTACCAAATAAATGACCAAATAAATGGCCAAATAAACTTCCAAATGACTAAATAAATAACCAAATAAACTACCAAATGACCAAATAAATGACTAAAATACTTTAGTCATAAATTTGGTCATGAGATAAATGACCGGTAATAAACTACCACTGGTCATGTGATCAAATTTGGTCATTTATTTACAATTTTTGATAGTTTATTTGGTCATACATTGTTGTTTTTGTACTAGTGGACCATCGCGAACATTGTAATTTTAACCTATTAAAAAAATGTAAACGTGTTTTTTCAACTCCACCTGCTATCCGTGCATATTCTGCTTGTGTTGCACGCACATTCTCGATTCAGAGCGGGAAAAATCTCATTTTCGATGCGAGGAAGAGAAGCCATACACATAAGTGATGGAGTTGAGGGGAGATGAAGGAATACCAAACATTGAATTTGTAAATTTTCATCAGATAAATTGCAATGGAGATCTGATCAATAGAGAAGATAGTAATGACCGCGGGAGAATGAATAGTGGTTACAGTTGTAGTGGGGAAGATAGTGGAGGCCATCCATGAAGAAACTTGATGATAGAGATGGTGTACAAGAAACAAAGGAGAAAAAAATGTAAACGTGCTAGGTCTTCTTAGCTCCACCTATATCTGTGCATATTCTGCTTGTGTTGCATGCACATTCTTGATTCAGAGTGGGAAAATCTTATTTTCAATGCGAGGGAGAGAAGCCAAACACAAAGAACATGCAAATAAACACGACAGCTACAAAACATAAATGTAGGTATCACAATAGCTGAGAAACATAAATGTAGGCATCACGTGTTAGGAATAGTCACAAGAGATAATTCTACAAGTTTCAATTCTTTATCCAATTAAGTATACTTAAACATAAAGCATAAACACAATGAAAGAACACATAAACACAACACCAATATTTTGGTTACGAGGAAACCCAAATAGGTAAAAACCTCAGTGGGACTTGATACCCACTAATATTTTGTACTAGTGTATAAAGATCCTTGTTAGAAGATCCTTTACCCTGTTAGGAGTAGCTTTACAATATATGAAGTACAATAGACCTGGTTAAGGGTCAGACCCTATTAGGAGTCATTTATAATTGTCCCTGTTAGGGGAGATGATGCACTATCCGAGAGCTCATTGCTCAAAGGGGCGAAGGCTACAACCTTCTGAATAACAGATACACACTATATTTGGATCTGGGTAAATTACGCTTTGACCTGCTATCTGGATTAGTTCCAATGAATAGCACACATACTCTACTTGGTCACATAGACCTTCTTCTGATGGTTCCACACTTCACACACTCTGCTCTGCTCTGCTTAATCAACCATGAACCACACTTCAACAATCACAAATGACTGCCTATAAATATCTTTCCTCCAAATGATATAATCAAGTCAGCCTATTAGAACCACCTTGAAATCATATTAGAGAAACCATAATAAACTCCAACAAATATTCTATCGGCTCTACTATGGACGCAACACATTCTGGGACCTGTTCATATAATATAATTATAGACGCACGCTACACACTGTCGGCTCTACCAAAACAACTTTAACTTTCTCCTCAAGCTGAATTAACTCATGCGCTCTTAACCGAACATCAACAACTCATATCTAAGCTTAATTCCAAGGGTGCATACCCTCAATATAGGTGCAACTCAAGAACCAATAAAATCTATGTCGGCTCTTTTGAACAAACACATGACACTGCTACTAGTGAATAGTGATTGCATAGCTTCACTTGCGTTCATCTTTAGACTATGCATCCATGAACTTAACATCACTAACATGTCTACAACATATATCCTAGGGTGCATGCCCATAAGACAACTGTACGGACAACCATACACAAAACACTGCCTGTAACTCTGTTAAGAACATTGTTGTTGCTATATAACTGTCTGTGCTAACAGTTAACCTCTGTGCCGATGATATCATATTGATATCATGTCTATGCAACATATATAGAAGGCTTACTACATAAGACTTCCACGCATACTACTTTCCATATGTTATCATCAATGACAAACATACAGTTAGTATTGGCCTGCTGGCAAATCTCCAACAATCTCTCCCTTTGGCATTGATGGCAACATGTGAAATGAAAAACCACCATCAACCCAAATGAATAATTATTTCATAACATTCTCCATTTCCTCTTCAAAACTCCCCCAAAGATGAAACCTCCATCTTTTGCAATATATTCCAACATTCTTCATTTCCTCAACTGAACTGCTGTCAGAACTGAATACTACTCCCCCTAAGTACATTAGTCCTTCTATTTTTCATGACTCTGTATACTACTCCCCCTTTGACATCAATGGAAAAGGGTGCCACTCATTTTAAGCACCGATACTACTCCAGAAGTAGAGTATTCAACCTTCCATCAGTCCCAGAGGACTGATGCCATTCCTGCTTCCTTCTAAGAAGAATCGGAGAAGGGAATTACTCCCAACTTCCCCCTGAGATACTCAAAAGTATCCATAGGCAAGGGCTTTGTGAATATATCTGCCAACTATTCTTTAGTACTCACATAGTCCAACTTACTTCTTTCTCTGCCACTTTCTCTCTTAGGAAGTGATACTTGATCTCAATGTGCTTTGTCTTTGCATGCATCACAAGGTTCTTTGACATATTGATAGTGCTAGTGTTATCACAGTGAATAACAATAGGATAATCAATCCGAATTCCAAAATTTTTTATCATCTTCTTGATCCACACAATTGTAGAACAATTCAGGGCTTCTGCAACATACTCCACTTCTACTGTTGATTGAGAAATACAATTTTGTTTCTTGCTTGTCCAAGTGATAAGTCTATCACCAAGAAACATTGCTCCTGATGTACTCTTTCTGTCATCAACACATCCTGCCCAATCTGCATTAATGTATACATGAAGCTTAACATTTTCTGAATTAGGATACCATAAACCATAGTCTATAGTGCCTTGTAATTATCTGAATATCCTTTTTACTGCCATGAGGTGACTTTGTTTAGGCTCTGCTGCAAATCTTTCAACTATGCCAACTGCATTTGAAATATCAGGTCTAGTCTATGTAAGATAAATCAATTTACCAGTTATTGACTTGTACAATGTTATATCAACTGTTGGTGAGTCATCTTCCTTTGTAAGCTTGCATCTCGTAATCATAGGTGTCCCTACTAGCTTGCAATCATCCATCTTGAATTTTTTCAGTATCTCTTTCACATACTTTGATTGATTAATAAAAATTTCTTTTTTTGTCTGCTGCACATTTAATCCCAAAAAGTACTTGATAGGACCAATCATACTCATCTCAAATTCATTTTGCATCTCCTTAGAAAATTCAGCACTAAGTTTTTCATTACCTCCAAAGATAATGTCATCAAAAAATATAGTTACAAGTAAGAAACTTTCAGATGTCTCTCTAATGAATAGATTACAATTTGTTGCTCCTTTCTTGAATCCAATCTTTGTTAAGTATCCATCTAGTCTCTCATACCATGCTCTAGGGGCTTGCTTAAGTCCATAGAGGGTCTTCTTCAATCTGCATACCATATCAAGTTTGTCTAATAAGGTGAATCCTTCAAGCTGCTCAATGTATACTTCTTCTTTCAGATCTCCATTCAAGAATGCTGACTTGACATCCATCTAATACACTTTAAAGTTTTTGACTGTAGCATAAGCTAGAAACAACTTAATAGCTTTTAATCTACTCATAGGTGCAAATGTGTCTGAATAATCAATGCCTTCTCTTTGCGCATAACCTTTACATACTAATCTTGCTTTGTTCCTTACTACTGTACCATCTTCATTCATCTTATTTCTAAATATCCACTTTGTACCAATCACATTCTTATCACTAGGTCTTGGAACCAGTTCCCAAGTGTCATTCTTAATAATCTAATCAAGTTCTTCTTTCATAGCATCATGCCAATCTGAATCATTACAAGCATCTTCAACACTTAAAAGTTCAATCTAAGATAATAGACATACCGCATCACTGCTAGCTGAGTTCTTTGCTTGTGATCTTGTCAAGACTTTTCCGCTCTGATCTTCAATGATGTCTTTCTTGGAATGGTTTCTAGATGTAAACTTTGAAACTTTAGTTGTTGCTGACTCATCAGCCTTAGGAGTCTCTTCCTCACTTGTTTTAAGGTCATTGAACAACACATCAATGCTGTCAAACATTTCCTCAATAACTGTCTCACTAGTGGAGGGTCTAGGTTCTTCTTCAATCATGGGTGAGTAATCATGATATCTTTCTTAAATCATAAACTTTTCATCAATCTTTACATGAGCACTTTCAATGACCTTTTTCAATCTTAAATTGAAACATCTATAAGCTTTACTTTTAGTAGAGTAACCAAGGAAAATACCTTCATCACTTCTTGCACCAAACTTGCCTACTGCTTCATCCCTCTTGATGTAGCACTTGCTTCCAAATATTTTGAAGTATTTTACAATGGGAACATTACCAAACCATAGCTCATAAGGTGTTTTGTCAGCGCCAGGCCTTAACTGAATTCTATTGATTGTATAAACTGTTGTATTGACTGCATCTCTCCAATAGGTGTGTGCAACTTTTCCTTATATCATAATGGTCCACATTGTATCAAGAATGATCCTATTCCTTCTCTCTATAATTCCATTTTGCTGAGGTGTTCTAGGTGCACTTAATTGTCTCTTTATGCCATGTTCTTCGCAGTACTCATAGAATCTGCTAGAGGTGAATTCTCCTCCTCTATCCAATCTCAAACATTTTATCTTTAATCCAGATTCATTCTCAACCTTAGCTTTGAATATTTTGAACTTCTCAAAAGCTTCTGACTTATCTTTTAAGAATGCAACCCACATCATCCTAGTATAATCATCAACAAACAAAATACAATACCTTTCACCATAGTATGATCTTGTTTGAGTTGGTCCACATAGGTCTGTATGAATCAGATCTAACTTGTTCTCTGCTAAATTCTGCTTGCTCCTGAATGAATTTCTCACATGCTTCCCCATCACACATTCCCTGCATTTAGTATCAACTAACTTTGCTATGCTTGGTAGATCTCTTACTGCCTTAATATTACTTATCTTCACTATGTTATCAAAATTGATATGACATAGTCTTTTGTCCCATAACCAACTGTCATCAACTTTAGCAACAAAACAACTTGCTTCTGAATTGAATTGAAAAATATTACCTCTTGTCTTTGTGCTTGATGCAATCATAACACCATCTTTGTTGTTAATGATGCATTTGTCATCTTTGAACTCCAACTGATAGCCTTTACCAAGTAACTGCCCAACACTGAGAAGGTTATGTTTCAAACCATCAACATAAAGAACATCATCAGTACTATTCTTTCCATCCAAAGTGATGGCTCCTCTACCAATTATAGGTTTAGGAGTGTTGTCTCCAAATCTGACCATACCTCCATTGTATTTGTCCAAATGAACAAACCTGCCTTTATCACCTATCATGTGATGTGAACTACCATTGTCTATAATCCAGTCTGTCCTTATGTTTGCTTCGGAAATCAATGCTAGCTCTTGATTTACTTTCTCATCTTTAGGAACTGACTTAATATTTGTTTTGTCTACAATAGCAATGAATCCAATTTCTTCTTCACTCGATTCATCATCTGAAACTCCATCTCCAACAAAGTAAAATTCCTTAGAGTACTTAGGCTCGTAATCCTTTTTGAACTTTCTAACTCTAGTAGGACACTTAGATGCAAAGTGACCTATCTTATTACATGAAAAGCACTTGAAAGGAAATTGACCTTCATGTTTTCCTTTTCCTTTCTTTTCTCTTTTAGCAACCATAGCAATAAAATCATCTAAAGTTCTTTGTTCATCATCATCATCAAAATTATCAGAAGTGTTTGCAGATTTTTTACCATGAACTATTGCTTTGAAGGTTGTCTCACTTTTAGGTTCTGTCTTCAATCTTGAAATCTCAAAAGCTAATATTTTGCTAATCAAGGTCTCTCTCTTGAAATTAGATGTAAGCTGCATGGTCTCATCAAGGATATTGATCTTGCTTTCATATTCTGGAGTGAGAGTAGTCATCAACTTGTCCATAATATCTTCTTCTAAGATCTCTCCACCATTGTTCCCGATTCCAACAACTGCTTCATTGACCCTTTGATTATAAGCTCTAATATTTTCTTCAGACATCATCTCTAATGCATTGAATCTTTTCTTTCATGTCTTTCTACGCGCATCCTTTGCTTGCTTGTCTCCTTCAAATATGTCTGCAAGGTTCTTCCATATCTTGTGGGTGATGTCTACCTTCTTTATCTCTGAAAACTCACTATCAAATAGTGCATTGATAAGGGCTTCTTTAGCTATAGCATTATGATGAAACAATTCCTTTTGAGTGTCAGTAGCATCATCTTGTTCAAGGTCTTCTAAAGTAGGAATCTTGGTTGCTTTGATAGTTACATTGAAAACTTCATAAGCAATACACTGCAAATGGGTCATCATCTTGTTCTTCCAATCAAAATAATTTTCTCCATCAAACTTAGGACTCTCTTTCCTGAAGTATGCCATCTAATCAACCTCAAGCTGTTAAACTTCTCTCCGAGGCACTTGGCTCTGATACCAATTGTTAGGAATAGTCCCAAGAGATAACTGAGAAGGGGGGGGTGAATCGGTTATCTACAAGTTTCAATTCTTTATCCAATTAAGTATACTTAAACATAAAGCATAAACACAATGAAAGAACACATAAAAACAACACCAATATTTTGGTTATGGGGAAACCCAAATAGGTAAAAACCCCAGTGAGACTTGATACCCATTAATATTCTGTACTAGTATATAAAGATCCTTGTTAGAAGATCATTTACCCTGTTAGGAGTAGTTTTACAATATATGAAGTACAGTAGAATTGGTTAAGGGTCAGACCCTATTAGGAGTCTTTTACAATTGTCCCTATTAGGGGAGAGGACACACTGTCCGAGAGCTCACTGCTCAAAGGGGCAAAGGCTACAACCTTCTGAATAACAGATACACACTATATGTGGATCTTGGTGAACTGCACTTTGACCTATTGTCTGGATCAATTCCAATGAATAGCACACATACTCTACTTGGTCACATAGACCTTCTTCTGATGGTTCCACACTTTGCACACTCTGCTCTGCTCTGCTTAATCAACCATGAACCACACTTCAGCAATAAAAAATGACTACCTATAAATATCTTTCCTCCAAATGATATAATCAAGTCAGCCTATTAGAACCACCTTGAAATCATATTAGAGAAACCATAATAAAATCCAACAAACATTCTGTCAGCTCTATTATGGGCGCAACACATTCTGGGACCTATTTATATAATATAATTGTAGATGCACGCTACACACTATCGGCTCTACCAAAACAACTCTAATTTTCTCCTCAAGCTGAATTAACTCATGCGCTCTTAACCAAACATCAACAACTCATATCTAAGCTTAATTCCAAGGGTGCATACCCTCAAGATAGGCACAACTGAAGAACCAATAAAATCTCTGTCGGCTCTTATGAACAAACATAGGAAACTGCTACTAGTGAATAGCGACTGCATAACTTCACCTGCGTTCATCTTTAGACTATGTGTCCATGAACTTAACATCACTAACATGTCTACAACATATATCCTACGATGCATGCCCATAAGACAACTGTACGGACAACCATCACATAACACTACTTGTAACTCTGTCAGGAACACTGCTGCTACTATATAACTGTCTGTGCTAATAGTTAACCTCTGTGCCCATGATATCATGTTGATATCATGTCCATGAAACATATATAGAAGGCTTACTGCATAAGACTTCCATGCATACTACATTCCATATGTTGTCATCAATGACAAACATACAGTCAGTACTGGCCTGATGGCAAATCTCCAACATCATGGTCCCAATAAACATGACAGCTACAAAACATAAAGGTAGGTATCACAATAGCTGAGAAACATATATGTAGGTATCACAATAGCTAAGAAACATAAATGTAGGTATCACAATAGTTGAGAAACATAAATGTAGGCATCATGGTCCTGATTGTTTGGAGACACAACATAATTGAATGCTATACCCAGACGATGCAACACAACCACTACTCCTGCAGTTCTAAGCGGACACTGTGGGATCCAACAACCAAAGATAAATTCCTTATCTTTGGTTTTTGGATCCCCCAGTGTTCGCTTAGAACTACAGGAGTAGCAGTTGTGTTGCATCGTCTGGGTATAGCATTCAATTATGTTGTGTCTCCAAACAATTGTGACCATGATGCCTAAATTTATGTTTCTTAGTTGTTGTGTCCTAGGACCTCTTATGACCCTTTATGACCCTTTATGATCCCTAAGAATACATCTTAGAGGTCTTAAAGTGTCGTAAAGGATCATAAGAGGATCCTAGGAGGGGCTAGATGAGCTTCCACCTTCACGTAGTTGACCCTGTTAAGTAGAGAATGTTAAACTATTATTGAAACAAAGAGAAGTTCAATAATTTAAGATCTCAATCAACGTACGACAAATATATATATATTTTTTAAAAAAATGGTGAGTCGTCACAATTACGATGGAAACCAAAGAATAATCGATGACAAAAATAAAAGTGACAACTATCTATCAGAAACATCAATCACTTCAAGGAGTAATGATCACTTTAGCTCACCTCAATAAGTCTTGACCCAAGATCAAGTCATATCGATCCATCTCAATGACTACCAAAATCAATAGATCTCTACCAAGAACCAAGTCGCAAAGAAACACCACAGACTGCACTGTGAACCCACTGTGAAGAGGCATCCAATGTCTCATAAGTCACATCAAATGACCCACTTTCTGTAATCCAAGTCTCTCAGCTCAGTTCACCTAGAAGAAGACTTCTCCCAAGTCATCACGGACACCATAATGATCTAAAAATTTAAGTCTCTAGACTCGACTCAATAATCTACAAGCTGCTACCAAATCTACTATAAAGTCATCTCCGAATGACAACCAAATCTGCAAGAACACCAATCGAGTCAAACTCGATTGACAAATATATATATTTTTTAAAAAAAAATTTGATTTCTATCACAATTACGATGACACTTGAGAAGCAACAAAAATCTATCAGAAACATCCGATGGATAATTGTCGCACCAATAGCATTTCCATCAATAAACAATCTTCCAATGAAATTTAGGAGTCAGAACCTTATGACGGTTAACGATTGTAGGTACAACATTTTCGTTAGTAACTAACTACATCCGACGGAGATCCGTTGAATGTGGGATGGCTACAAGCACACTCGATGGGTATATTCGCTGTGTTGAAACCCCCTTTTTGTGACGACTATAGTTGTCGCATTAACGATGGCTATCGTAACCATCGGTGTTTTCAACTACAAAACTGTGACGTCAGGTGGTGTCGCTTAATTGACAGTTTAGTGTCAGAATTTGGACAATCAGTCGTCAGAAAAAGGTCTCAAATGTACTAGTGACAATTGAATGCACAAGTCAACCTCAACAGGAAACAAGAACAAACAACTCGGTAAGAAAGGATAACCGAGCGCCAAGGAATTAACCGACCAACTCGATTAAAGAAGGAACCGAGCAACTACCAAGTCAACACAGTCAAAGAAGAAACTAAGCAACACAGAAAACTCAAACTTATTTTTGGTGACACAATATTTTCAAGGACCCGTGATGCTTCTGCATCACCTCCTCCTTGATTTTGAATGAAATACCTTCCACTAACTCTCATGTCCTCCCAAGAGGTCTAAAATTGCATAGATAGTCCTTCATCATTACCATTGATACCCTCAATAAACTAAGAGAACCCCCTCTCATAGTAGATATTCCACATAGTGACATCATCTTTGAGCTCGTTATGCTTTCTTGATTCAATACAAATGTGATCCCCACCCATCTTGTGAATAATAGTGGTAAAATTTGCAGAGAGGGCCACCTAAATTTTTCTAATTAGGTGGTGAGTGTTGAGCCGACCTTGATGACCTTTCCAAGGTTGATGTCATGTATAAATAAATATAATAATCTTGTATTCATGTGTGGTCATGAAGATAAGTGTATGTATGTGCACTAAATGTATACATGTTTTGAAGGAGGAGAAGAAGTGTGAAGAAGAAATTTATTTTGTACTCCAATGGAGCTGATCCAACCATAGAGGAGATGTTGCTATATAGCTCATAATTTCCAGATGTGATACAAGTTTTCTTTTACAATCAGTGATCCTCTTGTGGGTAGTAAGCCTTTTTCATTTTGAGCAGTGAGCTCTAGGAAGTGTGCCTCATTTCATGTGCATTCCCCATTGTAATATTTCTAATATAATATACCAATCTTGTGGTTTCATCACCACTGTGGTTTTTCCCTTAACTGGGTTTCTACAAACAAAAATTTTGGTGTTATGTGGGTTCATTATGTGTTGTTGATTTATGCTTGCATATATAATTATCAAATCTGAAAATAAGTTTAATTTGTGAGTTTTTTAAACAATTGATTCAACCCCCCCCCCCTCTCAATTGTTTTCCCTATTTCCATCAATTGGTATCAGAGAAGGTTCCTATGAAGAAGCTTAACCACTTGAGGTGATCCAGGATGACAACTTACAAGAAGGACAATCTATGATTTGATGGTACAAACTACTCTCTTTAGAAAATTTGCATGGAGTGTCATTTGAGATGCATTGGTGAACCTTTTTGGGATATTACCAGTTGACATCTAGTATATTTCTCCCAAAAATCCTACAACTTTGGATGAGGTCAAGAAGGTTGAATACAATATTAGACCTAAGGAAGCATTTTTTAGTACTCTAACTAACACTAAGATGATGAATGTTATGGAATTGAAGACTAATCATGACATTTGGAAGAAGTTGGAAACCTTGTATGAAGGTGGCACTTATGTGAAGATTGAAAACTTGCAAAGCCTAAAAGGAAAATATGAGATGTTGAAGATGAGTAATTATGATAACATTACTTCTTACATGCAAAAGATGAATGAAATTGTGTTCAATATCAGATGTGCCAATGGATAGTCAACAGAATCAGAGATTGTTGCTAAAGTGCTAAGATCTTTACTTGCATCCTAAAAGGATAAATTTGCTTCTATTGAGGAGATCTAAACTATGACAAACATAACTAGAGACATCTTGGTTGGTAAGCTTACAACTTTTTAAATGAGTGAATTTGGTGGTTCTCTTCCTAGGATAGAATCTGCATTCAAGGCTACTATTTATAAAAAAGATAAGTAGAAATGTGATTTTGGAGAAATTTTTTCAAGGAGGGTATCCTAGTATGAGAAGCACATAAAGGAGATTGAAGATGAATAGTGAGACCTTGAGGAGCTTAAAGCACCTTATTGACAAGAGATTTCCCAAAGGTGTCGGTAAGTATAAAGGAGTAATATCTCTTAAATATTTTTCTTGCAATAAGATAGGTCATTTTGCTTTAAGATGTCTAAAAAGAGTTCCTAAGGCTAAACCTAAGAGACCTAGATTTCAGAAGAGATGTTATTATGTTGCTGATGAAGGTGTAATAGATGATAAATCTGTTAAAGGAAGTTCAAGTGATAATTAATAGGTATTTATTGCTATCAAGGAAGATGATCCAATACCTACTGACTCTACTAGATGCATAAATGTGGAAAGAGATTTGGCCACACAAGTTGAAGATAAAGATGAATGGGTTATTAACAGTGGATGCTCTCATCATATGACATGTGATAAGAGTATGTTTGTGAGCTTGGAAAATTATAGAGGTGGTGTTCTGAGGTGTGGTGATTATAAATTTGGTATAATATGTGGTAGAGGATCCATTTCTCTTGATGGTAAGAACAATACTGATAATGTCTTGTATGTATAAGGTCTAAAGCATAATATTTTGAGTGTTGGAAAATTGGTTGACAAGGGATATGATCCTTCAATTCAAGTATGGGAAGTTCTAGAATTAAAATTGCATCAAGTACAAAGACTGAAGGTAAAGTCTTTCATTTAAATAGTGTTGATAAAAGATTCTTGATTGCTCAGATTGATGAAATTTGGTTGTGGAACAAAAGAATGTGTAATGTTAATTTTGATAATATTTTTAAGATAAGTTGTACTCAGGATTTGAGAGATCTTCCTAGGTTGATGAAACCTACTAACACCATGTGCAAGGAATGTCAGTTGGGAAAAAAACTAGAGATACTTTCAAGAGTAAGAATCATTGTTCAAGTGGGTTATTGGATCTTGTGCATACTAATCTTTGTGGTCCTTCTAGAGTTATAATTTTATATGGAGATAGATATTTCATTTTTTTTATTGATGATTATTCTAGGATGATATGGGTAACTTTCTTGAGGGAGAAGTTTGGGTCTCTAGAAAAATTCAAGATTTTTGAGGCTATGGTTGAGATAGAGATAGGTTTGAAGCTAAAGTATTTAAGATATGATAGAGGTGGTGAATTCACTTTCGGTGAGTTGAATGCATTTTTTGAAGAGCATCAAACAAGAAGATAGTTGTCTTCTCCAATGACCCCTCAACAAAATGGAGTAGTGGAAAGGAAAACTAAAACCATTCTAGAAACTTCTAGGAAAATGATGTTCGAAGTAAATGTTATGCATGTCTATTCGAGAGAAGATATGAGTACTATGGTTTACTGATATAAAGTGGGTCAGTAAGTTAATTTCCTAACCACCCACTCCACAAACATTCAACTTTTTAATACTCGATTACTCAAAACTGAACTCTCCAAACTTATTGTCCCATTAAATTTAGGTATAAGGAGCCTTATCACTCCTTAATTTCAATGGAAAGGTTCATAGGATAAGTTTCAATGACATATTTATGTGACAAGATCCATGAGATCATTGTCAAAGTCACTTTCTAAGGCTTTAAAAGCCTCACTTCATACAAAATTGGATCTTTTGGTTTAGGAGTGGACCCTAGAGTCTTCTATAGTCTCAAAAAACATCTTCCAACTCATCTCAAAGAAATTTGCAGGGTTTTATTACTAGTGAGATCAGATTGTCCTAAAAACAGGTCCAATTCCTAGTAGGTCTACCAGATGAGAAACTGGAGGATAAGTTTACAAACTTCCAAAGGACTTGAAAAATAAATGGATTTCCTGAATACCCTTTTGGGCCAACCTGAAGATTACTGATAATTAGATCTTGACTCCTTTATATGATGACTTAACCCGCCTATAGGTCCTTTAGGCCTAATAGACCTAATTAGTTATGTTTACAAAGGAACCCTCCTTCCAAGGTCTGATCTCAACAATCTTTTCATGGAAATCTTTTCTTAGTCTCTCCAACACCAAATCAACCATTATTTGTCATAGATCCAACCCTTTCCCTTTAGTTTTTTCATCTTTTTCATCAAAATTGGGTCGGTCACATAGAGGATGTCTAGCTAGAATGTAATTGTTCTCCCATGTGCTAGAACTTTCTAGGGACAATCTTCTAGATTTGTACTATACATATCCTCTTCTTGCACTCCCTAAGTGGCCGTTAAATTACCATGGTGGGACTGCAAGAAAAGAAACAATTTCTAGTGAAACCCTAGCAGATTGAGGGTTTGCAACCAGTCTAAACAAAATTAGTTTGTATTTTGTCCAAACTTGATCAAATTGCAAACTAATACTACAGGAAGTTTTTACGTACACATTTCCAACTCTTCCAATCTATGTTCTCTCAATTCAAATTCAAAACATAATCAAATATGTAATACCCTGCCAGGGAACCCAGGAGAATTTAACCTAAACATAATTTTCTTTTAATAGGTACTAGGGTTTCTGATAGAACTAATTTCATTTT